>QAOC01045249.1:69526-86562 GCA_003255005.1 Begonia fuchsioides
TGTGAGTTCCTCTTTCATGGCTTGAAATAACTGTTCTTTACGTTTATCCACAGCCCCTCCCCATCAAGAGTTATGCATGCTTTTTCCACTGCCTTCTACCAGAATTCCTGAAATCGGGCATTTCTGTCCATCAATTTTCTATCCAGCATAACTCCTAGCCTACCTTGTGTGTTTTCTGTGAAACCACTTGCATTGTCTTCCCCTTTAATTTAAGTTGTTGTCTGCTTATTTTCACGATCCCAGACTCTCTACATTGGGAGTTGTTCAATCGTCTCTACCACCCATTGCTCTGCCAATTGGTAATTTTGTCTGTTTGTGCTTCTAAATGTATCCCCGTGCCATTTCATGAACCACACGTGATTTCACCCTAAATCTAGACCAAACTTAGTTCCTTCCCTAAAGTCTAAGTCCCCAAAATTTCAGCCCAAAAGCCTGTACGCAATTGGAGTTCTAACTGCCACAATCCCCTGTTTCGGTTTTAGTCATTCTTCACATTGGCAGATTGCATTACTTTCTCCTAACCCGACACTTCCGCATTCTTGGAGCGTGTCATCTCTGTTGAGGAATACTTAATGGAGTTTGAGACCTTGCGGATCCGGTGTGATCTTGAAGAGCCGGAAGAACAAATATTGGCACTGTTCTTGAGAGGATTACACAAGGATATTGGTGAAGTTATGGAAGTGCAGCTCGTTGAATCTTTAGATGCCGCTATCCAATTGGCCTTGTGGGTTGAAAGGCAACAAAAAAAGAAGGGCAAGAAAAGTGTTGTGAAGCCTACACCGACCTACAACACTCCTTACAAACCACCTGCGAGGCAAGACAACTGCCCTTATCAACCAAAACCTTGGACTCAAAAGAAAGATGCTTCCACTAAGCCAATTGAAGATACCAACAAGCCACGGTCAAGGGACATCAAATGTTTTAAGTGCCTCGGATTGGGACATATTGCTGCACAATGTCCTAATAAGAGGGTGATGGTACTCTTAGAGAGTAGTGGAGAAGTTGTTAGTGAAGATGAGCCGATGGAAGAGGAAAAAGAACAAGAGGCCGAGCCTTTAGAGGAAGTGTGCCGAGCACAAGAAGGCCCCCTCCTCATGGTGATCCGAAGGGCCCTCACTATCAATGGCCAACCCGAGGCTATCCAAAGGGAAAATATCTTCCATTGTCGTTGCCTCATCAAAGATAAAGTGTGCTCCCTAATCATTGATGGAGGGAGTTGCACCAATGTAGCATCCTCCGAACTAATTGAGAAACTTCAACTCCAAACCGAGGAGCATCCCCACCCTTATCGGCTCTGATGGCTAAGTGATGAAGGAGACCTAAAGGTGACCAAGCGTGCACGGATTGAGTTCTCCTAGGGAGGCCATGGCAATTTGACCGCCACACCATGCATGATGGATTAACCAATGAGTATTCATTCAAATGGGAGAATCGGAACATTAAATTAGCACCTTTGAAACCCTTGGATGTAGCTAAAGATGAGAGGGAAAAAAGAGAAAACTCCTCCAAGAAGGTGTTATTCATCAACAAAAAGGAACTCTCTCAGGAATTATCACAAGTGGCTCCAATTGTGTTGATTCTTTTTCGAGAAAGAATGGAAGAGATAGGAGGGGCTCTGGAAGAAGTCTTAGCTCTCCTAGAAGAGTATGATGATGTCTTCCCCGAAGAGTTGCCAACCGGTCTACCACCAATCCATGGGATAGAGCGTCGGATTGATCTTTAACCCAGGGTGGTTCTACCAAATCGGCCAGCATATAGAATGAATCCTGAGGAGGCTAAAGAGCTCGACGATCAAGTGCAAGAGCTCTTGGAGAAAGGGTACATCCGAGAGTCATTAAGTCCTTGTGCGGTGTCAACCCTTTTGGTGCCAAAGAAGGATGGCTCCTCGGATGTGCATTGACAGCCGTGCAATCAACCAAATTACTATTAAGTACCGATTTCCCATACCACAGCTGGAGGACTTATTGGATGAGCTGAGTGGTGCTGCCTACTTCTCAAAAATTGATCTAAAGAGCGGTTATCATCAAATAAGGATGCTAGAAGGAGATGAGTGGAAAACCGCCTTCAAAACCAAGTATGGACTTTATGAATGGTTAGTTATGCCATTTGGGCTATCTAATGCCCCTAGCACTTTTATGCGTTTAATGAACCATGTGCTGAAAGATTACTTGGGAAAGTTTGTGATAGTATACTTTGATGATATATTAGTCTATAGTGCACAATATCTGGATAACCTGGGACATCTTCGTATACTATTTGATGCACTTAGAAAGGCTCATTTGTTTGGTAATTTGAAGAAATGCTCCTTTGTACAAGAAAGAGTGCATTTCCTTGGCTTCATTTTGTCCAAGAATGGAATAGAAGTTGATCAAAGCAAGATAGAAGCAATTCAGGAATGGGCGACCCCTAAGTGTGTTGCGGACATTAGGAGTTGCCATGGCCTTGCTTCATTCTACCGGAAGTTCATCAAGGGGTTTAGTAGCATTGTTGCTCCCCTCACGGATTGCACCAAAAAGGGGAAGAATTTGAATGGACCCCGGTGTGCCAAGCTAGCTTTGACCGAATCAAGGAGGCTCTTTGCAATGCTCCTCTCTTTGTGCTCCCGGATTTTCATAAGGTCTTTGAAGTGGACTGTGATGCCTCGGCCCTCGGCATAGGAGCGGTTCTCATGCAAGAAGTGAGGCCCGTGGCCTACTTTAGTGAAAAGTTGAAGGGGGCAGCCTTGAATTACTCCACTTATGATAAGGAGATGTATGCTTTGATAAGAACCATTGAAGTTTGGCAGCATTATCTCCTTCCTAAGGAGTTCATTATACACACGGATCACCAAGCATTGAAGCACATTAAAAGCCAAGGGAAGCTCAGCAAGAGACATGCGAAATGGGTGGAGTTTCTTGAGAGATTTCCTTATATTATAAACTACAAGAAGGGTGAAATGAATGTGGTGGCCGATGCACTTTCAAGAAGAACCATGTTGCTTACCGAGCTCACTTCCCGAATCTTGGGATTTGAGTGGATCAAAACCTCTTATAAAGACGACCCCGACTTCAAGGAGTGTTTTGAAAGATGTTTGAACAAGGAAGGAGGCGCCTATCACTTGACGGATGGCTACCTATTTAAAGGGGGACAACTTTGTATTCCCAAGTGCAACCTTCGAGAATCTCTAGTGAAAGAAGCTCACGGTGGAGGATTGGCCGGACACTTTGGGGAAAAAAAGACCCAAGAGGCATTGAAGGAACATTTCTTTTGGCCACACATGATCAAGGAGGTGCACAAGTATATAGAGAAGTGCATTGTTTGCAAAAAGGCTAAAAGCCGAGTTCTTCCTCAAGGATTGTATATGCCCTTGTCGGTACCCTCTCAACCGTGGATGGATGTGAGCATCGATTTTGTTTTGGGATTACCTCGGACTCCTAGAGGAGAAGAGGCCATCATGGTGGTTGTTGACCGCTTCTCCAAGATGGCTCACTTCATAGCTTGCAACCGAACCGATGATGTTAATCAAGTAGCCGAATTGTTCTTCAAAGAAATTGTTAGGCTTCATGGAGTTCCCACCACAATTGTCTCGGACCGGGACACCAAATTTTTGAGTTCTTTTTGGAAGACTTTGTGGAGAAAACTTGGAACTAAATTGTTGTTTAGCACTTCCTTCCACCCCCAAACAGATGGCCAAACGGAAGTGGTAAACGGCACATTGGGATCATTGCTAAGAAGCATCGTGGGAAAGAGACTCTCGGATTGGGATGCACAATTACCTTATGTGGAGTTTGCATACAACCGAAGTGTGCATAGTGCAACGCAAACATCTCCATTTGAAGTGGTTTATTGTTTCAACCCGTCCACTCCTTTGGACTTAATCCCATTGCCGAGCCAAGAACTAGCCAATCCGGATGGAGCACAAAAAGCTAAGCAAGTCCAAGCCATGCATGCTAAGGTGTAAAAGGCCATAGCCAAGAAAAATGAAGCCTATGCAAAGTATGCTAACCGTGGCCGTAGGGATGTGGAATTCAAAGTTGGAGATCTTGTGTGGCTACACTTAAGGAAATAAAGATTTCCTAGCCAAAGAAAGTCCAAATTTCTCCCTAGGGCCGATGGTCCATTTGAAGTCACTAAGAAGATCAATAAGAATGCCTACAAGTTGAAGCTTCCCGGGGACTATGGAGTTTCGGCATCATTCAATGTACAAGATCTCTCACCATATTTGGAAGAAGTACCGGAGGAAGAGGAGAAGCAGCCCATGGATTTGAGGGCAAATCCTCAATCACCCGGAGGGGATGATGTGCTCGGGAACCAACAACCACCAAAGGGGGCGACAACCCGGAGCCGAGCAAGACAACTAGCTAACATGTTTGTTGATTTTGCAGGTTTCACTTTTTCTTCCTTGGATCTCTTAGGAGCTCCCTCACATCATGATCAAGAACTCCCCAAGCATTGCTTACAATGGGAGTATAAAGAAGAGGAGAAGTTGGCCGAGTTACAAGATTCTCCTTGCCGAAGCCTCCCACCCGAACCGTGACCACATCCGGCTCCATGCATTAAGATGGCCGAATGCCCCATCACCATTTTGGGAGAGTAGTTCCTGCAAGAAGAGTCCATAAGGAGTGCTGAATATTTGTATATGTATTTGGGGTTATAAATCTTTTAAGTAGGGAAGTATGTTTTGTTGTAATCAAATTGGTTCGGTTTGAACCAATTTTGTTGGGGATTTTGGTTCGGTTTGGACCAACCCAAGCCCTTTTTGATGGAACTTAGGTCCAACCCTAAGTTTCTATTTTTCCCTCCTTTTTTGATATGCTTGGGACGTGGCTTTAGTTGAAAGTTCCATGTGGTTGGATAGGAGGCTTGGTGGGACCCAATTCTCACCTAACTCCTACTCTAGTCACTCATTGGTCCCTAATTTAGGTTTATTTTTTTTGTTTAATTATTTTGTGTAATTTGGAGGGTATATGAAACCCTCTTCCACGTTGAATGAAAGGCAGAAAAAAGATATTTGTAAATTGAAGAACCTTTGAAGCTCTCAAGTCCTTCCTTTTTCTCACGGCATTTGGGAATCTAGGTGAGTAACATCCTTGATTCTTGTTTGTCTTGGTGTTGGTGATTAGCTAGGATCACTAAACCTTATTCCAACCTCCTTCCTCACTTTTTTAGGAACAAAAGCGAGCTTGGAAATCCCATAGCCTTTCTCCATTTGTTGTTTTCATTTGTGTTTGTCTTTGGTGTTGGTTGCTGTTTTTGGTGCTTACCATAGTGAATTTGTGCAACAAAAGTCCAATTCGTGCCATTTCTGTTTTCCGTGAACAAAAGTCCCCAATTTTATGGTTGTGAGTTCATATTTCATGGCTTGAAATAACTGTTCATTACGTTTAGCCATAGCCCCTCCCCATCAAGAGTTATGCATGTTTTTCCCACTGCCTTCTACCCGAACTCCTGAAATCGGGCAGTTCTGTCCATGAATTTTCTATCCTGCATATCTTTCAATCTACCTGTGCTTTTCCCCTCAAACCACTTGCAATTTCTTCCCACTTCGTTGAAGTTAAGTTTTGCCAATTTCCACCCTCCCATACTCTCTGCATTGGAAGTTGTACAGAAGTCTCCCCAAAACCCCTACACTATTTCTTTCTGCTTTGTCTGTTTGTGCACCTAAAATTGCCTCCGTGTATTTTATTGATCCGCACTTGTTTTTAAGCTGAAAATTTGGCCAAACTTAGCCCACTCTCAAAGGTTTAAGTCCTACAATGTCTAGCTAAAGCCCCTGTATGCGTTTGGAGTTCTCCTTGCTCCAATCCCCTGTTGCTGCCTACCTTTCTTTCTCTCGGCAGATTGTTGCCATCTCCTCTCTTCCCGACACCTCCGCATCTTGGAGCGTGTCACATGGTAACCTCAATTTCTTGGAAGTATTCTTCTATGCTCTTTGTAACTTGCTTAAGTTTGTACAGATGTTGCCATAAATCTCGGCAATATCTTGTTGTACACTCACTGTAGATTTCATATCGTCCTACGTATCAATAGCTCTCTCCCGATTTCTTCTCCTGCTTAAGATCAATTTATCCCACTAAGTAATCGCATGATCAAAAAACTCAATAGCAGTGAGTTTTACTGTAACACCCAAAATTTTTATGTACAATAACATTATGTGAATATATTTTTTTATGGTTAAAGAATGATGTGCTAAGAAAAGATGAATATGAAGACGAAATTATTCCTTTCAAGTAATGAATTGATGAATCAGAAACAATATTGGTACTATGGAAGAACCACTCGATGGAGGAAGAGGTTTACAAGGGTGGTGTAACAACCCTCATTTTTATTTTAGAATTTTGTGACTTTAGGATGTAAATGTTTAAGAGTTATTTCATGAATGTTGGGTAGTTATTGAGGAATTTAAGTATTGTGGATGTTAGCAATTTAGTAGGTTGAAGGTGATGAAGAAAATAAGGTTTAAGGGGGTTATAAGTAATGATGTTATTCGGAAAAGTTAGAAAAATCTTCCAAGTGTTTTGGAACACTTTAGGTCGACCCCAGGATTGAGGAGGGGTCGACACAATTGAAGACTTCAGTCGACCCTAGTACAGAACGGTCGACACATTCTCACCGACTCAGGTTGAAAAGTCAGCCAAAACATGGAAAATCCTGATGAATGGATGTTAGAGAAACATTGTTTTTGACTAATAAGGGGATAAGAAGGCATGGTCTGCCATTTCCCTACCAGCACGACTTCTTCTCCCTATTTCCTATGAATTCTCACGTCTTGATAAAAAAAAAGTGAGAAAGTAAGTTATCTCAGAGGAGAGGAGGAAAACTCTGAAGTTTCGTGGAGACTGAAGTCCAAGGTATTTTTCTATCTTTAAGTTCTCTCAGGTTTAGTGATGATAAAATGATAGTATTGTTTGAATTGGTGGATAAAAATGAGTGATTTCATGCTAAGAGATAAGAAAGAAGTTATGTATGAACAAAGTTAGAATTTTGGAGATTCGGTCAATAAGTAGTAGGAATTAGAGTTTGTTTCCTTCATAAAAATTAAAGTAAACTCTTAGAGTGATTTACAAAGCTATGTACAAAAAGTTATGGACGTCGCAAGTCAGCATACAGAAACTGGGGATAACTGCGGTCGATAGAGAAGGTGTCGATAGAGGTGGGAGGAATGGTAATCTGACGAGAGTGTCGATAGAGGTAGGAGGAATGGTAATCTGCCGAGAGTCAATGAAGGAATGCAGAAACGGGGGAATGAGTCCAATGGAACTCCAAATGCATGCGTGCGTTTGGATTAAAATTTTTGTGGACATAGACTTTAGGGAATGGACCAGCTTTGGTCAAAATTTCAGAGGGGTATCACGTGAGGAACATAAAATGGCACGAGGTCATTTTAGATGCACAAGTGGACAACAAGGGTTTTCACAGTGCAGTAGGTGAAGAGAAAACCTCTGCACAACTCTCAATACAGACAAGCTGTGAAATAGAAAATTGGTAGAAAACTTCCTCTATGGAAGGGGAATCAAATGGTGAGGGTTTGGGGGGAATCAAGCAGGTAGTTTAAAAGTTATGAGAGATTGAATTTTGGTCGACAGAATTGCCAGATTTCAGGAGTTCGGAAGAAGGAAGGAAGAAAAATGCATGCACCACTTTTAGATAGGAGAAACAGGGAACGCAATGACCAACCAAATATCTCAAGACATGAAAGAGGAAATCCCAGCCCAAATTTGAGGACATTAGCACACGGGAAACAGAAGTTTACATGGAGGGCACTTTTGGCACACAAACTGGAATTAGGTTAAAAATACAACCGATAACAACCAACAAGGACAACACTAATTCTCAAACAAACAAATGGAAAGATGGCTATGTGATTTCCAAGCTTACCTTGACCCAAAAAAATTGTGGAGGAAGGTTGGAATAAAGGCTAAGTGGCTCTAGCAAGACACCAACGCCAAAGACAAAGAAAGATTATGGATATTACTCACCAAAATCTAATCTTGCCGTGAGAAAAGGGAAGGATTGAGAGAGCTTCAAGCTTCTGCAATTTTCCAAATTCTTTTCTGCCTTCATTGGACGTGGGAGGAGGGATTCATACCCCCTAGAACTTAGACAAAAGACAAGAACAATTAAAAACCTAAATTTAGGACTAATGAGTGGCTAAGTAGGAGGTTGGTGGGAAAAAGGTTCCCACCTTTAACTTCCCTCTCAACTCAAACACTCCCTAAACCTAAACCACGTCTAAAAGACTTTACAAACTTAAGTTTCATGGGAAATAATATTTCCCTTAAGCTCCAAAATGATGGAGCAAAAATTTGTCCAATCCGAACCAATTTCCAGCAAATTGATCCAAACCGAACCAACCTCTACACATCATTTCAAGCTACTAGAATAATTACAATTTACAAGTACTCTAAACAAGCAAAAAATTTCCAAGTGGCGAACTAGCAAACCTCCATTGTTGGACCAACCTCTCCTTTGATTTATTGGGCTCCAATCCGTGCTCTAAGTGAAGAGGATTTTTGGCAAGGTTCGATCCATCACTTATCCATTGACAAATGGATATGATCACTTGCATCCTTCTTGGACCACACTTGAACAGCGTCCTCTCCCATGGTGGACAAAGTGAAGTTGGCTTTCCTTTCTCTTGGGGTTGGATGTGGCCGAGGCTCGGATAGGTTGTCTCGGCAAGAAGAGCTTTGGGCATCGGTTGTCAACTTCTCCTCTTAAAATTCCCAATGCAAACAATGTTTGGGAAGCTCCTTGTCAAGGGGTTAGGGATCATCTAAGAGGTCCATTAAAGGAAATATCACACCTACAAAATCAGCAAACAAGTTAGCAAATTGTCTTGCACGGCCACTGGTTATCATGCCCTCTTGGTTGTGGTGGCTCTCAGGCATGTCACCCCCTCCGGGTGGTTGAGGATTTGTCCTCAAATCCAGGGGTTGCTGCTCTTCACCCTCTTCAATCTTCCCCAAATAAGGGGAAAGGTCTTGGACATTGAAAGCGGCGGATACTCCATAGTCTCCCGGAAGCTTCAACTTGTATGCATTTTTATTGATCTTCTCGGTGACTTGAAATTGTCCATCAGCTCTAGGAAGGAGCTTGGATTTTCTTTGGTTAGGAAACCTCTCCTTTCTTAGGTGCAGCCACACAGGATCTCCAACCTTGAACTCCACATCTTTACGACCACGGTTGCCAAACTTAGCATAAGCTCCATTCTTCTTGGCTATGGCCCTTTGCACCTTTATATGCATGGCTTGGATTTGTTTAGCCTTTTGTACTCCATCGGGATTGGCTAATTCATGACTTGGCAAGGGGATCAAATCCAAGGGCGTTGAAGGGTTGAAGCCGTAAACAACCTCAAAAGGAGAAGCTTGAGTTGCACTATGCACACTTCGGTTGTATGCAAACTCCACGTGAGGCAATTGTGCATCCCAATCCGAGAGCCTCTTTCCCACAATACTCCTTAGCATGGCCCCCAATGTTTGATTCACAACCTCTGTTTGGCCATCTGTTTGGGGATGGATAGATGTGCTAAACATCAACTTAGTCCCGAGTTTCCTCCACAATGTCTTCCAAAAAGAGCGTAGGAATTTTGTATCCCGGTCCGAGACAATTGTAGTGGGAATCCCATGTAGTCGGACAATTTCCTTGAAGAACAAATCAGCCACTTTGTTGGCATCATCAGTCTTGTGGCAAGCAACAAAATGTGCCATCTTGGAGAAACGATCAACAACTACCATAATTGCCTCTTTGCCTCTAGGGGTCCGAGGAAGTCCCAAAAGAAAATCCACACTCACATCCACCCAAGGTTGAGAAAGCACTGGCAATGGCATGTACAATCCTTATGGTAACACTTGGCTTTTAGCCTTCTTACACACAATGCACCTCTCAATCCACTTGTGTACATCTTTAATCATGTGGGGCCAAAAGAAGTGATCCTTAACTATCTCTAAGGTTTTCTTTTCCCCGAAGTGACCGGCTAAGCCTCCACCATGAGCTTCTTTCACTAAGGATTCCCGAAGACTACATTTAGGAATACAAAGTCATCCCCCTTTGAATAGATATCCATCCGCCAAATGCTAGGCACTACTTTGTTTGTTCAAACACTTTTCATACCATTGTTGGAAGTCGGGGTCTTCTTTGTAGGAAGTCTTGATCCACTCAAACCCCAAGATCTGGGAATTGAGTTTGGTGAGCAATACAATCCTTCTTGAGAGGGCATCGGCCACCATATTTACTACTCCTTTCTTGTACTTGATAATATAAGGAAACCTCTCAAGAAATTCCACCAACTTTGCATGCCTCTTGCTGAGTTTCCCTTGGCTTCTAATATGCTTCAAAGCTTAGTTGTCGGTATGTATAATAAACTCTTTAGGGAGGAGGTAGTGCTGCCACACTTTAATTGTTCTCATCAAAGCATACATCTCCTTGTCATAAGTGGAGTAATTCAAGGCTGCCCCTTTTAGCTTTTCACTAAAATAAGCCACGGGTCTTGCCTCTTGCATTAGAACAGCTCCTATGCCTAGTCCCGAGGCATCACAATCAATCTCAAACACCTTATTGAAATCCGGGAGCATAAGGAGGGGAGCATTGCAAAGAGCCTCCTTGATCCGATTGAAACTTTGTTGGCAAGCCGGGGTCCATTCAAACTATTTCCCCTTTTTAGTGCAATCCGTGAGAGGGGCCACAATGGTACTAAACCCCTTTAGAAACTTCCTATAAAATGAAGCCAATCCATGGAAACTTCTAATATCCGAAACACATTTTGGAACTGGCCATTCCCTTATTGCTTCTATTTTGCTTTGGTCTATCTCCATTCCTTCCTTAGAAAGTATGAATCCGAGGAAGTGAACCTTCTCTTGGACAAAGGAGCACTTCTTCAAGTTGCCAAACAATTGTGCTCTTCTAAGTGTTTCAAATAGTGATCGAAGGTGTACCAAGTGTTTCAAATAACTTCCACTATAAACCAATATATCATCAAAGTAAACTATCAAAAATTTACCAAAATATTCTTTCAGTACATGATTCATCAGACGCATAAAGGTACTAGGGGCATTAGATAGCCCAAATGGCATAACTAACCATTCATATAGGCCATACTTGGTTTTGAAGGCCGTCTTCCATTCATCTCCTTCATGCATCCATATTTGGTGATAGCCACTTTTTAGATCTATCTTTGAGAAGAATGCAGCCCCACTAAGTTCATCGAAAAGGTCCTCCAGTCGTGGTATAGGAAACCTATATTTGATAGTTACGTGGTTGATAGCACGGCTGTCAATACACATCCGAGAGGAGCCATCCTTCATTGGTACTAAGAGAGTAGGCACCACACAAGGACTAAGTGACTCTTGGATGTATCTTTTCTCCAAGAGCTCCTGTACTTGATCATCAAGCTCTTTAGCTTCTTCGGGGTTCATTCTATATGCTGGCCGATTAGGAAGGACCACTCCCGGTTGGAGATCAATTGAGTGTTCTATTCCTCAGATTGGAGGTAGGCCGTTTGGTAGTTCCTCGGGGAAGACATCCCCATACTCCTCAAAGAGAGCTAAAACTTCCTCCGGAGCTCCTCCTATTTCTTCCATCCTTTCCCGGGACAAGATCAACACAATTGGTCCCACTTGAAGTAACTCCCGAGTGAGCTCCTTCTTGTTGATGAGAAAAAATTTCTTGGAGGAGTTCTCTCTTCTCATCCTCTCATCTCTAGCTATGTCCTCGGGTGCTACGGGTGTAAGTTTGAGTTCTCCCACTTGAATAAGTATTCATTGGACAGTCCATTATGCAAGGTATGCCGATCAAATTGCCATGGCCTTCTGAGAAGAATGTGGCTTGCATCCATTGGTAAGACATCACAAATAACAACATCCTTGTAACTCCCAATTGAGAATTCAACTCTTGTGCGTTTGGTCACCTTAAGGTCACCTTCATCATTCAACCACCGAAGCCGATATGGAGAGGGATGATCCTTGGTTTTAAGTTCTAGATTCTCGACAAGTTCGGTGGATGCCACATTGGTGCAACTCCCTCCATCTATAATTAAGGAGCACACTTTATCCTTGATCAAACATCGGCTATGAAAGATGTTCTCTCTTTGGATAGAATAAGGCCGGCCATTGGTTGTGAGGGTTCTTCGGATCACCATTAGGAGGGGGCTTTCTTGTGCTCGGCACACTTCCTCTATAGGCTCGGCCAATGGTTCCTCCACTTCCTCCATAGGCTCATCTTCACTCACAACCTCCCCACTACTTTCAATGAGGACCGCTCCATCACTCTCTTATTAGGGCATTGGGAAGCAATATGTTCTAATCCAAGACACTTAAAGCATTTTATTTCTCTTGACCGTGGCTTATTAGCATCTTCAATTGGTTTAGGAGTGATGTCTTTCCTTTGTGTCCACGGTTTTGATTGGTAACTCTTGTTCTCCTATCTTAGAGGTGGCTTGTAAGGTGTGTTGAAGGTCGGAGCTTGTCTCACTACATTCTTCTTGCCTTTCTTCTTGTGTTCCCTTTCCACCCGTAAGGCTAATTGTATAGCGGCATCCAATGAGTCCACAATTTGTAACTCTACCACATCTCCTATATCTTTATGTAATCCCCTTAGGAACCTGGCTATAATTTGTTCTTCTGGTTCCTCAAGATCACAACGGATTCGCAAGGTCTCAAACTCCATCAAATACTCTTCCACCGAAAGGTGTTCTGGTTTCAAATTTTTGAGTTGATAGAACAATTCTTGTCTATAGTGGCTAGAGACAAATATCCTTTTCATGTGCATTTTCATGGCTCTCCAAGTATTTATTTCTTCCTCATGGTCACGCCTCCTTTGGGCTCTCAAGCTAGCCCACTATAAACTTGCATAGCCGTGGAGCTCCAAAGCCACTAGTGGCAACATAGATTTCTCCGAATAGTTATAGCAATCAAAAACTTTATCCACCTTATCCACCCAAATCAAATATGTATCTCCATCACAAGAGCCATTAAAAGGAGGAATACTTAGCTTCATATGCCTCAAATCATCCTCAGGGCATTGTCTATCCCGTGGTTCAAACTCATCCTCTGAATCTTCTACTTCATATAATCGGGCCGAGAGTCAATGAAGGAATGCAGAAATAGGGGAATGAGTCCAATGGAACTCCAAATGCATGCGTGCGTTTGGATTAAAATTTTTGTGGACTTAGTCTTTAGGGAATGGACCAACTTTGGTAAAAATTTCAGAGGGGTAGCACGTGAGGAACATAAAATGGCACGAGGTCACTTTTAGATGCACAAGTGGACAACAAGGGTTTTGACAATACAGTAGGTGAAGAGAAAACCTCTGCACAACTCCCAATACAGACAAGCTGGGAAATAGAAAATTGGCAGAAAACTTCCTCTATGTAAGGGGAATCAAATGGTGACGGTTTGGGGGGAATCAAGCGGGTAGTTTTTTAAGTTATGAGAGATTGAATTTTGGTCGCAGAACTGCCAGATTTCAGGAGTTCGGAAGAAGGAAGGAAGAAAAATGCATGCACCACTTTTAGATAGGACAAACAGGGAATGCAATGACAAACCAAATATCTCAAGACATGAAAGAGGAATTCCCAGCCCAAATTTTAAGACATTAGCAAATGGGAAACAGAAGTTTACACGGAGGGCACTTTTGGGACACAAACTGGAATTAGGTTAAAAATACAACCGGCATCAACCAACAAGGACAACACTAATTATCAAACAAACAAATGGAAGGACGGCTATGTGATTTCCAAGCTTACCTTTACCCAAAAAAAGTGTGGAGGAAGGTTGTAATAAAGGCTAAGTGGCTCTAGCAAGACACCAACGCCAAAGACAAAGAAAGATTATGAATATTACTCACCAAAATCTAATCTTGCCGTGAGAAAAGGGAAGGATTGAGAGAGCTAGCTTCTCAATTTACCAAATTCTTTTCTGCCTTCATTAGACGTGGGAGGAGGGATTCATACCCCCTAGAAATTAGACAAAAGACAAGAAAAATTAAAAACCTAAATTTAGGACTAATGAGTGGCTACGTAGGAGGTAGGTGGGAAAAAGGGGCCCACCTTCAACTTGCCTCCCAACTCAAACACTCCCTAAACCTAAACCACATCTAAAAGACTTTACAAACTTAAGTTTCATGGGAAATAATATTTCCCTTAAGCTCCAACAAGATGGAGCATAAATTGGTCCAATCCGAACCAATTTCCAGCAAATTGATCCAAACGGAACCAACCTCTATACATCATTTGAAGCTACTCGAATAATTACAATTTACAAGTACTCTAAACAAGCGAAAAATCTCCAAGTGGCGAACTAGCAAACCTCCATTGTTGGACCAACCTCTCCTTTGATTTATTGGGCTCCAATCCATGCTCTAAGTGAAGAGGATTTTTGGCAAGGTTCGGTCCATCACTTATCCATTGACAAATGGATATGATCACTTGCATCCTTCTTGGACAACACTTGAACAGCGTCCTCTCCCATGGTGGACAAAGTGAAGTCGGCTTTCTTTTCTTTTGGGGTTGGACATGGCTAAGGCTCGGATAGGTTGTCTCAGCAAGAAGAGCTTTGGGAATCGGTTGTCAACTTCTCATCTTCAAATTCCCAATGCAAACAATGTTTGGGAAGGTCTTTGTCAAGGGGTGAGGAATCATCTAAGAGGTCCATTAAAGGAAATGTCACACCTACAAAATCAACAAACAAGTTAGCAAATTGTCTTGCACAGCCACGGGTTATCATGCCCTCCGAGTGGTGGTGGCTCTCGGTCATGTCACAAGCTCTCTGTTTTGTCAACATGGGTCGACCCCTTATAGTTTGGGTCGACCGGTCCTTGATTTCAAGAGATGCATGCACACTATTATGTCAACATT
This sequence comes from Begonia fuchsioides, assembly GCA_003255005.1. Taxonomy (NCBI): domain Eukaryota; kingdom Viridiplantae; phylum Streptophyta; class Magnoliopsida; order Cucurbitales; family Begoniaceae; genus Begonia; species Begonia fuchsioides. The sequence continues at coordinate 84,357 of QAOC01045249.1, forward strand.
GATCGACGCTTTATGCCATGTTTGTTTTGTGATTTTGGTGTCTTCTAAGAAGTTATAGTAGACTCTTTAAGGAATAATTTGACACCCGTAGCATCACAAATGGATCAATATAGAGGAAGTTATGAATTTCGGAAGTTATAGTGAAAATAGTTACTTATGGTATAAAAACTTATTTGAATTGTTTGGCAATATAGGTTCTCAAGCTTCTAGTGTGCATTGCCAAGTTGAAACAAAATACATCAAAAATCAAAGTAAGTATGTGCTGTATGTGTTTTGTGACATGCTCTGGGTTATGAGAAATGTCAGGAGAAAGAAGACACAAGGGTAATCTGCCAAGGAGAGAGTCCAAGACAGAAACAGTGAGGTGTAACGGTTAATGTTCCAAATGCATACAGGATTAAGTCAAATAAACTCAGCCAAATGAAACTTTAGACTAAGCTGGGCCAAATTTGCAGCTTGAAAACACGTGAGGACTTAAAATGGCACGGGAATACTTTTGAGTGTACAAACAGACACAAAACAGAAAACAGTGTAAATATTTCTGCACAACTTCAAAAGCAGGCAACCTGGGAATGTAAAAATTGGAAGAAAACAACTTCAATGAAAGGGAAAGAAAATGCAAGTGGTCTGATGAAAAAAGACACGGTAGGTTAGGAGATATGTAGGTTGGAAACTTGATGGACAGAAACTGTTCGATTTCGGGAACTCGGTCAGAATTAAGGGGAAGTTGTAAGCACAACTTTTGATGGGCGAAGGGTTTTGGTAAAAGGAAAGTAACAGAAATTTCAGGCCATGAAAGAAGAATTCACAACCAAAAATTTAGGACTTTTACTCACGAAAAATAGAAAATGACACAGAGTGGACTTTTAGTGCACGAAATCCACTCGGGTAGAAATAAAAACAACAACCAACACACAAGCAACAACACAATCACAATAATAACGGAAGGTTAGCTATGGGACTTCCAAACTCGCCTTTGATCCTAAACAAGTGAGGAAGGGAGATTGGAATAGGGCTTAGTGGCTCTAGCAAGGCACCAACACCGTTACAAACCAAAGATCAAGGATATTACTCACCTTGAATTTGCTTTGCCGTGAGAGAAAATGGGGAGAGCTTCAAGCTTCAACATTCAACATTTTCTACCTGCAAAAAGCTGAGAAAGGGAGGTTAAAACCCTCCGTCCCACGAGCTACAAAGGGGCATAAAGGCCTCCTACAAACCTAAGCAAATCGCCATTAAAGAGGAATGGCAAGTGGGGGCCACAAAGAGTTCTCCACTAAAAGAGAGGCATGGGCAGCTAAAACATGGCTGCAACCCATCCTAATACAACCTAACCTCCCACTTGCAGCCACTACACTAAACAACAAACATCAAAAAAATAAACATCACATTCTTGCATGGTTTTCACGTAAACCATGCAAGGCAAAAAAATACAATCGGGTTTTAAAAAAAAACAGCAAGAAATTTATAAACCCGAGACTTCCTTCATGCTCCTTGTTCGAAATTGACCTTTTTCCTTGATGATTCAGGAACTCCTTGGAAGGCTTCTTCTTTTAAGATTGGCGTTGGATAATCGGTTTTCTCCATGCATGGTGCCGGTATGGCTTTGACATCAATTGGTGTTCTCGGCCGTCGGTTTGTTCTACTCCAAACTCCCATTGTAAGCAATGTTTGGGGAGTTTTTGATCAACGTGTGAAGGAGCATCAAAACAAACAATGCAAGGGAAAGAAGTACCTGAAAAATCAACAAACAAGTTAGAAAAATATCTTGCACGGCTCCGAGTAATTGCCCCTTCGATTGTTGGTGAATCCCGGGCATATCATCCTCTCCGGGTGATTGAGGATTTGCCCTCAAATCTATGGATTGCTCCTCCTCTTCTTCCGACTCTTCCCCCAAATATGGTGAAAGATCTTGAACATTAGAGGATGCCGACACTCCATAATCTCCGGGAAGCTTCAATTTGTAGGCATTCTTATTGATCTTCTCGGTAATTTCGAATGGTCCATTGGCTCTAGGGAGAAGTTTGGACTTTCTTGGGCTAGTAAATCTTTCTTTCCTTAAGTGCGGCCAAACAAGATCTCCTGGTTTGAACTCCACATCTCTTCGGCCCCGGTTAGCATATTTGGTATAGGCATCATTTTTCTTAGCAATGGCCTTTTGGACCATAGCATGCATGGCTTGGACTTGCTTAGCTTTTTGTTCTCC
>QAOC01045255.1:0-51735 GCA_003255005.1 Begonia fuchsioides
AAAAAAAAAAAAAAAACGGGTGTTACAGTTGTAGTAGACGTCAATATAAGAATATTGATAGGTAGATCAATTTTATTGGACTTCTGGAGAGGAAGTTATGTTTATTTGAAGTTGGTGAAGGAAAATCGGAGTAAAGAATTATGGATTTTGAGCAATGTTCGGTATTCGTATATTTGATAAAGGAAAATCGGAGTAAAGAATTATGAATTATGAATTATGGATTTTTTATTATTGAAATCCGAGTTGTAGAACGAAAGTTATGAAAATTTTAAACGGGGTCACCCTTTAAAACTCTCGTGTTTTATTAAGGGTTGACACCTTTAATGACAGGTCGACATCTTATTGCTGAAATATTAACTTTTCAATGAAATTATGCAAAGCTCAATCAATGATTAATTAGGGATAGACAAATATGGAAGTTCCACATGAAAAGGATGGGGACACCTCATGCATGAAGAGGTGGTGAGCTTGGATGGTCACACCTCATGCTTGAACCACATGACTCTTCACCTTCCAAAGGAATAAAATTTGTTGGAGTCTTCAGCTATTAGCCATCACGACCCTCAGATCTCTCTTGAAGCTCTCTCTCCTCTCTAAAATCCTCTCCAAATTTGTGTGAAAAAAATTAGGTTTGAAATCAAAGTTTGAGGTTTTAGTATTTAGTACAAGAATTTTGGTATTTAAGGGTTAGAAGTGCAAGGAGGAAGGAAGACCACGAACTTAACCTTGAGATACAAAGTTTGTTATTCAGTAGCACCGGCACAGGTGCTTGGGTTTGATTGGTGCTTGATTTACATTGTTTGATGTTTATGTATTATCATAAGTCAAGAGTCAAGTTAAGTCAAGTATACTAGGAATGTTTATTGCGGTTGACTTGTGAGATGTTTGATGCATTATATTGCTTGTACTTAAATTAGGTTATGATGTCATGCATATGTATGAATGATGTCCATGCATCATGATTTATGAAAGATACAAAAAAAAATTTTCATGCATGTTTTTAAAATGTCACCAGACAGATGGTAAAGGTAGTATTGGAGACATTTATCATCCAATGCATAAATGTACATAAAGTAAAGATCAAGTTATTGGAGAAGGTGGAATTGGTTGCCTCATGGAAGCCATACAGTGCATATTCATCAACATACGATGTGACTCCCACTTATGTCAAGTTAAGTCAAGACAACAATAAATAACGAAATGAATGTGCATGTTTTTCAAAAAAAAAAGCATGCTCATGTTAGTCATGTAGGTAATCCTTGCATGTGTTTTAAGTCAAGAGTTAAGTTAAGTCAAGTATACTAGGAATGTTTATTACGGTTGACTTGGGAGATTTTGATGCATGTTACTTGTACTTAAATTAGGCTATCATGTCATGCATATGTATGAATCATGTCCATGCATCATGTTTTATGAAAGATACGAAAATTTTTTCTCTTGCATGTTTTTAAAATGTCACCCAACGGATGATGGAAGGTTGTATGGGACACGTTTATCATCCAATGCATAAATGTGCGTAAAGTCAAGATCAAGTTATGAGAGAAGGTGGAATTGACTCCCTCATGGAGGCCATATGGTGCCTATTTACCTTCATACGATATGATGCCCACACATGTCATGTTAAGTCAAGACAACGATGAAGAACGAAATAAAAGTGCATGCTCATTTAGGCATACAGGCTCATTTGATTACTTACTCATCTTTAGTCTCATAGGTTATGCTTTGTGATGTAGGCGATGAAGATGAAGGTGAGCTACTTAGCTCTCCTCTTTTGATGCAACGATGATGCCTTGGAGGAGGCGGATCCAGTGCGGAAGCTTGAATTGTTAAGTGCCGACCAGTGGGGACGTCAAGATGTACATTTGAAGTAGTTTGGAGTGTTTACCTTTGAACAATGATTTATTTTAAAAGTTTAGTTTTGTTAAATGATGTTGTGTAAAGATGTTTATTATGTATATTACACGTTTTGATAAAACTATATGTTATATGAGCTTTGCGGTATTTTATTTGATGGATTTTTTGATTAACAATGTCTTATTTCAAGTAATTGTTAGGTTTACTACGATTTCTAATTAAAGTCTTCCACTATATTTTCACGAAAAAGAATTCAAAAGGAAGATTTTTAAAGAAAGAAAAGTTTTACCGCGATCATTTTTAAGTAAAGTTTTACGGGGTGTGCCAGACATGGTATCATAGCCCACCGGGTTTTAAAACTGATTTTGTAGACTACTTAACAATGAAAGCTTTGCACGGAAATGCTTCATCCACTATAAGTATGTTTGACTTGTCTTGTTTGGTTGTATTATTTATGTTCATTGTTTGCTCTGTGATAGGATTAGTAAGAGATGTTAAGAGTTACGTGATCTATGGATAAAGGGACAAGTCATGACAATAAAAGTATAGTTGATAGATTGGTGAACTTAGTGGATTTCCCATTGGCTCTTCATGTACAACAATAGCTACTAATCCATGATTGGAGTAGCGACCTACGAAGCTTTATATGGCCGGAGGTGCAGGTCCCCATTATACTGGGACGTAGTCAGAGAACCCCAATTCTATGGTCCTGAGATCATACAGCAAACAAAGGATCAAGTAAGAGTGATCCGAGAAAGGATGAAGATAGCTCAAAGCCGACAAAAGTGCTATGCAGATCAAAGAAGAAGGAAACTAGAATTTGATGTAGGAGATGAAGTTTTCCTCAAATTTTCACCATTCAAAGGTGTTAAAAGGTTCGATAAGAAAGAAAAACTTGCTCCAAGATTCGTTGGCCCCTTTAAGATAGTGAAGAGGATTGGGATAACAGCTTATGAACTTTATTTTTTGCTAACTATGCATGGAATCCACAATGTATTTCATGTATCCATGTTGAGAAAGTACATGCGGGATCCCGAGCAAATGGTCGAACCGAGTAGCATTGAGATTAAGCCAACCTTAACCTATGATGACAGACCAACAATGATACTTGATGCAAGGATCAAGGAACAAAAAAACAAGAAGATTCCTTTGGTTAAGGTACTATGGAAGAACCACTTCATGGAGGAAGCTCCTTGGGAACGACAAGAAGAAATAGAAAGGGATTATCCAAAGTTATTTGGCATGTAAATTTTGAGGACAAAATTTTTAATAAGGAGGGTGAATTGTGACACCCAACTTTTTGATGTACAATAACATTACGTGAATATAATGTTTTATGGTTAAAGAATGAAATGTTCTAAGAAAAGATGAATATGGAAACGAAATTACACCTTAGAAGTAATGAATTGACGAATCGTAAACCATGTTGGTATTTGCCTAATTCTAAAGTTTTAGGGTCTTAACATGGAGTTGATTTCTTCTAATGGAATTTAATAGATTAGTAGATGAAACTACAGCAACAATAATTTATTGATTTAATAAAGTGTAGAGAAAGTTATGAATCTTAGACCCCAAATGTTGGAAAAAATATTGGGTTGGAATTTTGTAATAGAGTAATTTCTATTTTACAATCATATCATGCCTTAGAAGAGCATAACTAGCAAAGTATTCTTCCTTAAAGTTATAGTAGACGTCAAGAGAAGAAGATTGATAGGTAGATCAATTTTATTGGACTTTTGGAGAGGAAGTTATGTTTATTTGAAGTTGGTGAAGGAAAATCAGAGTATAGAATTATGGATTTTGAGCAATGTTTGGTATTCGTATATTTGATTAAGTTAAACTCATAATTTGAAGTTTAAGTCATCTACAAAGTTACACAATACTCAATAAGAAAAAGATGAGTTTTGTATTATTGAAATCCAAGTTGTGGAACGAAAGTTATGAAAATTTTAAAAGGGTTCACCCTTTGAAACTCTCGTGTTTTATTAAGGGTCGACAACTTTAATGACAGGTCGACATCTTATTGCTGAAATATTAACTTTTCAATGAAATTTTGCGAAACTCAATCAATGATTAATTAGGGATAGACAAATATGGAAGTTCCACATGAAAAGGATGGGGACACCTCATGCATGAAGTGGTGGTGAGCTTGGATGGTCACACCTCATGTTTGAACCACATGACTCTTCACCTTCCAAAGGAATAAAATATGTTGGAGTCTTCAGCTATTAGCCATCACGACCCTCAGATCTCTCTTGAAGCTCTCTCTCCTCTCTAAAATCCTCTCAAAATTTGTGTGAAAAAAATTAGGTTTGAAATCAAAGTATGATGTTTTAGTATTTAGTACAAGGAGGAAGGAATACCACGAACTTAACCTTGAGGTACTGAGTTTTTATTCAGCAGCACCTACTTTTGTTCTATGTTGGATTATAAGTGATAGAAATGGCGTTATATGGTTAAAATCTCATGAAATTGTAAAGATAGTTTATGGGTATACAAATTAAAAGTCTTGTTGCCCGATTTCTGGAATGCAAGTTTTACGAAATATTCTTGTTAAAAATTGGTCATTATGTTTGCTAATGAAGTATAGCCAACACTTTAAGGTTAAAATTGGTACCCTAAATTTTTTGATCATACTACTATCGATAAAGTTATAGATCCATAAATTTCTGATGAAACATGGTATTCCGAGTTTGGCTTATATTGTTTTATTTTATGATGTTAAGGAATATAAGCAAGCTCATTGGATCATTAAGGATTCAGAATACCAAGCTAAAGCTAAAGAATCCAAGTAAGTAATCATTGCATGTGTTTGGCCCATGTGGGACTACATCACAAAGGATTGAACATAAGGATGATGTGTTTGATTACTTAGATATCCATTAAGTAAGAATGTCTTAGGAGTTTTTGTTTTTAAGATAATATTATTAATAATATTCTGTTGGGATGTATCGCACCGTACACTGACCCAAGTGCTTTGGTTTTCATTGGTGCTTGATTGACATTGTTTGATGTTTATTTATTATCATAAGTCAAGAGTTAAGTTAAGTTAAGTGTACTAGGAATGTTTTTTACAGTTGACTTTGGAGATGTTTGATGCATTATATTGCTTGTACTTAAATTAGGTTATCATGTCATGCATATGTATGAATCATGTCCATGCATCATGTTTTATGAAAGATACAAATTTTTTTTCCCATGCATGTTTTTAAAAGAAGGTGGTACGGGAGACATTCATCATCCAATGAATAAATATATGTAAAGTCAAGATCAAGTTATGGGAGAAGGTGGAATTGGCTACCTCATGGAGGCCATATAATGCATATGCACCTTCATACGATTTGATAAAGAGCGAAATGAATGTGCATGTTTTTCAAAAAACGTCATGCTCATTTAGGCTAATAGGCTTATTCGATTACTTACTGAACTATAGGCTCATAGGTTATGCTTTGTGATGTAGGCGACAAAGATGAAGGTGAGGGACTTAGCCCTAATTGTTTGATGTAACGATCCTGCCGTGGAGGAGGCAGATCCAGTTTGAGAAGCTTGAATCGTTAAGTGCCGACCAGTGGGAACGTCAAGATGTACATTTGAAGTATTTTGGAGTGTTTACCTTTGAACAATGATATGTTTTAAAAGTTTAGTTTTGTTAAATGATGATGTGTAAAGATGTTTATTATGTATATTACAGGTTTTGATTAAACTATATGTTATATGAGTTTTAAGGTATTTTATTTGATGGATATTTTGATTAACAATGTCTTATTTCAAGTAAATTTTGGGTTATTACGACTTCTAATTAAAGTATTCCACTGTGTTTTCACGAAAAAGAATTCAAGAGGAACATTTTTAAAGTAAGAAAAGTTTTACCTTGATCATTTTTAAGTAAAGTCTTACGGGGTGTGACACTAGGCTTTATGGTTGAGGGTTTAAGATTCCACATTTAAGTGTTCAAGGTTGCTATAGTTCAATATTTGAGGGTTCCTTCTTTGAAGGTTCAAGGTTCTGAGATTTAGGGATCAAGGTTCATGATTTAAGGGTTCTATGGTTAAGGGTTCAAGGTTCATGGTTAGGGTTTAGGTTTCGCAGTTCCAAAATAAGGTTTCAGTGTTTTTCATTCAGGGTTATAGGGTTGTAAGGTCCAAGTTTCAAGATTTAGGATTTAGCGTTCTTAGGTTCAGGTATTCAAGGTTCAAGGCTTTTTAGGTTGGCAAGGTTCAAGGTTTATGGTTTAAGGTTCAGGGTTCCAAGGTTATGGGCTCTTAGGTTTAAGGTTTAGGGTTCAGTGATTTAAAGTTCACATTTTAGGGTTGAGGGTTCTAGGGTTTATGGGTACTAGGGTTCCAAGGTTCAGGGTTTAGGGTTTCTATTTGTGGGGTTCTTGGGTTCTTGGGTTCTAGGTTTCAATGCTTCTAGGATCCTAGGGTTCAAGGTTCAAGGGTCAAAGTTCAAGATTTAGGAGTTCAAGGGTTATAGAGTTCAATGTTCTAGAGTTTACGGCTCCAAGATTTTGTGTTCCAAGGTTTAGGGTTCGAGGGTTATAGGGTTTAGAGTTCTAGGGTTCAGGGTTCAAAGGTTTTGAGTTCCCAGTTTTGGGTTTACTATTCAAGGTTCTAGGGACAAGGGTTCAAAGGTTACAAGGTTCTAGGGTTCAAGGATTCAAAGTTTAGAATTCAAGGTTTGAGGCTTTAAGGGTTTCAAGGTTCTGGGGTTCACGGTTCTAGCGTTAAGGGTTAAGGGTTAAGGGTTTAAAGGTTCATTGTTGTAGGGTTCAGGGTTCACGGTATAAGTGTTCCACGGTTCTAGGTTTCCACGATCAAGGGTTAAGGGTTCATGGTTTAAGGTTGCAGGGTTTATGGTTATGTGTTATGGGTTGAGGGTTTAGGGTTTAAGGTTCATGGTTTAAGGTTCAAGGTTCTAAGCTTTAAGAATCCAAGATTCAAGTTTCTTGTGTTTATGGTTTAGAGTTCTAAGGTTCAGGGTTTCATGGTTTAGGGTTCGCATTTCTACAATTACATGGTCCAGGGTTTAGGGTTCACGGTTCTAGGGTTTAAAGGTTCTCGAGTTCTAATGTTTAGGGTTCTAGGGTTCAAGATTCAACATTATATGGTTGAGGGTTTATGGTTTAGAGTTCCAAGGTTCCAGGGTTAAGGGTTCATGATTTCAAAAGGTCCAAGCTTTAACGTTAGAAGGTTCAAGGTTCTAGGGTATAAGGGTTTAGAGTTCCAGTGTTCAAGGTTGATGGTTCAAGTGTTATAGGATTTTAGAAATCAGGATTCAAGGGTTGAAGCTTCTAAGGTTTAAGGTTCAAGTTTCTAGGGTTTAAGGTTCTAATGTTCTAATGTTCCAGAATTTGAAGGTTTAGTGATTAGGGTTCAGGGTTTGGGATTCTATTGTTAAGGGTTCCTGGTTTCTTACGATTTCATGTTTCTGCGTTAAGGATTCTGGGTTTCAAGGTTAGGGTTTCTTTGGTTTAGGGTTCATAATTCAAGGGTTCTAATTTGAGGGTTAAGGTTTAGGGTTCTACGACTTTATGGTTTAGGGTTCTAGGGTTCAGGGTTTAAGGGTTCAGGGTCTAAGATTCTAGGGTTAATGGTTTTCAGGCTACCATGGTTCACGGTTCAATGTTCAAGGTTCAGGGTTCCAAAGTTAAAGTTTTTTGGGTTCAAGTGTTAGGGTTCAAGGGTTTAAAGTTGAGGTTTCAAGGTTGTGGGTTCTAGGGTTTAAGCGTTCTAGGGTTTAGGGTTATCAGGTTCAAGGGTTCAATGGTTTAGGATTTTGTGTTCAAGGTTTATGGTTCCTAAGTTTAAGGTTCAAGTGTTCAAGGGTTTCAAGGTTCTAGGGGTCATGGTTTAGGATTTAGGGTTCAAGATTTAAGAATTCAAGAGTTCCAGAGTTCAATGTTTTAAGGTTAGAGTTCTAGAGTTCAAATTTTCAGGGTTCCAACGTTCAGGGTTCCACCGTTCAGGGTTCTCGTGTTGACGGTTCACAGTTAATGGTTTCGAGTTCTAGAGTTCTAGGGTTCTAGGGTTTAGGGTTAGGCATTAGGGTTTATGTTTCAAGGTTGTTTGTATCATGCTTCACAGATCAGGGTTTAGGGTTCAAGATTCTAGGGTTCAAGGTTTGAAGGTCACAAGGTTCCAAGGTCTAGAGTTCAGAGTTTGACAGTTTAAGGGTTTCAGGGTTCTTAGAATTAGGGCTCTATGTTCAAGGTTTCAAGGTTGAAGGTTCTCGAGTTCAGGTTTTGAGGGTTAAAGGGTTATAAAGTTCCACGGTCAAGGGTTAAGGGTCAAAGGGTTAAGGGTTAAGGGTTAAGGGTTCAAGGCTCCACGGTTCCTGAGTTCTAATGTTTATGGTTAGGAGTTCAAGGTTCTAGGGTTCATCAACTAAAGGTTTAGTATTTAAGGGTTCCTTTGATCCTAAGTTCTAGGGTAGATGGTTTGAGGTTTACTAATTTAGGGTTTGAGAATTCAAGGGTTCAGGGTCTGGGATTTAAGGTTAAATATTCAACAATTTGGGGTTATAGGGGTTAAGGGTTAAGCATTAAGAGTTCTTGGGTTTGAGGGTTCAAGATTCATCATGCAGCATTCTAGGGTTTGAGATTTGAGATTCCACAGTTCGAGGTTCAGGATTCAAGGTTCGGAGTTTCGACGGTAACAGTTCTAGGGTTCTAAGGTTTAGGTTATTAGGGTTCTGGGATTTCAAATGTCAGGGTTCTTGGGTTCAGGCTTGTAGGTTCTAGGGTTAGGATTTTAGTGTTCATTTGTTTGGGTTTCAGGGTTCAGGGTTTTAGGGTTCAAGGTTCTAGGGTACAAGATTTCCAAGGTTCAGGGTTCAAGGTTCTAGGTTCTAGGTTCTAGGGATTCACAGGTTAGGGGTTCTTAGGTTAAGGATTCAAGGCTTTAAAGTTCATGTTTAAGGTTTGACGGTTCTAGGGTTTAAGGGTGGTTCGAGAGTTTAGGGTTAGGGTTCAAGATTTAAGAGTTCACGGGGTCTATAGTTCATTGTTCTAGGGTTCAGAGTTCAAGGGCTCAACGCTCTAAGGTTTAGGGTTCCAGTGTTCAAGGGTTCAAAGTTCCACGATTTAAGGGTTTACGGTTCTAGGGTTTATGGTTCAAGGGTTAAGGGTTCTCATTTCTAGGTTCAGTGTTCAAGGTTCCAGGGTTCAGGGTTCCAAAGTTACAAGGTTCCAAAGTTTAGGGTTTGGGGTTCAGGGGTTTCAAGGTATAGGGTTCTAGGGTTGGGGGTTCATGGTTTAGGGGTTCCAGGATTCTACGATTACACAATCAACGGTTAATGGTTCAGGGGTTCAGTGTTCACGGTTCTATTGTTTAGGCTTCCAAGATTAAGTTTCTAGTGTTTAGGGTTTTGGATTCTAGGGTTTAGGGTTCCAGGGTAATGATTTACATTTCCACGATTACATTGTCAAAGGTTTAGGGTTCAGGGTTTGAAGGTTCGAAGGTTCCAAGCTCTAGCATTCCGGGTTCTAGGGTTCAATATTCAAGGTTATAAGGGACTTGTCGAGGGTTTTTGTGACATCCCGTTTTTCCCTTGCTTAAAATTTTTTTCTTTTTTGTAAACACATGCACTAACTTTAAAAAATTTAAGGTAAAACTTATCAATTTGAAATCCTTGAAATAAAATACAGTGGAAGACTTTTATTTAACTTCGTCAAAATCGATTCTATTCGTAATAAGTAACCAAAACATACTTGTACTTTAACATTAAAACCAAGTTATTACAAAGCAGTTATAAACCAAACATAATATTATACATTAGTTTTCAAACAAAACATTTCCATTTACATGGGTCACCCACCGGTCAAAATTGCACTAACAGCCGCAAACTTCCGTAATGGACGTACTTCACCACCTCAAGCATTTATCCACGATAAGTAGAATCCACAATATCTATCTCATCACCTACATTACAAAGCTTATCTAATAAGCCTAATGCTCAGTAAGTTAATCCATAATAATAAAACATTTATTAAACCTTTATCATATGTTACTTTATAAAAACAATGAAATTTTGGTATCGTTCATTTCTTTTCTTTTCTTTCACTTAACAGTCTAGTTAATGTGGGTAATACCGTCTAGGGGAGAGTATGCACCATTTGGTCCAACCTATTGGGACAGCCAAACTCAAAACCCGCCCAACATATAACTATTTACGTACATTTTGTTCAGTTCACTCTTTCATTGTTTTGATCATTGAAGGTACCACGGGAGAGAGTAGACATCATTTGGCCTCCCTCGAGGTAGTCTAACTCGAGCTCCTCCCTCAACGACCTGTTGCTTATTATCATGAAAATCATGCATGCAAATCATTTTCGTATTTTTCTTAAAACCATGATGCATGAACAATTAAAATGCATGAGCATGTTAACATGCAATAAAATATATAATTCAAACATTGCAAGCATTCTAAACATGTATCTTTATTCTAACACCAAAAATCAATCAATCATCAAACAAGGCACACAAACATATCCTCAAATAAGTTGAGGTCGGTGTATTGTGCATTACACCCCAAACAATCCAGAATATTGCAAAATCATAAAATCCTAATCTTTGTAATGTAGTACCCTTTAGGGCCAATCACATGCAACATTAACTTACCTTAAATCCTTAGCCTTATTGAAACACTTGATCAATATGTTGCTGCACTTGAAAACCTAAAACACAAATAACGTAATTCACTAATTTTAAAGTATCGCTTTTGTATAACATGATCTTCAATCAATTGTAACGTTAGCTAGACTAATCCAAATAATTCGATTCAGGTTTTTGAATGTTGCTTGAGATGTCTACTCCAATTCATCAGAAGACATCAAAGTAATTTGAAGCATCTAAACATAGGTTATATGCCTAATTCAAAAACTGTCCAAAATACATTATTTTACAAACCCTAAAACTGCCTGATTTTCTCAAAAGTTTTGGCATAATCTTGATATAAACATCACCAACATGCTTAATTAACCATTCCGAATCAATTCAAGAATTTAAACATGCTCTTAGGGTTAGAATTGATTCCTCAGAATAGGGAAGATCGAAACCGAAACCCTTGAGTCGTTTGTTTCCTCTTCTTTTCTCCTATTTCCTTCTAGAGTGAACTAAACTTTCTTGAAACATAAAAACTCTTCACAAAAACTTTAATCCAACAAAAGAACCTCACTTAATATTCCATAACCAGAGAGAATCAGGAAGAGAGCTGAAGAATTCGTGGGTTTCTCAGCTTTTCAAGAGAGTACTTAGGGTAAAATTACCTTATTATCCAATTTGTCCATGTTAAAATTCATATTTGCCCTTACTTTTGCTTATATTTGTAAAAATACCTTAATTATCATCTTTTAATCATACATACTTAAATTAATTAATCTAGATTAGTACTAATATAATCTTCAAGATTAACTTAATTAATCATGATTAGTAAACCTTAATTACCTCTTAATCATTCACTAATTACACCTTAATCATGATTAGGCACTAATCTAATGGTGACATGTGGCACTTTCTTATTGCTTCACTACTTTAATATATAAAATCATAATTTATATTTAATAATATTCTATGATTAATATTTATTCAAATTATATCATTGATTAAGGAGGAAATGTAAGGTGGAGGTGTCATATCCTTTAACTATGGTTAGCTTTACTAATTAATTTAGATTAGTATTAACTTAAGTTTCAAGGCTATTAATACATAAACATATATATTAAGATGTTAGGATCTTGTTCCTTCAAAAAGTTTGGGTATTACATTCCACCCTCCTTATTTAAAATTTTGTCCCCAAAATTTACATTTCAAAAAGTTCCGGATACTTCTTCATCATGTCTTGTTGCCTTTCCCACGTGGCTTTCTCTATAGTATGGTTTCTCCATAGGACTTTGACCAAAGAGATTTGTTTGTTTCTCAATTCTTTTATTTTTGAATCCAAGATCCTTACCAGTTTTTCTTCATATGTCATAGTAGGCTCAATGCCAATACTTCTACCTTCAATCACATGAGTAGTATCACGTACAAATTTCCTTAACATTGAAATGTGAAAAAAGTTGTGGATCCCAGCCATATATGATGGAAATTTCAACATGTAAGCTGTTTTGCCTACTTCTTTATAATAAATCGTGGAATAAGCTTTCCCCTTTTTCCAATCTGCATTACTCCCTTAAAAGGCTAAATCTTTAAGAATACCTCATCGCCTTCGTCAAATTCTAGCTCTCTTCGCCTTTGATCTGCATAATGTTTTTGTCAATTTTGAGCTATTTTGATTCTTTCTCGAATAACTTTCCCTTGATCTGCGGTTTGTTGTAAAATTTCTGGACCATACAACTTTGCTTCTCCAACTTCATCCCAATACAATGGAGATCGACATTTTTGCCCGTACAATGGCTCATACGGGGCCATACCAATTGTTGATTGGTAGCTATTATTATATTCAAACTCCACTAATGGTAACATCTTACTCCATGTAGTTTGAAAATCCAATACACATGCTCGTAACATATCTTCCAATATTTGAATTGTTCTTTCGGTTTGACCATCAGTTTGGGGATGAAAATCCGTGCTAAAAGTCAATGTAGTCCCTATTGCATTATGTAAAATTTTCCAAAATTTCGAAGTAAATCTTGGATCACGATCTGATACTTTCGATGCTGGAATTCCATGCAGTCTTATAATCTCTTGAACATATAATTCAGCATACTGATCCATAGAAAAATTCATTCTGACTGGCAAGAAATGAGATGACTTTGTTGATCTATCAAAAATCACCCAAATAGCATCATGCCCTTTTGTTGTTTTAGGTAATCCCACAAGAAAGTCCATTGTTATATGCTCCCACTTCCATTCTGGGATCGGTAAAGATTGAAGTGTTCCTGCAGGCCTTTGATGTTCAGCTTTAACTTCTTGACATGTGACACAAAATTCCACGTGTTTTGCTATATCCTCCTTCATATTTGGCCACCAAAAGTGCTGTTTTAAATCCCGATACATTTTAGTGCTTCTTGGATGCACCGTAAATGTAGAATAATGGGCTTCCGATAATATTTTCTTCCGTAATTCTTGCTTTTCTAGAATATACCATCTATCTTTAAACTTCAGAACACCATCATCCGAACACTTAAAGTTAGAAGAATTTGGCTTTTTACCTAATTTATATAGTTTATATTTTGGATCCTCCAATTGAGCTTCTTTGATTTCATCCATAAGAGTTGGCTTCAAAGATAATGCTGCAAGCATACAACTCAAATTTGACACTACTTCTAAGCCATATCGAGTTCTAAATGCTTATTTCAGGATATCTTCCGCTTTGACCTTCAATTGATAATATCCTGATCTTAGATCAATCTTTGAGAACACCCGTGCACCTTGGAGTTGGTCAAATAAATCATCAATCCTTGGAAGCAGATATTTGTTCTTGATTGTTAATTTATTCAATTCTCTGTAGTCAATACACATTCTCAGTGATCTATCTTTTTTCTTAACAAATAACACTGGAGCTTCCCATGGCGAGAAACTTCGACGTATAAAGCCCTTGTGTACTAATTCCTTCAATTGTGCCTTTAATTCCTTTAATTCTATAGGCGCCATTCTATATGGATTCTTTGATACTGGTTCTGCTCCTGGATATATATCAATTACAAACTCAATTTCTCGATCTGGGGGTAGTCTTGGTAAATCATCTAAAAATACATCTGAGAAGTTTTTCACCACCGGAATATCTTGTAATTTGGAACCACATTGCATTCGAGTATCAATTATGCTTGCTAAGAACCCTACACAACCACTTCTCAATAATTGTTGGGCTTTAATAGAAGATATGATAGTTGTTCTGTTGGTACTTTTCATTGCTTGAAAAGAATACCATTCAGCATTCGGAGGCTGGAAACATAATGTTCTGGCTCTACAATTAATTGTTGCAAAATGCTGAAATAACCAGTCCATTCCCAATATAATATCATACCCTCTCATATCCATAATTATAAAATCAACTTGTAAGGTTCTACCATTTACCGAAATAATACAATCCAACATAACATAATTCAGGTGTAACTGGTCTCCAGATGGCAACATTACGTCATAAACATGTTCAGCTACCACTGGTGAACATTTCATTTTAACCATGTATGTAGATGACATGAATGAATGAGAGGCACATGAATCTATCAATGTATAAGCCGTAACGCCATTAACTAAAATAGTACCTGAAACCACGGCAGGCTGTTCTTCATTATCATATTCGATAAGTGAAAAAACCCTTGGTGCCACCTTTACTTGATCTTTGTTCACTTTTGGAAAATCTCTTACAATATGACCTATCTCCTTGCATTTGAAAGACCTGCCAGTTCCAGCTATGCATTCTCCAAAATGTCGTTTCTGGCACTTTGGACATTCTTCAGCTTGAGAAAACCCTTCTACACGTTTTCCTTTCCCTTGCTCAATCTTTCCATCATTGGGTCGTTTTGTGCCTTTTGATTGCTGGAATGCCTTATTTGGTTGAGGCTGCACTTCTTTAAAAAATTTCCTCGGAGACTCCATCTGCCTTTGGAATTTTATTTCAGCCTCTTCCACTTCCAGGGCTTTTGTCACCACCATTGAATAAGGCACATTTTTTGTTCCGGATATCTTCACTCCTCTATATATTTCGACTTTCAGCCCTTGAATGAATTGATGTACCTTGAGTTTGTCAGTGGCCACCAGGTGTGGAGCAAAACGAGATAATGCTTGAAATTTCCGTATGTACTCCGATACGGATCCAAATTGGTGTTATTGAACAAATTCCACCAACTTACTTGTTCGAACTGCATGGTTGAAATATTTGTCGTAAAAGATCTCCTTAAATTTGTTCCATGACATTTCTTTCACATTTGTGGTTGCTTTAATAGTGTCCCACCAGTAACGTGCATCTTTTGACAGCATAAAGACTGCACAATTAACTTTCTCATCTTCCTCAATCTTGGCATAATCATACATATCTTCAATCGTTCAGATCCACTCTTCAGCACAAGTTTGATTTGTTGCTTGTCCATCGAAGTTAGGTGGATGAAGTCGTCGAAATCTTTTACAACTTAACTCTCCAGCAGCATTCGAACGAAAACCTCTTTGTTCTTCCTTTGCCATATATAGTTCTAATTGCTGAAACTGACGATCCACTATATCAGATAGTTTTTAATTGCATCTTCTCTACCTTCCATTTCCCTTCTTTGTCCTCTCAGCATATTGAACTAAGCCTTAACAATTTCGAAACCAATAAATACAAACAATAATATAATCATTAACAAACTTACAGTGTATGAAGTATCATCATGTGAAGGCTTGTGCTGTTAGGCAGTCTGCATAAATGATTTTAAAACCCGGTGTGCTCTGATACAATAACTGTGATATCCCGTTTTTCCCTTCCTTAAAGTTTTTTTCTTTTTGTAAACACATGTACTAACTTTAAAAAATTTAAGGTAAAACTTATCAATTTGAAATCCTTGAAATAAAATATAGGAGAAGACTTTTATTTAACTTCATACAAATCGATTCTATTTGTAATAAGTAACCAAAACATACTTGTACTTTAACATTAAAACCAAGTTATTACAAAGCAGTTATAGACCAAACATAATATTATACATTAGTTTTCAAACAAAACATTTCAATTTACATGGGTCACCCGCCAGTCAAAATTGCACTAACAGCCGCAAACTTCAGAAATGGACGTACTTCACCACCTCAAGCATCTATCCACGATAAGTAGAATCCACAATATCTATCTCATCACCTACATTACAAAGCTTATCTAATGAGCCTAATGCTCAGTAAGTTAATCCGAAATAATAAAACATTTATGAGACCTTTATCCATAAGCTGCTTTACAAAAACAATGTAATTTTGGTATCGTTCATTTCTTTTCTTTTCTTTCACTTAACAGTTGACATGCCACAGATTGGAATGCCAAGCGGAGCAATCACCCGAGCCCGAGCTCAGAATTTTTCTAATATGTTTGTTAATTTTGCAGGAAAATTAATTGAAAAATTATGCATTTCTAGGCCAACTTTGGAGGATCAAACAAGGCCAAAACACATGATAATTTGGCGTGGAGAAAAGGAGGATTTGCAACAAAAAACCGAGAGCTCCGGAATCAAGCACGAACCCGAACCCGATTGAAGTACCACGTTGCATGGCGAGTTGGAGTCCCATGCAAAAGTGATCAAGGTTATACGACTCAACTCTCCAGCATTTACATGGATGGAAGGAATTTTATCGCATTTTTAGCTTAATTTTTACGTGGATTTTACGTTGGATATTTGGAGAACCCGAGAGGGTTTCTCGGCTGGGTTATATTTTGTTTATTTTTGCATGCTTGCATGGGGTTTTGCATGAGGTATTTTCGGCTACGAGAAGGGTATTTTGGGCCAAGGGAGAAGGGAAATTGGCTAAGGAGATTCAAGATCACGTGGCTTTCACGTTCTTGCAATCTCATTGGTCCAATTTTCCCTCCTTTATTTCAATTTCCAGCATGCAAGTTGCATGCATTTGGCCCTCAATTTTCCCTCCCTTTTTCCCACTCTTCTCAGCAGATAAAACCTCCCCCATTGCGTAATTGTAAGGATAATTTGGAATTTGAATTAAAGAAGCTTTTTAGCTCTCCCTTCTCGAACAATTTCCAATTTCAGCCGGTAGCCGGAAGTCCTCCGACCACCGTGGTTCTCTTCAAGATTTCTCCCTCCGAGCTGGAGATCTCTTCTTGCTTCAAAGTCTCTAGCCTTCTTCAAGGACGTAGGGTGAGCTTGAAGTCCATAAGCTCCTTCTTCTATCGTTGTTTTTTTTTATATTTTATTTCTTCCGCAGGTTATCAATTTTCGGCCACCGCTGACCACCATTACTGTTCCATTGCATTCCGAGCAATCCATCAACGTGATTTCCTTTATTTTTAGAGTCATATCACCTATTATCTTCCCAGAGCTCCACTCAAAATTTCAGCCATAAACTCGATCTCATGGTTGAGTTATCGCCGTCCAAATTCCAGTCCCGATTATGGAATTATCGGATTATCGTTTTTCATTTAACCTAACCCGATTCTCCCACTTCCTAAATCTAAACCCCCTCCATTCCGTGTCAACAGTCCAGTTAATTTGGGTAATACCGTCTAGGGGAGAATATGCACCATTTGGTCCAACCTCTTGGGACAGCCAAACTCAAACCCCGCCCAACATAGAACTATTTACGTACATTTTGTTCATTTCACTCTTTCATTTTTTTGATCGTTGAAGGTACCACAGGGGAGAGTAGACACCATTTGGCCTCCCTCGAGGTAGTCTAACTCAAGCTCCTCCCTCAACGACCTGTTGCATATTATCATGAAATTCATGCATGCAAATCGTTTTTGTATTTTTCTTAAAACCATGATGCATGAACAATTAAAATGCATGAACATGTTAACATGCAATAAAATATATAATTCAAATATTGCAAGCATTCTAAACATGTATCTTTATTCTAACACAAAAAATCAATCAATCATCAAACAAGGGTTCAGAGTTCTAGGGTTCAAGGTTCAAGGCTTTAAGGGTTTAAGGGTTCTAAATTATTAGGGTTCAAGGTTCAAGGTTGCAGGGTTCCATGGTTCAAGGGTTTGAGGGTGGATGGTTTAGGCTTCCAAGGTTCAAGAATATGGTGTTCAGGGCTTCTAGAGTTTAGGTTTCCAAAGTTAGCCTTCAGAGTTCAGGGACCCAATGTTCTATGGTTAGGGATCAAAGTTCGAGGTTTCTATGGTCTTGGGTTCGGGGTACCAATGGTTCAAGGTTTAAGTTGTAGGACCAGTTTTAACCTAAGTGAGGGTGAATTAGGTTAATTGAAATTTTTAGTAAGTCAACTGTCTTAAGTACAAAAGCTATGGAAGTTGTTTATTAATTCAATTTAGGCAAGCACAATCAATAAAGTAAAAAGTTGAGAGAGAGAAATTTTCACACTGATATGTTATCGTTGTTCGGCCAACAACTGCCTACATCCATGCTTCAAGGTAGCCCTTGAAGATCCTTCACTTGATTGAACTTCCGGGTGTCAATCTAACCTTTATAACTTGACTCTTCTTTCTTAGAGGCGTCACCCCTTTTTGACTCTTCTTTTTCAGAGGCGTCACCCATTTACAAATTCGCTCAAGAGTATTGATACAAGTATTTGCTGTTTCTAACCGACTCTCTCAATCACCAAATGAATGATCTAAAGTTGATACAAGAGATGAGAGAGTGAAAAATAAATCAAGAATGATTTTGGCAGAGTTTTGGCGTGTTTCTCTCTAAAAAAAATTGGCTTTACAATGAGCTTCTCTTTAACTATTTATAATTCTGCAGCTGCTCAGGCTCGGGTTGTCGACATATGTACGAGAGAGGTCAACCACAAAATAGCCATTTAGACTTATTAGGAAATAGTCGTTGGAGCTTTGACTATGTAGTTGTTCCTGAGCGGTCAACCTAACATTCGAGCGGTCGACATAGATTTTGACTCTGGAGCTTCTGCGGTCGACCTAAGTGTATATCGGTCGAACTAGATTTCATTTCTGGAAACTCTGGCGGTCGACACAAGTTGTAAGCGATCGACACAAGTCTTTATCGGTCGACTTAGGTTACGTTTCTAGAACTTCGACGGTCGACATAAAATGTAAGCAGTCAACCCATGATTCGTCTCTGGGATTGTAGCGGTCGACATAATGTGTAAGTGGTCGACACATTTTTCATCTATAAAATTTTTACGGTCGACACATGTGAACATCAGTCGACATAATTTGAGAAAACTTACAAAATTCTGCAACACTCGACCAGCTTGTTAGACATTAAATGTACCCTTTGACAAGGGTATCTCACATGAGAAATTAAGTCTATGAGATACATTACAACACAATTTAATTTAGCTTTCATACATATACATAAACAATAATTATCATAAAAAATAATTGGTTACTTTAAAAGCCTTTAAAGCCAACAATCTCCCCCTTTTTGATGATGACAATCCAATTGAAAGACAAATTGACTATATTCACAAAATTTCAAATAGTCCCCCATAGAATATGCATGCTCCCCCAACTAAGACATAGAATCATTTGAATATAACTTTTCATGCTCATTCAATCATAATTAATAACTTTTCATGCTCATTCAATCAAAACTAAGGCATAGCATAAGGAAATCTATCTCCCCCATTGGCATTATCAAAAAAATTAAAGCATTCACAAAGAGATAAGTTAACTAGATACAAGATCGGTAATAAGAACATTGTCTTTACTTAAGGAGAATTGATTCAAAATATCTAATAGATATAAAAACTACTCCCATGGAAATCCTATAAGAGACGATCCAAGCACATCCAGAACTGGAGAAGCCATAGGCACAGTGGATGGGGAGTCTAGGACCACGCTTCCTGCATGAGATGGGATCAACACCGTACCGGGAGTGGATATAGTTATTGTGTCAAGATTACAAGCCGGTGTGATAGATGGCTCAATAGTCGGTACAGGATATGATTCAACATTAAGAGCTGGAGAGGACTGAACTGGAGAATTTGGACGTGCTTCCTCTGGCCCTTCAAATTCTTCTTCCTCCTCAAAGTACTCATCCCAAGCATCAATCTGTCTCTTAAGAACACCAACTTTCTTGTGAAAAGACTCAACAGAGGATGCAAGGTTGGAAAAGAGACTAGTGAGCATATCGAAGCGCTCCTCGGTCAAGGAGGAAGAACGATGCTATCCACGAGTGGTTTGATGCTCAAGAGGAATGTGAATCTCATCGGCAGTCAAGGGAGGATCACTTAGTAGAAGAGGTAGGAGGTCGGGGAGGCATGATTTTCTTGTAGTGCCAAACTACATCATCATCTTGGGCTAAGCCCGTACGTGCAAGTGTGGAGTCGGAATAGATATCAAGATTCCTAACTTTGATAAGTGTCGTGGGAGGAGGAAACTCGACTCCTTGCTTTGAGAAAATCTCCATTAGTAGAAGGTTGAAGGGTAAAGACTTGGATGCCACATCCAAAACATCCATCATGCACCTCATTATTATGAAACCAACATTGAAGCGACGCCAGTGAAAGAACATGTAGAGACATAGAGTTCCATGTAGCTTATGTGATCTATATGCCCGTCCTTAGGAAAAAGGTTGTAGGTGGTGATATGGTGAACTATTCCTGCCGTGATGTTGAGGTCACTAGCTTTTGGTTTGTACGACACATTTTTGGGATCCCTAGCAACCAATCTTAGAAAATTTTGATAATCTGAGCACTGAATCAGAGAGGGCTCCTTCCCTTGTTCATAGCATTGATCGGTGTGCTCGTTAATTTGACAATTCAGCAATGAATTAAAAAATGAAACGGTGATCTTGATTGGTTTGCCATACACAAGGCTCTTTAAGGTAAATGGATGTGAAGTAGAATGCAAATTGGTATAAAATAAGCGAATTACGTCCTCATGGTATTGTTTCCTAAAGCTAAACAGAGTGGTTAATCCCAAGTAGTCACTTGATTTGGAAAAATCTATCCCTTGAATGAAATGAGACCTATAAACCCTACTCAAAATTAATGGTTTGGATTGAAAGATTTGGAAATACCTATCTTGAGCCGAGAGGAGGAAGCCATAATGAGTGAGGAAGAGAGGAATTGAGAGAAGCAAGCGTCGAACAATGAACGGAGGAGAAGGGATACGCAAGAGAGATTTTGTGTGGGAAAGGTATTCTGAATACCTAACACAATCGCAGAATAAGGTTTTAAAACCTGCGAGAAAACTGGACACCGGTCGACCAATCGTGGATGGTATTGACCAACCAGAAGAAAAATCGATGGACCGGTCGACATACTTCTGTTTATGTCAACCGCTTTTTGTCAGATTAGAAGGACCGGTTGACATACACATTGTTGTGTCAACCGTTGTCACGGAAAGCAGCAAAAAGAAAATGATTCATCTAAGCACCATCAAATCGAATTATCCCCAATCAAACTCAAATTCCAAAAAAAGTCTTCTCACTAGAGGCTTAGTAAATATGTCCGTCAATTGATCACAAGAATTGACAAATTCCAAAACAACATCTCCTTTTTGGACATGATCTTTGATAAAATGATATCTAATTTCTATATGCTTAGTCCTAGATTGTAAGATAGGATTTTTGGAGATGTTTATTGCACTAGTGTTTTCACATCTTATTGGAATCTTAGAAAATGAGATGTTATAGTCTTCTAACGTGTTCTTCATCAAAAGCATTTGTGCACAACAACTATCGGCGACAATATACTTGCTTTTGGCGGTTGAGAGTGCCATCGAGTTTTGTTTCTTAGAGAACCATGATAGTAAAGATTCACCTAAGATTTGACATGTACCACTAGTACTTTTCCTATCCACAAGACTCCCGGCATAATCCAAATCAGTATATCAAATTAAATCAAAGGAAGTACCCTTGGGATACCATAATCCTAAATCAAGTGTTCCACATAAGTATTTGAAAATTCTTTTAACAACATTCAAGTGAGATTCCTTAGGAGAGGCTTGGAATCTATCACAAAGGCAAACACTAAAGAGAATGTCGGGTCTAGTAGCTGTTAGATATAACAATGAACCTATCATACCACCAAATCTCTTAATATCCACATCTTTTCAACCTTCATCCTTATCTAATTTTGTTGTGGTACTCATTGGTGTCCTGGAAGATTTGCAAGAGCCCATTCCAACTCTCTTGAGTAATTCCTTGATATATTTCTCTTGGAAAATAAAATTTTCACTTAAGGATTGTCTAATTTGAAGTCCTAAGAACAATTTAAGCTCCCACATCATGCGCATTTCAAATTCATCTTGCATGAGAGAGGCAAAACCTTCACACAGGTTTTTGTTGGAGGCTCCAAATATAATATCGTCCACATAAATTTGGACAAGGAGCAGATCATTACCAACATGTTTAGTGAAGAGAGTTGAGTCAATTTTTCCCATTTTGAACTCTCTAACCAAGAGAAAGTTCTTCAACCTATCGTACCAAGCTCGAGGAGATTGCTTGAGACCATAGAGAGCTTTATAAAGTTTATAAACATGGTCTATCTTGTCAAAGGCCTCAAAACCTATAGGTTGTTCTACATAGACTTCTTCCATAATATATCCATTTAGGAAGGCACTCTTAATGTCCATTTGAAATAGAGTGAAGTCTTTCTAGCAAGCATAGGTAAGAAGCATGAGAATTAACTCCATTCAGGCCACCGGTGCAAAGGTCTCCTAAAAATCTATACCTTCTTCTTGATTATAACCCTTTGCTACTAATCTTGCCTTGTTTCTAATGACAATACCATGTTAATCTAGTTTATTCTTGAATACCCATTTAGTTCCAATGATGGTGTGATCATTAGGTCTAGGAACTAAGTCTCATACTTGGTTTCTCTCAAATTGATTGAGTTCCTCTTGCATGGCCATTATCCAATTTTTGTCCTTTATGGCCTCATCGAACTTCTTAGGCTCTACTTGAGATAAGAATTCTACATTGGCACATAGATTCCTAAGAGAGGCTCTAGTTTTAACTCCTAATGAGGGATCACCTACCAGATCTTCTAACAGATGACTTTTTGAATATCTCCACTCTCTAGGAAGGTCTCTATTAGTATGGTTCACCGGTTTTGATTCTAGAGAGTTTGGAGGATTTTCAGACGGAGTAACCTCAAGAGAGTCTTTCTCATTTTCTTCTAGATTCAAAGAATCTAGTTCTTTTACGAGCTCATCACTTTTGTCCATATTACTTGATGAAGAAGGGGATTCATCAAAAGTGACATGCATTGATTCTTCAACTACTAGAGTTCTCTTGTTGAACACCCATAAGCTTTGCTAGCCAATGAATATCCTAGAAGAATTCCAAAGTCGGTTTTTGAGTCAAATTTTCCAAGATTGTCCTTGGTATTCATGATATGACATTTGCATCTAAAGTGCCTAAAGTATTTGACACTTGGGGTTTTGCTCGTCCAAAGCTCATAAGGGGTCTTTTCTAAGATTTGGCGAATTGATACTCGGTTAATTATATAACAAGTCGTGGTAACGGCTTCAGCCAAAAAATACTTAGGAAGAGCATTTTCACTAAGCATGGTTCTAGCTAGCTCTTACGAAGACCTATTCTTTCTCTCAACAACTCCATTTTGTTGAGGAGTCCTAGGGGAAGAGAAGTTGTGATTCATACTATTCTTAAGACATAAGAGTTCAAATCTCTCATTTTTAAATTCTCCTCCATGATCACTCCAAATAGCTACAATGGAGAGATCCTTTTCATTTTGAACTCTCTTCCTAAAAGATGAGAAAGCCTCAAATGTCTCATCCTTAGATCTAAGGAAGAATACCCAAGTGAATCTTGAGAAATCATCAACAATCACAAAAATATAAAGTTTACCACATAGGCTTGCTACTTTGGAAGGGCCAAAGAGGTCCATGTAAAGGAGTTGAAGGGGTTTAGAGGAAGACACAACGTTTTTTTGAAGAAAATGAACTCTTTGTTTGCTTCCTCATTTGACATGGATCACAAGATTTATCCTTCTAAAAAGATATTCTTGGAAAGCCCCTAACAAGATTTTTTTGAGATCCTAGCTAAGGTATCCATGCTAACGTGGCGTAGCCTCCTATGCCATGACCAACTATCAATAGAGGAATTTGCACTAAAGCACTTTTCATCAAAACAAGCAACATTATCCATATCAACAGTATAAACATTTTCAGTTCTATAACCTATGAATAAAATTTTACTACTTGAGCTATCCTCTATTATGCATGTTTTAGATTAAAAAATAACTCTATATCCTTTATCACATAGTTGACTAATACTTAAATGATTATGTTTTAAACCGTCAACTAATAATGCATTTTCGATGATAGGGGAGGAATGGTTACCTATGCTTCCAATCCCAATTATTTTCCCTTTTTGGTTCCCTCCAAATGTATCATTTCCTTTCTTTTGTTTGATGGAGGAGAACTTTGAGGGATCTCCCGTCATATGTGTAACGACCCGATTCCCAGGACGCCACCTGCTGCTTTTCTTACTTACTTACTTTACTTTCTTTACTCACTGGCGACCCGAGAACCGGTCTGTTACTAGGTTTCATACTTACTTACATTACTTTCTTACATTGGTGGAAAACTTGTTACTTTAATTTCTAAATACTATATTTAGTTTATAAATATTTAACAAGGAAAAACCGTTAAATTGAAAAGCCTATATTTCTTCGTAAATAACGATTTCAGTTCCACCTTTAAATAAAATACGTAAGCATTTAAGAACTTAAAACTGCAGCGGAAGACAATTACTTCAACTTAAAATACATTCATTTTCAAAATATTGGTAATCCATCACACCAAAATAAGGGAATAAATTTTAAGTACATCTTCAAAACATTCAAAGCATTTAGTAATATAACTTGTGTGTGTGTCATGCATCACTCCCCGTCGGTCGTTACTCAATAAACTACCTAAAGTACACAATTGTGTCGACCGCTCCTCAATTCTAGGGTTGACCAAATGTTCCAATTGTGTCGACCCCTCCTAAATACTGGGTCGACCGGTAAACAAAGCGTCGACCGCTAATCCATAGCGGTCGACCAGAAATCAATTATTTCCTTCATCAACTTTGACCTACTAATTTACTAATATCCAAAATACCTTAACACTCTAATATTCAAGCAACATTCATAAAAATAATCTTAAACGTTTCCATCTTAAAATAACAAATTCTTAAAATAAAAATGAGGGATGTTACAATATGTCTCGAGCATCCATTGTCGAGATATCATAGATTCTTTGAAAGGGAGTCCTCCACCTACACAAAGAAATTTAGGTGTTCCTTTTAGGTACCCAAACCATTTTGGGTCCTTGAACGTTAGCTTTGGTTCCTTTGGGAACCCATCTTTGAGTAAATCTTTGATTTGCACCTTTTAGTTTTAAAGGACATGCAAATGAGGTGTGTCCTATTCTATTTCATGAATGACATGTGCTTGGTTTAACAAAGAGGCTCTCATAGTTCTTTTTCTTTTTCAAAGGTTCATATCCTAAGCCGACTTTGTAAAAGGTCATTCTTTGTCCACCTAGAAGCATTTTCAAATTTTTGCTACCATTTGTAAACTTCAGTATTATAACATTCAATTCATCATTTTTCCTTTTTAAATTAGCTATCTCCTCATGCAAGGGAATAAATGTATTGTTGTGTTCCTTAGTTAGCACAACATGTTCCCTTTTTAATTGTTTATATTTAGATTTCAAATCATTAAGTAAATCATTGAATGCATCAAACAACTCATTATCTTCATCATAGTTATCTAAATCACTAAAGGAGTCATGTACCTTATCCTACTTTGCCATGAAGCACATATTTGCTAGTTCTTCGTCTTCCGATGAAGAAGAAGATGAGTCACTATCATCCCAAATAGCTTTCATTGCTTGCTTCTTGTATGCCTTGGGGATGTTCTTTGTTTGAGGACATTCAGATTTGAAGTGACCTTGCTTTCCATAGTCATAGCATGTGAGTTCCTTTTCCTTTTCTTTGAGTTGCCTTTCTCTTCTAGGTAACTCTTTTCCTTGCATC
Source organism: Begonia fuchsioides (assembly GCA_003255005.1). Taxonomy (NCBI): domain Eukaryota; kingdom Viridiplantae; phylum Streptophyta; class Magnoliopsida; order Cucurbitales; family Begoniaceae; genus Begonia; species Begonia fuchsioides. The sequence continues at coordinate 25,412 of QAOC01045255.1, forward strand.
CTTTTCCTTTGTAGGAACCTCTTGAACTTCCTTGTGATGAAGGCAACATCTTCATCATCCTCTTCATCACTCACAACTTCAGCTTGTTTGCTGGAGGATGTTTTAAGGGCAATGTCCCTTTTATTTGATGTTTCCTTCTCCTTAATCTCATACTTTTCACTATCCTTCAACGTAATCTCATGTGTCATTAGAGATTCGATGAGTTCTTCAATCTTAAGAGCCTTGAGTTCATTAGCCACTTGTATTGCTGTAACCTTTGGTTGCCATGCTCTTGGAAGNTTAAGTACAAAAGCTATGGAAGTTGATTATCGATTCAATTTAGGCAAGCACAATCAATAAAGTAAAAAGTTGAGGGGAGAAATTTTGACACCGATATGTTATCGTGGTTTGGCCCACAACTGCCTACGTCTGACCTTCAAGGTATCTCCTTGAAGATCCTTCACTTGATTGAACTTCCGGGTGTCAATCTAACCTTTATAACTTGACTCTTCTTTCTTAAAGGCGTCACCCCTTTTTGACTCTTCTTTTTTAGAGGCGTCACCCCTTTACAAATTCGGTCAAGAGTATTGATACAAGTATTTGCAGTTTCTAACCGACTATCTCAGCCACCAAATGAATGATATAAAGTAGATACAAGAGATGAGAGAGTAAAAATAAATCAAGAATGATTTTGGAAGAGTTTCAGCGTGTTTCTCTCTAAAACAAATTGGCTTTACAATGAGCTTCTCTTCAACTATTTATAATTCTGCAGCTGCTCAAGCTCGGCCATCAACATATGTACGAGAGCGGTCGACCGCAAAATAGCCATTTAGACTCATTAGGAAATAGTCATTGGATCTTTGACTCTGTAGTTGTTCTTGAGCGGTCGACATAACATTCGAGCGGTCGACATAGATTTTGAATTTGGAGCTTCTGCAGTCGACCTAAGTGTATATCGGTCGAACTAGATTTCGTCTCTGGAAACTCTGGCGGTCGACATAAGTTATAAGCGGTCGACACAAGTCTTTATCAGTAGACATATGTTACGTTTCTAGAACTTCGTCGGTCGACCTAAAATGTAACCAGTCGACCCACGATTTGTCTCTAGGATTGCAGCGGTCGACACACTTTTCATCTCTGGAACTTTTGCAGTCGACAATTGTGAACATCAGTCGACATATTCTGAGAAAACTTACAAAATTTTGCAACACTCAATTAACTTGTTAGACATTAAATGTACCCCTTGACAAGGTTATCTCACATGAGAAATTAAGTCTATGAGATACATTATAACACAATTTAATTTAGCTTTGATACATTCACATAAACGATAATTATGATAAAAAGTAATTGTTTACTTTAAAAGCCTAGGGTTTAAGGGTTATAAAGTTCTAAAGTTCACAGTTCAAAGTTTAGGGTTTATGGTTCAAGGTTCAGGATTCTAGAGTTCTAGAGCCTAGGGTTCATGTTTCTGTGTTTAGGGTTCCATTGTTCAGGGTTCAGTGTGAGGGTTCCAAGGTTCAAGGTTCCAAGGATACAGGGTTCCACAGTTTCAAGGTTTAGGATTATAGAGTTCAGAGTTCAGGGTTCCAAGTTTGAAGGTTTCAGGGTTTGGGGTTCAGGGTTTTAAGATTAGCAATTCTAGGGTTCAAGGGATTAAGGTTCAACATTTAGTCTTTTAAGGTAAACAATTTTATGGTTCAGGGATCAAGGATTCAAGGTTCAAGCATTCTAGGGTTCCAGGGTTCACCATTCAAGGTTAAGGGTTCAAAGGTTTAGGATTCTAGGGTTCTATGGTTCTAGTGTTAAAGGTTAAGGGTTAAGGGTTATAAGGTTCATGGTTCCAGTGTTTAAGAGTGTCAAGGTTCAAAGTTTAGGATTCGGGGTCCTTGGGTTCAAGGTTCAAGATTCCAAGGCACTATGGTTTAAGTATCAAAGCTTATAAGGTTCCAAAGTTCCGCAATTCAAGATTAAGGGTTTAGGATTGAGGGTTCGAAGAATCATGATTCCAAGGTTCAAAGCTTGAGGGTTCTATGGTTAAGGGTTCAATGTTAGAGTTTAAAGCTCCAGGGTGATGAGTTAAGTGTTCTAGGGAGCATGGTTCAAGGTTCTGGGGTTCCAGGATTCAAGGTTCAGAGTTAAGGGTTTAGGATTCATGGTTTCAGGATTCAAGATTCTAAGGTTCAAAGTTAACAGTTTTAATGTTCAAGGTTGCAGGCTTACAAGTTACAAGGTTCAAAGTTTATCATCCGAGGAGATAAATGAAGAAGATTGTCCAACAAACGAGCAATCGGGATGGGGGAGGCCCAAGAATTCCTTGATAGAATCTGAGACATCACCAATGACTCCATGCGAGGTATTAGCCCGAGGAGAAGGAGGGAGGGAATGGGGATCAGAAGTTTCTTTTTCAGCAGAAGGAGCAGGAGGAGCAAGAGGTACAGAAGTCAGGTTTGGTTTCATAATGAACCACTTGAGTGATAATATTTCCATTCGGAATGCTTATTTTTATCTCTCTAATCAACTCCTTAGAAATGTCAACGTTAATTAGAACCCTGGCAAAACCGAGCCGACCTAAGGACTTGGTTAGAAGGTCCGTCATCAAGGGTTTGCCAATTCTTGACGAGATTTTGCTAAGAGATCTTTGGGACCAACATTCCAAGGGGAGATTATGGAAACTAACCCAAATGGGAATGGTGCTAATTTCATCAATTCCAAAATTAAACCAAGGAGGCAGCTTCTTAAGGAGGAGCGGTTAACGGTAAGAATTTTCCAGCACCGGCAGATTACTAGCCACCTCCAAGATGAAAGAATCCATAGGAGGCAAGAGGGAAAACACGATTTAGGGCATCGGGGGAAAAAATGTCGTATCAGGGCTCACCGACGAGGCAAACTCTGGCAGACAAAGCGAGAGCCGTCGCCGGAGAAACTGGCAGGCTTCACACGGGGCGATTTTTGTTACTGGAAATCGCAAAATAGGGACCGCATGAGGGGTGAGACAAAAGAGAAGAAAAACACAAATTCAGCGCCAAAGATAATGGAAAAAACAAAGCGTGGAGAATCTCAGGAGGAAGAGCAGCAGAGGCAATGGCGCTGGAGATCCAAAATTTGTGAGAGAATTGCCAAAAACTAGAGAGAGTTTCACTCTCTTGACCGTTACTTGATTTTTCTCATTGGTCCATCTTAGATGCCATGGATTGTGCTTCTTCGAGATGTTTTCGGCCATCCGATGAAGAACGTGATGTTGCTTTGTTTTCCTATTTAATCTTACCTATGCTGAATGTAATTCTCATATTTGAATTTTAGAATATTTTTCTTGACATACCACGGATTGGCAGGCCAAGTGGAGCAATCACCCGAGCCCGAGCTCGGAATTTTTCTAATATGTTTGTTAATGTTGCAGGAAAATTAATTGAAGAGGTTAATTTGCAACCTAAAACTGAGTTCGCGGGACTCGAGTTTACTTTGCATGACGAGTTGGAGTCACATCCAATCATGCACAATCATCCCACGACTCAACTCATCACCCTTTCTAAGGATTGAAGGAATTTTATTGCATTTTTAGGATACTTTTTACGTGATTTTTCCGTGAATATTTAGAGAACAAGAGGGTTTTCTCGGCTAAGGTTTTAACTTGGATTTTTGCATGCCAAGCATGGGGTTTTGCATGAGAGTTTAATTTGCTTGAAGAAGGGTAAAGGGATTAAAGGAAACGTGGCTTGCACGTTCTTGAATTCTCATTGGTCCAAATTTTCCCTCCTTTTATTCATTTTACAGCATGCTTTTTGCATGATCTTGGCCCTTAGTTTTCCCTTCCTTTTTCCTCTCTTCGTAGCTGATAAAACCTCCCCCATTGCATGATTGTAATTCTCAATTTGGAATTTGAATTTAAGTAGCTTTTTAGCTCTCCCTTCTCAGGCATTTTCCACTTTTAGCTGGCAGTCGGAAGTTCTCCGTCCACTGTGGGTTCTCTTCAAGATTTCTCCCTCTAAGCTGGAGATCTCTTCTTGCTTCAAAGTCTCCAGCCTTCTTCAAGGACGTAGGGTCATCTTGAAGGTCATAAGCTCTTCATTCCATCTTTTCTTTTGTTTGATAACTCCATTTCTTTCTGTCGGACCTCACTTCTAGCCACCGCTATGCCCAGTTCTTGTTCCATTCATTTTCAATCGATCCGCCCAAGTGATCGCCTTCAAATTTTGAGGTGTATTACATAACCCTTCCCCAAATTCCCCTCAAATTCTCACTGATAAACTCGATCTCATCATTGAGTTCTACTCTCCCAAAATCTGGTCCCGATTCTGGAATATCGAATATTCCTCCCTTACAAACCACAACCGACTATCCTCCCTCTTCCTAAACCTAAACCCCCCTCCATTCTGTGTCATTTTTCTTTCAAATTGGAATCTCCCCCTTTGGCTTTTTCTCTCGAAAGACTCAGTCTCCGGAATCCCAAATCCAGTCACCGAAAGACAACCAGAGTTGATTGTCTTTCCAAGCTAAGACGATCTATCCTTACCACATTTCTCCAGCCATTGTCATGGTCTTAGGGTGAAAGTGTGGATCATTAGCTCAAGCATCCATTTTTACGTGAAAAGAACCACCTTTTACTGCCAATCCCCGTATCCGGCCATTCTGCATCTGTCTTCCATCTCGTATCCACAACTCCCAAACCATCCGAGATAATTTTACCAAATTTTGAGGTTTTGTTTTACCATTGTTCATTTAAAAACCTCTAAATTTCGCTCCAAAATCATTTCCGTTCACAAGTTACAATCATTTCAAATTCATCCTCGTTTTCCCAGATCTGTTGAGAAAACCCTAAATTATCCCCTTAACCGTTTTCACCATCGTCAGCATATCTTTAAATACGTGCGTGATAATCCCTTCAAATTTGGAGGGTGTTTGTTTCCCTTATTTATCTCCAATCCCTCAAAATTGTAGCTCCAAATTCACTCGCAATCCCGAGATATTTGCTTTCCTATCTCAACTCCCTTTCCTGATTTTTTGGGATCTTTTCACTCCTTACCCGAGTTGGTAACTTCTGCGTATTCTCCTCAATTTCGTGTCATATATGCTTTGGAATCATAGCACTTCATGGTGTATAGAAGAACTTATGATATTTTGAAGTTACAACAAAATAGGGCATTGATTCCAAAAATTGTGAATGATTATTGGTTATTGTTGTGAAGATGACTCACGAAAGTATCTACTACTAGAAAGACTTGCTAAGAATAGATAAAGTAAGTAGTATTGTATGTGTTTTACCCTTAATTGGGTCTACATCATAGAACAATAGGACTTTAGTGTTTTTTTATGTTTTGTATTTTAAGATGAGATGCACTTATAAAATAATGTGGAAAAACATGATTTGGTTGTGATATGATGGATTATTGTTTTGATGTTATGAATAATACTTAATTGCATGACACACTCATACCACGAACATTTCATGCATCATTATTTCTAGAAAGTTATGAACTATTTACATGCATGAGATTTCATATGAAACACAATACAAAAATAATTTTTTTCGGGTTGAACTCAAATACAATGAAAGAAAAGATAAAAGAAAGAAAGAGAAAGTTACGTAAATGTCATTCGGAAGGGGTTTGAGTTGGCTGTCCCTTTAGGTGGACTCAAGTTTGTGGTCTCTCAACCTTTGAAATTGAGTTGGCTATCCCCTTAGGTGGACTCAAGCTTGTGGTCTTTAGTTCCTTGCCAAGAAGCCCCAATGATGAAGAAGGATAGAAATTAAAGGAATGCAAGACCGAGAATAAAACGAAAAGAAAAGTTTTACTTATGCATATCATGTGCATGTGCATGCATATATTATACTACTTGTTGAGCCTTATGGTCATGGATGAGTTTTATGATCTAGGTGAGGAAGACGTACACTCAGAGGTGTACGAGATGGATCGCTTTATTCATGGAGTGGATAGTGTTGTTTGAGAAGATTTTCACTTCTGGGCAAGTATTTTGAAGAATTGTAAATAATGGTTAGGAAAAGAAGTTTTCAACTTTGTACATCTAGCTTGTAAATGGTTTAAGATACTTAACATGTTGTAAATATGTTTTAAATAACTTAAGTTTTCAACTTCGAGCTAGGAGAACGTTACATAACCCTAAACCCTAAACCCAAGAACCCTAAACTCTGAACTTTGAACCATGAAGCATAGAACTATAAATAATAAAACCCTGACCCTGGAATCCTGAACTTTGGAAGCCAAAACCATGAACCCTAAACCTTAGAACCGTAGAACCCTTAAACCATGACCAGTGATGCATGAACCCTTGAACTCTCAACCCCAGAACTCTTGAACCTTAAACCTTGAACCTAAACCGTGGAACCTTAAACTATTAACCCTAAACCCTACACTATGAGCTGCTAACCCTTAACCCTGAAACTGAGAACAGTAAAACCCAATAACTATGGAACCTAAACCTTGGAAGCCAAAATCCTTAATGCTTGAACCCTAGAACCCTTAGCTAAGAACCCTAGAACCCTCAACCTTGGAACCCTAAACCCTAAACCCTAGGAGCATAAAACTGTCAAACGTTGAACCCATAACTTTGGAAACCTGAACCATAGAGCCCCAAACCCTGGACTCTTGAACCTTGGAACTCTCAATCCTGAACCATAAAATCTTGAACCCCTAACCTTAGAAATGTGAACCTTCGAACCAATAACCCTTAACCCTATCCTAAACACTGAACCTTTGAACCCTTGACACTTGAACCTTAGAACCCTAGAACATTGAACTCTGAACATGGAACCTTGAACCATAAACCTTGGATCCCTGTAACCTTGGAACAATTACCTTAAATTTGCAACCATAAACCCTAGAACCTTGAACCTTTCAACCCTTTACCATAAAACCTTCAAACCCTAGAACCCTAGAACCCTTAAACCATGAACCCCATAACTCTTAACATTGTATCCTAAACACTGAACCTTTGAACCCTTAACACTGGAACCTTGGAACCCTAGAACATCCCTTGAACATTGAACCTTAAACAATGAACCTTGAACCTTAAACCTTAAAACGCTGTAATCTTAAACCTTGAAATTTAGACACTGATTTGAGAACTTTGACCACTGGAACCCTTAATCTTTAAATTTGAACAATTGAACCATAGAACCGTGGAACCTTAAACCCTGAACAATGAACCCTAGAACTCTAGAACCCTAGAACCCTTTACCCTTAACCTTGTAACCATGAACCCTGGAATCCTCAACCCTGGAGCCTAGAACCTTAAATCTTGAGCGTTGAACCCTTAAACCTTAAAACCAAAACCCTTCAACCCTAACCCAAAACTTAAAACTTTGGAACCTAGAATCTCTTAAACGCTGAACCTTAAAATTTGAACACTAAAACACTTTTATCTTAGAACCACGAACCATAAACCTTGAAACCTTGAACCTAGGAACCCTAAACCTTAGACCTTGGAATCCTAGAACCCTAAACCCTAGACCTTGAAACTTTGAACCCTACAACCTTCAAACCTAGAAGTCGGAACCTTGAACCCTGGAACTCTTAACCCTAGATCATTGAACCCTGAACTCTAGAACTTTCGACCTTCGAAGTCTAAATCCTGAAACCTAGAACATTCGAACCTTAAACCCTGAACCTTGAAACCCTGGAACCCTGAAACCATAAACTTTGTACCCTTGAACCCTAAACCCTATACTCTGAAACTCACAAACCATAAACTTAGGAACCATTCAACAATGAACTCTGAAACCTTAACCCTGAACCCTAGAACCCATAACCTTAGAACCTGAACCTTAAACTAGAACCCTAGAATACTAGTTAACTCAACCCTGAACTCTAAACATGGAACCTTGAACCCTATAACCTTGGAACAATTAAACCTTGTACCCTGAAACTTGAAACCATTAACCCTGGAACCTTGAACCTTTCAACCCTTAACCCTAGAACCTTTAAACCTTAAACCTAGAACCCGTAAACCATGAACCCCGAAAACTTGAACCCTAAACCCTGAACCCTAGAATTTGAACCTTGGAACCCTAACCCCTAAAACCCTTAAAACCTGAAACCTTAAATACTAGAACTCTTAAACCCTAGAAACCTTGAATTGTAAATCCTAGACTCTAGAATCCTAGAACCCTTAATGCTAAACCCTAAACCCTAAACCAAAGAACCCTAAACTCTGAACCTTGAACCATGAAGCCTAGAACTGTAAATAATAAAACCATAACCCTAGAATACAGAACCTTGGAAGCCAAAACAATAAACCCTAAACCCTAGAACCCTTGAACCATGACAAGTGATCCATGAACCCTTAAACCCTCAACCCTAGAACCCTTGAGCCTTGAACCTTGAACCTGAACCAAAAACCCCAAACCCTGGAACCTCAAACTATAAACTGTGAACCCTTAACCCTGAAACAACAAACCATCAAACCCCTTAACCATGGAACCTTAACCTTGGAAGCCAAAATCCTTAATGCTTGAACACTAGAACCCTTAGCTATGAACCCTAGAACCCTCAACCTTGGAACCCTAAACCATGAACCCTAGGACAATAAAACTGTCAAACCTTGAACCCATAACTATGGAAACCTGAACCATCGAACCCAAAACCCGAGACCCTTGAATCTTTGAACTCTTAATCCTTAACCATAAAACCTTGAACCCTAACCTTAGAATCGTGAACCTTCAAACCCATAACCCTGAACATGTATCCTAAACACTGATCCTTTAAACCCTTAACACTGGAACCTTGGAACATTGAACCCTTGAAAATTAAACCTTGAACATTGAACCTTGAACCCTAAAACCCTACAATCTTAAACCTTGAAATTTAGACACTAATTCGAGAACTTTGAACCTTGAAACCCTTAATCTTTAAACTTGAACCATAGAACCGTGGAACCTTGAACCCTGAACCATGACCCTGAAACTCTAGAACCCTAAACCTTGAACTCTTAAATCTTGAATCCTTAACCCTTTAGCCTAGAACCTTAAACCTTGACCCCTGAACCCTTAAACCTTAAACCCTTAACCCTTCAACCCTAAACCGAAACTTTGGAACCTAGAATCTCCTAAACGTTGAACCTTAAAATTTGAATCCTAAAACACTTATATCATAGAACTATGAACCCTAAACCTTTAAACCGTAAACCCAAAAACTTTGAACCTTAGACCTTGGAACCCAAGAACCCTATACCCTAGACCTTTAAACTTTGAACCCTACAACCTTTAAACCCTAAACCCAAAAACTTTGAACCTTAGACCTTGGAACCCAAGAACCCTGTACCCTAGACCTTTAAACTTTGAACCCTACAACCTTCAAACCTAGAAGTCGAAACCTTGAACCCTGGAACTCTTAACCCTAGATCATTGAACCCTGAACTCTAGAACTTTGAACCTTAAAAGCCTAAATCCCGAAACTTGGAACCCTGAAACCTTAAACTCTGAACCCTGAAACTCTGGAACCCTAAACCCTGTACCCTTGAACACTAAACCCTGTACCCTTGAACCCTTAACCCTTAACCCTGGAACCCATAAACATTGAACGCTAGAACTCTAAACTCTTAACCCTAGAACCTTAAACTGTGTACACTTAACCCCTGACCCTAGAACCCTTAAACCATGAATCCTAAATCTCTAAACCCTAGAACCCTAAAACCTGTAACCATTAACCCTTAACCTTAAAACCTAAAACCCTGAACCCTATACCTTGAATCATGGAACTTGAACCATTGAATCCTGAGCCCTGAACCCTACCACTAGACCCTAAACCTTAGCCCTAAACCTTGAACCCTAAAGTTTAAACCTTAGAACCCCTTGAACTCTAAACCTTAAACTTGAACCCTGAACCCTTTAATCATAGAACTCTGAACCTTGAATTCTAAACTTGAACCCTAACATTTGAACCCTTGAACCTGGAATTATGAAACTTGAACCTTGGAACCCAAAACTTTGGAATCTTAAACACCTGAACCAAGAACCCCAAACCCTAAACCCATAAACTTTGAACCAATGAATTCTAGATCCCTTAACCCTAGACCCTAGAAACGTTAATCAGGTCACCGTAGTACCCTGAAAATCTGAACCCTTAACCTAAAACTTTGGAACTCTTGAACCCTATAACCTTCAAACCTTAAACTCTAGAACTCTAAACTCTTAGACGTGAACCTTGGCACTATGGAACTCTAGAATCCTTGAACCATAAACCCTTAGCCTACCCACTAAACCCTTAACCATGAACTTCAAAACTTAAAACCCTTGAATCCTAGAACTCTGAACTCCGAACCTTTAAACTTTTCACCTTAGAACTCCGAATTGTGGACTCTAGCCCTTGAACCCTCAAACCCTGGACCTTGAAACCCTAGAACCTTGAACCAAAGATGACATGATATGGAGGGCCCAAAAATTCTCTTGCCATGAATGTTTATCTAATGTGTTTTCCAATTTTGTTGCTCCCTATATCATTGAAGAATTTAACCTTTTTCAGCTCCAATTCTTTCCTTTGAAGTCAAAGCATGGAGGTCCGATGGAAGAAGGAGTCGAAGCCCCCATGCTAGTAGACCAAGCAACAAAGCATGAGAACCACAAATTGATCCAGCACAACTGGACCTTCAAAGCTTGCTCTGCCAATGTGACACTAGCCCTCCCTCTAATGAAGATAACGTCTTCATAAGAAATGTAGTCAATCCTTTAAGGTTTCTAAAGAGTGGTAGAACGTTAAAATTGGACACCATTTGCTCTGTCAAACGATGCAATCACAGAGAGCCCAGGAGGAGATTCAACAAAGGATTGAGAAGGTTTTGGATTAGAGGACAAATCCTTATCAACCCTGGGAGAATGACATGATATGGAGGGCCCAAAAATTCTCTTGCCATGAATGTTTATCTAATGTGTTTTCTAATTTTGTAGCTCCCTATATCATTGAAGAATTCAACTTTTTTAAGCTCCAATTCGTTCCTTTGAAGTCAAAGCATCGAGGTCCGATGGAAGGAGTCGAAGCCCCCATGCTAGTAGACCAAGCAACAAAGCATGAGAACCACAATTTGATCTGGCACAACTAGACCTTCAAACCTTGCTCTGCCAATGTGACACTAGACCCACCCTCTAATGAGACAACGTCTTCATAAGAAATGTAGCCAATCCTTTAAGGTTTCCAGGGAGTGGTAGAACGTTCAAATTGGACACGGGTTTCTCTGTCAAATGATGCAATCATAGAGATCCCAAGAAGAACCATCCACGATCGGTTTCATGCCTAATCCATGTCTGAATGCCATGGAAAAACATGGAGAATTTCTATTCAATCCCACTCAAGAATAATAGAACTCCTAAAGCCTTTGGAAGAATTGAAGAATAAAAGTTGTTTCCTTTATGTTTTTGCATTTGATTTTTGTTTTCCCGAACTAGGGTTTTTCTTTTTCGTCGGTTGCATGGATTTGCATGGGATTTCTAGAGTTAGCTAATTATCATTTGGGAGGATATTTAGGACATTTCTTTGAAGCCTAATGAGCTGGAGGAGAAGCGTAGGAAGAGCGTCCCATGAAGGCTCCTCATTGGACCATCTTTCAAGCCATCAATTGGTGTTCTTGGAGATGATCTAGGCCGTCTGATGATAAGCATGTTTTAGTTTAGTTTTCTATTTAATCATCCCCATACAATTGTAATTGCAGATTTAAATTTAGAAGATTTTTCTTTTCAAATCTTGAATCTCCCCCTTTGGAGTTTTTCCTCCAAAGACTCTGTCTCCAGAACCCATATTTCGGCCACTGATAGACAACCAAAGTTGATTGTCTTTCCGAGCTAAGACAATGTATCCTTCAGCCATCTTCATGGTCTAAGAGTGAGAGTGTGGATCATCAGCTCAAGCATCCATTTTTCGTGAAAGGAGTCACCTTTTACTATAAATTCCCGTATCCAGCCATTCCACATCCGTCTTCCGTCTCGCCTCCACAACTCCCAAACCATTCGTGATAATTTCGAAAAAATTGGAGGTATTCTTTTACCTCTATGTTTTTAGAAAACCTACAGATTTCAGTTCCAAACGCATCTCCGTTCACAAGTTACGATCATTTCAAATTCGTCCTCGTTTTCTCGGATCTACTAAGAAAACCCTAAATTATCCCCTTAACCGTTTTCACCATCGTCAGCAAATATTTAAATCCGTGCGTGAGAATCCCTTAATTTTGGAAGATCTTATTTTACCTTCATTACTTAAAATCTCCTCCAAATTTCGTTAAAAATCTCACTCACGTTTTTGAGAACCAAGCGTCCAAAGTTCATCCCAAATCTAATTTTTTGGGTAATCCCTAAAAATCCGCCGATCCAAAATATTTTCATTATTCTTATCTCTATTTCGTGTCATTTGGTATCGAGCTATTTATCCCTTTTCACTCTTCCATTTTCTCTCGTTTTTGGATAACTTTTGAGTTTGAGAATGAATAGTTGAAGAGGAGCCAACCATAAATCTTACCAGGAGTAGATAAAAACAAAGAGATACGTCAACCGCACAAAGAAGCCAAATGAAGCTTGATGAGTGTTAGGTTTCACTTCAAACATCACGGTTTTCAGCCTATAATTATGTGAGAAATTATTCTGAGGTTGGAATTCCTTCCATTAGAGGGGCATTTGAGATGAAGAATATTATTGTTGGTTGGATTTAGTTGAAACACATTTTGCATGTAATGACTACTCGGATATAGGGAACGTTCGTGTAGCCTCACGAAGTTTTGTTGGTGACGCTTATAATTGGTGGCAAGATCTCAAAGAGGAGAGAATGATAAATGAAGAAGATGAAGTTAGAACTTGGAAGGCCTTAAAGAATCTAATGAGAAGGGAATTTTCCCAAATGGAAAACTTCCTCACTCTCGAGCAAAAACCCACTACATGAAGCACCTTGAACCGGGTAACTTAGACTTGTTGGTTGAGATAAAAGAATTGTTGTTGGAAGCACATTCAGACTTATACAATATTGCTAAAAATTATGCTAAGACTTACCAATAACAAGTGGAAGGAAATGTTGAAGTAAAAACCAAGCAAGTGGAAAAAGACTTCGGTTTTGAGGAGAATAACTTTTCCGTGGAACCCGACCACTCTTATGATATCTTGGAAGAATTTCAGGAGCCTAACCAAGAAGATGTAATGGCTAACCTTTCATTGACAACACAAGATGCAGGGGGAATCGAAAGAGAGACGGAGCTCCAAAAGCCCGAGAGTGTAAGCTCTATGTCTCTTACGACTTTGAAAAAACTTGCAAGTTTGATGAGTCGATCTTGGCAACATCTTTATTTACTTGAATTGAATATACAAAGGAGCATGAAGAGCTCCTATTGATACATCATAATAGCCAAGTAGACTGAGAAGATGAAATGGCCAAACCGCACAAGGTTGTGGCCGAAAGGTATGATCCACGTGACCAAGTTCTTATGTATCTTCATGAGATTGATTGGATTGATAGTAGATATTTAGTGATGTTGATGTTAACTTTTTGAAGAAGAATTTCGTGGTTGTTTTCGAGCATGGAAATTTTGGAGCTAAGGAACTTTTCTTGAATAATATGAACGTTTAGTTTGGGAAGAAACACATGGAAAAATTTGGGTAATCAACTTCTTTTGGTGGTTAAACTGTTTACAACTTTTTATCCTTCTAACAAATGGTGATAATGTGAAGTCTTGGTGCCCTAAAGGAGTCAATAGAGAGAACACCGTGGCTATTTGATCTTTGATCAATACAATAATCAAATGCAACCCAAACATGACTGAGTATATTGAATTAGGGAAAGAGATTCATCAAAGGATTGAGAAGGTTTTGGATTTTTAGGACAAATCCTTATCAACCCCGGGAGAATGACATGATATGGAGGGCCCAAAAATTCTCTTGCCATGAATGTTTATCTAATGTGTTTTCTAATTTTGTAGCTCCCTATATCATTGAAGAATTCAACCTTTTTCAGCTCCAATTCTTTCCTTTGAAGCAAAGCATGGAGGTCCGATGGAAGAAGGAGTCGAAGCCCCCATGCTAGTAGACCAAGCAACAAAGCATGAGGACCACAATTTGATCCGGCACAACTGGACCTTCAAAGCTTGCTCTGCCAATTTCACACCTGACCCACCCTCTAATGAAGACAACGTCTTCATAAGAAATGTAACCAATCCTTTAAGGTTTCCAGAGAGTGGTAGAACGTTCAAATGGAACACCATTTGCTTTGTCAAACGATGCAATCACTGAGAGCCCAAGAAGAGCCATCCACGATCTGTTTCACGCCTAATCCACGTTCGAATGCCATGGAAAAACATGAAGAATTCCTATCCAATCCCACTCAAGAAGAATAGCAATCCTAAAGCCTTTGGGAGAATTGAAGAATAAAAGTTGTTTCCTTTATGTTTTTGCATTCGAGAGACAACCGGAGTTGATTGTCTTTCCGAGCTAAGACGATCTATCCTTACCACATTTCTCCAGTTATCTTCATGGTCTAAGGTGAGAGTTTGGATCATCAGCTCAAGCATCCATTTTTACGTGAAAGGAGTCACCTTTTACTACAAATTCCAGTATCCATCCATTCTTCATCCGTCTTCTGTCTCGCCTCCACAACTCCCAAACCATCCGTGAGAATTTTTCCAAAATTTGAGGTATTCTTTTAGTTCTATTTTTTTTAAAAATCTCCAAGTTTCAGTTCCAAACTCATTCCCGTTAACAAGTTACAATAATTTCAAATTCGTCCTCGTTTACCCAGATCTGCTCAGAAAACCCTAAATTATCCCCTTAACTGTTTTCACTATTGTCAAAAGATCTTTAAATCCATACGTGAGAATGCCTTAATATTTGGAGATCATATCATACTGTCATTCCTTAAGATTGGCTCTAAATTTCGTTAAAAATCTCAATCCCGTTTGCGAGATCCAAGCGTCCAAAGTTCATCCCAAATCTGATTTTTCGGGTAATCCCTAAAAATCCGCCAATCCAAAATATTTTCATTATTCATATCTCTATTTCGTGTCAAAAGAGCCTAGAGACTTGAACACTAGAATTCTAGAACCCTGGAACTCTAAATACTTAACCACAAATTGTGTTACCCTGGAACCTCGTAACCCTAAAACATGGAACCCTAAACCCTAAACTCTGAACCTTGGAACCTTGAAACCTGGAACTCGGAACCTTGGAACCTTTAAACCTGGAACCCTGGGACCTTGGAACCCTCTAACCCTAAACCGTTAACCCTGAACATTCAAACTCTTGAACCCTAGAACCTTAAACCATTAAGCTTTAACCCTAAATTCTAAAACCCTATAACCCTAAACCTTGAATCCCAAACATTGAATCGTGAACCATAGAACCCAAATCTTTGAACCTTGAACCCTAGAACGTTGGAACCCTAGAACATTGGAACCCTGAACTTCGAAGTCTTGAACCATAAACACCAAACCTTGAACCTTGAAGCCCTTGAACCTTTTAACCTTGAAAAAAAAAACCTCAAAACCTCAAACCTTGTACCTTCGAACCTTGAATCTTGAACCCTTAACTGTAGAAGCCCGAAACCTTGAACCTTAAACTGTGGAACCCTGAATCCTTAACATCAAACCCATGATCCATGAAATCTAAACCCTGAACCTTAGAACCGGACACCCCTGAACCTTGGAACCCACCCTAAACCCTGAATCTCTCAACCTTGCACAGTGAACCCTGAAATCTTGACACTCTGAACCCTCAAATAGTGAACACTGAACTCTAGAATCCTTGAATCTTGAATCATGAACCATGATATTTGTACACTAGAACCACACTAAACCCTGAACTTTGAGCTTCCAACCGCAAAATCCTTGAACCCCTAGAACCCTGAACCATGAACCCTTGAAACCATGAAACCCTAAACCTTGAACCATGAACCCTGGAACCTTGGACGTTGAATCTTGGAACCTTTAAACCTTGAATCTTGGAACCGTGAAACCCTAAACATTGAAACCTTGGAACCCTGCGACTCTTAACCTTAAAACCTAGAATCCTAAACCCAAAAACTTTGAACCCTAATATGAAACCCTCAACATTGAAACCCTAAAAAATAGAATCCTGAAACCTTGAATCATAAACCTTGGAACCAAGAAACCTTAACCTTGGATCCTTGAACCCTAAATTCTAAACCCTTATTTTTGAAACTGTGAACCTTGTACCATAAAACCCTTAGCCCTTGACCTTGAAACTCTGGAACCATGAACCTTTAAACTCTGAAACTTTAAACCTTGAACAAGAGAATCCATAGCAATGGAACCAAGTACTCTAAACCCTGAACCTTGGAACCCATAGTCTAGAACTCTGTACCCTAAACCTATAACCCTGTACCTTGGAACCTTAGAACCTTGTAACATTCAAACATTGAACCCTTAAAACCCTTAACCCTGAACCCTTGAACCGTGAACCCTGAAACTGTGAACTTTTTTTACCTTGGAACCCTGAACCCTAAACCTTGGAACCCTAAGCCTTTGATTCCTAAACCTTGGAACCCTGTAACCAAAACCCAATAACCCTAGAACCCTGAACCCTTGAATCCTGAACCTTGAAACCATTGAATCCTACATGTTGAGCCCTTAAATCCTTAACCCTAAATTTTGGACACTAGACCCACTTAAACCCAACATTGAACTTTGAACCGTAAAATCCTTGAACCTTACAACATTTGAACCATGAACCTTAACGCTTGAACTCTGAACCCTAAAAACCTTGAACCTTGAACCCTTAACATTGGAACCCTAAAACCTTATCCTTAAAAATTTGAAACCATATAACCCCTGAACATTGGAACCCTAAACCCTTAAACCCTGGAACTATAAATTCTAAACCCTTGAACCATTGAAAGTTGAAACCCTAAACCATGAACCTTGAACCCTAATCCACTCAACCAAGGAAGCCTAGAACCATTAAACTCTGAACCTTGAACTCATAACACTAAACTTTGAACCATAAACCCTTGAACCCTTAAACCCTCAAACCTTAAACATTAAACCCTGCAACCCTAGAACCCTTCACTTTGGACCCTTGAACCATAGAACCCTAGAAGCTATAACCCTGAACCGTGGACTATGAACTCTGCACCATAGAACGCTAAACCTCGAAAACAAAAACCTTGAACCGTAGATCCCTAGAACCTTTAACCTTAACCCTAAACTCTGGAACCATGTTTCCTAAAACCATTAACCTTAAACCCTAAACTCTGGAACCCACGAACCAAACCCTTAACCTTAGAACCCGAAATCGTAAACCGTAAACCTAGAACCCTAGAACTGTGGTTCCCTCAAATCCTGAACCCTAAACACTAGAACCTTGAACCCTTAAACCCTAAACACTAAACCTTAGAACTATGAACCTTGGAACCCTAAACCCCGAAACCCTTAAAACCTAAAACCCTAAAACCCTAAACACTAGAACCCTTAAACCCTAGAAACCTTGAACCATAAAACCAAGACCCTTGAATCCTAGAACCCTTAACGCGATACTCTTGAACCTTAGAACCGTAGAACCTTGAACACTAAACCTTGAACCCTAGAGCCTGAACCCTAGAACCCTAGACTCTGAACCCTGAACCGTAAACCCTAAAACCACGAACAATATAATCATGAACCCTAGAACCCTAACCTTTGAAAGCCAAACCCTAAACCCTTAACCCTTGAACTTTCAACCCTGAAACCCTTGAACCATGAACAATGATTCATGAACCCTTGAACCCTCAACCCTAGAACTCTTGAACCCTAAATCATGAATCCTGAACGCTGAACTCTTAGACCTTGAACCCCAAACCCTTCAACCCTAACCCTAAACTTTGGACCCTAGAATTTCTTAAACGTTGAACCCTAAATTTTAACCCTAGAACCATTATACCCTAGAACCCTAAACCCTGAACCTTGGAACCTTGAACCCAGGAACATTGGAACCATGAACCCTAGACCTTGAAACCCTAGAAGCCTGAACCATTGACCTTGAAACTCTAAGCCCTCAAACCTTAGAACCCAATAACTCAAAACCTTAAACCCTGGAACTCTTAACCGTAGATCATTGACCCTTGAACTCTAGAACTGTGAACCTTGAAAGCATAAATCCTAAAACCTTGGAACCTTAAACCCTTAACCATCAAACCTTTGAACCCTAGACCCTTTACCCTTGAATACAAAACCCTGTACCCTTGAACACTTAACCATTGACTCTGGAACCCTTAAACAATTGACCCTAGAACTTTGGACCCTGGAAACCTAAGCCTTGTACGCTTGAACCCTTAACCCTTGACCCTTGAATCCTTGAACCATGAACCTTAGAGCTTTGAACCATGGACCCCCTTAAATCTAGAACCCTTAACTCTTAAACTTAAAACCTAAAACCCTAAACCCTGAACCTTGAATAATGGGACCCTAGAACCTTGAACACTGGAATCTTGAACTCTTGCCCTAGAGCAATTGAATCCTGAGCCCTAACCTAGCATCAAGACTAAACTTTGAACCCTAGCACTAAACCCGGAAACCTAGCCCAAAACCCTAAACTTTAAACCTTAGAACCCCTTGAATTGTAAACCTTAATCTTGAACATTGAAACCCTTTAACCCTAGAACTATGAACCCTAAACTTGAACCAAGAAACCTTGAACCCTTAAACCCTCAAATTCTAAACTCTAAACCTTGGATACTAGGAACCCTGAATTAAGAATCCTAGACCCTAAACACAAAAATCATGGACCCTTGAACCCTAGATCCTTTAACCCTAGACCCTAGCAACGTGAATCATGCAACCCTATGACATGTCACGGATTTGCATGCCAAGTGGAGCAATCACCCGAGCCCAAGCTAGGAATTTTTCTAATATGTTTGTTAATTTTGCAGGAAAATTAATTGAAGAATTATACATTTCTAAACCAACTTTGGAGGATCAAACAAGGCCAAAACACGTGATAACTTGGCGTGGAGAATAGGTGAATTTGCAACCTAAAACCGAGACCGCCGGATTCAAGCCCACACCAGAACCCGATTGAAGTTTACCTTGCATGGCGAGTTGGAGTCACATGCAATCGTGCACAATCATCCCACGACTCAACTCATTAACCTTTATAAGGATTAAAGGAATTTTATTGCATTTTTAAGATTAATTTTACGTGAATTTTTACGTGGACATTTGGAGAACCCGAGAGGGTTTCTCGGCTATGTTCATTTTGGTTATTTTTTTTGCATGCTAGCATGGGGTTTTTGCTTCAGGGATTTTTGGCTGAGAGAAGGATATTTAGGACCAAGAAAGAAGGGAAAATTGGTTGCAGAGATTCAAGACCATGTGGCTTTCACATTCTTGCAATCTCATTGGTCCAAATTTTCCCTCCTTTTATTTCAATTTCCAGCATGCAAGTTGCATGCCTTTGGCCCTCCATTTTCCCTCCCTTTTTCCCACTCTTCTTAGCATATAAATTCCTCCCCCAGGCATGTTTGTATGACAATTTGGAATTTGAATTAAAGTAGCTTTTAGCTCTCCCTCTTCCGGGCATTTTCCAACTTCAACCGGCAGCCGACAATACTCCGGCCGCCGTGGTTCTTTAAGGGATTCCTCCTCTGAGCTGGGGTTTTCTTCTTGCTTCAAAGTCTCCAGCCTTCTTCAAGGATGTAGGGTGAGCTTGAAGGTCATAAGCACTTCATTCCATCGTTTACTTTGTTTGTATTTTCATCTCCTCCGCTGCCCAGCATTTCCAGCCACCTCCAGAATACCGTTACTGTTCCATTGTATTCCGACCAATCCACCAGCGTGATTTCCTTCATTTTTGGAGGATTATTATTCAATCTACATTCAAAGTTCCCCTCAAAATTTCAGCCCAAAACTCAATCTCTTCGTTGAGTTATCACATCTAAAATTCCGGTCTCGATTCTGGAATACCGGATATTCTTCCCTTACAAACCCTAACCAACTATCCTCCCTCTTCCTAAATCTAAACCTCCGCCATTCTGTGTCACCCTAGTACCCTGAAACTCTAAACCCTTAGCTTGAAACTCTGGAACACTGGAACCTTGTAACCTTGAAACCCTAAACCTTGGACCTTGGAACTATCGAACCCTAGAACCCTTGAACCATGTACCTTGAATTTCAAAACCGAGAATCCTTAAACCCTCGAACTCTGAACTCAAAACCTTGGAACCCTTAACCTTAGAACCCTAAATAATGAAACCCTATACGTTGAACCATAAAACCCTGGACCCTAAAACCCTAGAACCTTGAACCTTAGACCATAGAGACTTGAACCTTAGATCTTTGAACCCTTAACCACAAACTTTGTTACGTTGGAGTCATATAACCCTAAAAAATGTAACACTAAACCCTAAACCCTAAACCCTATATCTTGGAACCTTGAAACCTCAAACTTGCAGCCTTAGAACCCTAAAACAAAGAACCCTGGAACCCTAGAACCCTGGAACCATTTAACCCTGAACCCTTAACCTTCAACTTTGGAACCCTTGAACCAACCTTGAACGCTGAGACCTTGAACCCTAAACCATAAATCCTAAAACCCTACAACCCTAAACATTGGAGCCTTGGAACCTTGTAACTTTAAAACTTAAACCGGCAAACCCCAAACCCTATACCTTGCAACCCAGAATCATGAACTGTTAATTCTGAACACTGAGCCCTAGAAGCCTAAAACCTGAAACTTAAAATGTGGAACCCTAAATCCTGAACCAAGAGCATATGAACCATGAACCAAGAAACCTTGAACCTAGAAACGTGAATCTTAGAACCCTTTACCCTTAACCTAGTACCCTAAACCCTTAACTCAAACCCTAAACCGTGATTCCTTGAACCTTGCACCGTGAACCCTGAAATCATGGAACCCTGAACCCTCAAATAGTGAACATTAACCATGGAACCTTTAAATCTTGAACTCTGAACCCTGATATTTTGACAATAGAACCACATTAAACCCTGAACTTTGAGCTTCCAACCACAAAACCCTTGAACCCCTAGAACCATGAACTATGAACCCTTGAACCATCAAATCCTAAACCTTAAACCCGAAACCCTAGAACCTTGGACCTTGAATTCTGGAAACTTTAAAACGTGGACCCTTAGAATCCCAGACTCTTAGAATCCTAAACCCTAGATCTTAGAATCCTGAAACAAAAAACTTTGAACCCTAATCTGGAACCCTGAAACTTAAACCCTAAACCTTGAATCTTGGAACCCAAGAACCTTGAACCCTGAACCCTAGAATCTTTAAACCTTGAACCTTTAACTCTGAAACCCTAGAACCCTTAACCCAGGACCCTTGAACCATGAATTTTGAACCCTGATTCTTGAAACTATGAACCTTGTACCATGAAACCCTTATCCCTTGACCTTGAAAATTAAGAACCCTAAACCCTTGAACTCTGGAAATCTAAACACTGAATCATGGAATCCATAGCTTTGGAACCAAGAACCCTAAAGCCTGAACCTTTGAACCATAGAATCCATAGCCTTGAACTGTGTAATCCTAAACCCAGAACCCTGCACCTTGGAACCATGGAACTTTGTACCCTTGAAACATTAAACCCTTAAAACCCTTAACTCTGAACCCTTGAACCGTGAACCCTAGAACCCTGA
Source organism: Begonia fuchsioides (assembly GCA_003255005.1). Taxonomy (NCBI): domain Eukaryota; kingdom Viridiplantae; phylum Streptophyta; class Magnoliopsida; order Cucurbitales; family Begoniaceae; genus Begonia; species Begonia fuchsioides. The sequence goes on from QAOC01045255.1 coordinate 46,964, forward strand.
ATTTTTTTACCTTGGAACCCTACAACCTTAGACCTTGAATCATGGAACCCTGAATGTTAAACACTAGAATGAATCTTGAACCGTGAACCCTCAAACCCTAATCCAGGAACCCTAAACCATGAACCTTAGAATCTTGGACCTGTGAGCCCTCAAATCTTGAACCGTCCCCTAGAATGCTTAAATCCTTAATATTGAACCCTTAAACCTTTAACCCTGAATTTTGGACATTGGAACCCCTTGAACCATGAAACTTAACCCTTTGAACAATAAATACTTCAACCCTTAAACCCTAAAACCTAAACATTAAACCCTACAACAAAAAAACCATTCAGTTTGGACCCTTCAACCATAGAACAATGGAACCCATAACCCTGAACCGTGAAACCCTTAAACTTGCAACCATGAACCCTGGACCATGGAACAGTGAACCTTGGAAACCAAAAGCCTCAACCCTTGAACCCTAGAAATCTTAACCCAGAATCCTAAAATCTTGATTCTTAGAACCGTGAACCTTAAACCCTAAACTCTAGAACCTATGAACATTAAACTTTAGAACCACTGAACCATGATCTCTGAACCCTTAACCCTAAACCCTAGACCCTTAACCCTAAACCCTAGACCCTTAACCTTAGAACCCTAGAACCCTGGACCCTGAAACCCTAGAACCTTGAACCCTAGATGATACAGACTTAACCCCTAGAACACTAACCAGGAACCCTACAACCCTAAAACATGGAACCCTAAACCTTGAGCCTTGGAACCCTTAAACCTTAAACCCTGGAACCATTGAACTGTAAAACTTTGAACCCTAGAACCCTTGAACCCTAAAACCTTAAGCCATTAACCTTGAACAATGAGCCCTTGATCCCTACACTCTAAATCCTAACACCCTATAACCCTAAACCTTAATCCTCATACATTGAACGTAAACCATAGAACCCTAAACCTTGAATCCTAGAATGTTGGAACCTTGAACATTTAGGTCTTGAACCATAACACAAGACCTTAAACCTTGTAGCCCTGGAACCTTGTAACCTTTAAACTTTAACCCTCAAAATCCCAAACCCTATATCTTGCAACCCTAAATTTTGAATCCTTAACCCTTAACCTTGGAAAGCTATAACCGTGAACCTTAATTTGAGGGACCCTAAATCTTAAATCGTAAACCCATGAACCATGAACCCTAAATCCCTAAACATTGAACCTTAGAACCCTCAAACTTGGAACCCTTAATCATGAACCCAGTACCACCCTGAACCCTATAACGCTAAAACCCTAAATCCTAGAATCTTCTGTGAACCCTGAAATCCTGGAATCATGAACCTTCAAATAGTGAACACTGAACCTTGTGACATGCCACAGATTGGCATGGCAAGTAGAGCTATCACCCGAGCCCGAGCTCGGAATTTTTTTAATATGTTTGTTAATTTTGGAAAATTAATTGAAGAATTATAAATTCCTAAGCAAAATTTGGAGGATCAAATCAGGCCAAAACATATGTTAATTTGGCGTGGAGAAAAGGTTGATTTTCAACCAAAAATTGAGAGCTTCAGAATCATGCCCGAACCCGAACCCGAACCCGAACCCGATTGAAGTATCACGCTGCATGGCGAGTTGGAGTCCTATGCAAAAGTGATCAAGGGTTCCACGACTTAACTCACCAGCATTTACATGAATTGAAGGAATTTTACCGCATTTTTAGCTTAATTTTTACGTGAATTTTACATTGGATATTTGGAGAACCCGAGAGGGTTTCTCGGCTAAGTTTTATTTTGTTTATTTTTGCATGCTTGCATGGGGTTTTGCATGAGGAATTTTTGGCTAAGAGAAGGGTATTTTGGGCCAAGGAAGAAGGGAAAATTGGCTGAGGAGATTCAAGATCACGTAGCTTTCACATTCTTGCAATCTCATTGGTCCAATTTTCCCTCCTTTATTTCAATTTCCAGCATGCAAGTTGCATGCCTTTGCCCCTCAATTTTCCCTCCCTTTTTCCCACTCTTCTCAGCAGATAAAACCTCCCCCATTGCCTGATTGTAAGGTAATTTGGAATTTGAATTAAGTAACCGTTTAGCTCTCCCTCTCCCGGGACATTTTCCAACTTCAACCGGCAGCCGGCGTTCCTCCTGCCACCGTGGTTCTTCAAGAGTTCCCTCCTCTGAGCTGGGGTTCTCTTTTTGCTTCAAAGTCTCCAGCCTTTCTCAAGGTCATAGGGTGAGCTTGAAGTCCATAAGCACCTTCTTCCATCGTTGATTTCGTTTGATATTTCTTTTCTTCCGCCGGTTGTCAATTTTTGGCCACCGCTGAGCATTGTTACTGTTCCATTACATTCCGACCGATCCATCAACGTGATTTCCTTCATTTTTGGAGGACTATCACCTATCAACGTTGAGTTATTGCCGTCCAAATTCCAGTTCCGATTCTGGAATTATCGAATTATCGTTTTCCATATATCCTAATATGTTTCTCCCACTTCCTAAATCTAAACCCCCTCCATTCCGTGTCAAAAACCGAAAAGACATCCCGAGGGCCTATAACCCGAGCCCGAGCCAAGAAGTTTGCTAACATGTTTGCTCATTTTGTAAATTTATGCAAGGAACCTTAATGAAAGAGCCAACTTTGGATGATCAAGGACAGCCCAAACAACTTCTCACTTGGGAATTTTCCACGATACCAGTGGAGCAAGGTGAAGAAAGAGAGATGGAGGCAGCCTGAGACAACATAAACCTAGCCGAGGGTCCGACCATTGCATGGTCCATCCAAGATCTGGAGAAGGGAAGTCCAAGCCAATTTCCCTTGGGTACTTCATCAGCCCAAGTTCACTTGGTGGGATGAAGACCCATATTTTATGTCATTTAGTGTTTTATTCATTTTTCGGTTGAACAATTGCCGAGTGGAAAAAGGTGGTTTTTTGTTAGAATTAGGGTTTTATTTGCTGAAGGGTTAGTCACGTGAAAACCCTCTTTTGAGCTTCAGGTGCGGGTGTTGAAGGGGGGGACCATGGAAAGCCTTGGTGCCTCCTTTTCAGGTAACTTCTAGGAGGACCACCTAGCTGTTTTTCTTCCTTGTTTTGCCATTCCGGGTAATGTTTTTTTTTTTTAATTTTTGGGAGCCCACCCTCCCAAGCCTGGTGGTGATTTTAAGCTCAATTTGAGCTCATTTGTAGTGAGTGAAGTTTGAAATTAAAGACTGCATTGTGCATCTCATTTCCTTTGTTGTTTCTCCTCCTCCAAGACTCGGGTTTTCCGGTGAGTTATGTCTGGAAACCACCGAGAGCTCCACCCCAGTTTTGGCTGCCATTCAAGCTTGGGTCAGCTAGGCCATACAACAATCCTTCAACCACGTTCTAGTGGAAGCCAAGGTAAGGGTGTGAACCCCAAAGCTACTCCTCCATTGGGGTTTATCCTTCCGTTTACACTTTTTCGGCCTTCCTTTCCCGAGAGCTCATTTTTTTAGCACTCTAGCCATTTTCTGCATATCTTCTGATTACCTAATCCATTTACCGTCATCTTTTGACCCGTAAACCCTCTCACCCTTATCTACCTTTCTTGAAAATTTCAGCTTTTAACCCCGTATGCCGACGGAGATCTAGCTGGAGACATTTGCCCCTATTTTTCCTTCACCCGAACCAACCTTTCCAATTTTTCCCCTCTTTTCTCTCCATTTCTCCATAACTGACCCAACCACAATTCCCTTAGCACATCATAAACCCTTGACCCTGGAACCTTGTACCTGAAACCTAAAAACTCTGGAATCCTGAATCCTAAACCCTGGAGCCTAGAACCCTTAAATCTTGAGTCTTGAACCCTTAAACCTAGATCGGTGAATTTAGAAAACTACAACCCCTTAAACCTTACCTTGAAATTTGAACCCTGAAACCCTTGAACCTTAGAACCCTAAACCCTTGAATCCTGAGCCATGAAACCATGAGATCTGAACTTGAAAATTGAGTAGTAAACAATAAACCAAAACACCCTAAACCTTGGAACCTTTGACCTTAAACCTTGGAACCTTAAAACTTTGAACCACTTGACCTTGGAACCCTAGAACCTTGAATTGTGGATCCTAGAACCCTAGAACCATGAACTTTGAACCCTAGAATCCTAGAAATTTAAACCCTTAAAACTGGAACCCTTGAATCCTAAAACCCTCAACCATGGAAAATATAACCCTGAAATCCTCATCGATCCATAACCCTTGAATCCTGAAACTTAAATGCCTAAATCTTGAACCTTAAAACCCTTGAACCTTGAAATTCGAATGTTAGAACTCTAAAAATTAAACCTTGAACGATAGAACCCCGAAACTCGGAACCATGATCCTTGACACGAAATTGAAATTGAAGGATAGGTTGTTCTCGGATTAAGGACAAATGAACTTGTTTTAGTGAAGGTTGGCCTAAATCTTGAACCCTCCAAGAGAGAACTTCATCATCACCTTCACGCCTGCTTTAAGCCCTTAAGTTATACCATCAAAGACTAGAATAAAAGGTTAGTTCCAATGAGACTAAACTTATTTTCATCCGTTCAGAATATTTATAACAATCAAAGATCTTATCAACTTTCTCAACCCAATCTAGAAATGTATCCCCATTGCAAGAATTAATAAAGGAAGGGATTAATACCTTTATGTTTCACATGTCATCATCATGGTTGAAATGCTTATGCACATCATAGTCTCCCTCGGATTCATCAATAGCTAGATGTTTTGAAGCAAATAAGCCACCTCCGAGTTTTCTGTTTGGAGCTAGTGTAGGATCGAGATTAACCTAAGTG
>QAOC01045255.1:51755-67446 GCA_003255005.1 Begonia fuchsioides
GGGGGGTGAATTAGGTTAACTAAACTTTTTTGTAAGTTCAAGGATTTAACAATTATCTCTTCTTGATTTAGTTATCAATTCAATATGCGAGCACAATCAACAATTATAAAAGTTGAGAGAGAGAAATATTAACACCGATCTGGTAACGCGGTTTGGCCAACCTTGCCTACCTCCGCGCTTCAAGGTACCTCCTTGAAGATCTTTCCCGCTCAAACTTAAAGCCTCACTACAATTGACTTACGGGTGTCAATTAAACCTTTGACTCTTTTCTTGAAAGAGTGTCACCCCTTTTACAATGATCGTTCAAGGAAAACAATACAATTTGTACGGTTATAAAAACTGACTCACTCAATCTCAAGAATGATATACACGTGTAGTAGTAGGATTTGAGAGAGTAAAAAGTTCTGGAATGAATTTGGCAGCACTTTGAAGTAGTTTTTCTCTCGTCAAAATCTTCTTGTCAAAATGAGCTTGCTTCATCTATTTATAGTTTGCTTCTGAACTACTGAAATGGGTCCACATACTCTGTTGGGGTCGACACATGCACTAGCCGGTAAACACATAAAAAATATAGCCGTTGGAAGCTTATGGTCAGTTGGGCGACATAACTTTTTGTGCGGTTGACATAAACCTGAAGGATCCATCTCTGGAAAAACTGTGGTCGACACATGTAGGTTGGGGTCGACACAAATCTGAAGGATCCGTCACTGGAAAATCTAGGGTCGACACATGTAGGTTAGGGTCGACACAAATTGAACGTTGGAGTCGACATGTAAAGTGCAGGCTCAGCTTTGAGGGGTCGACACATGGAATATTGTAGGGTCGACACACTGTCTTTTCTAGGGTCGCCACAGACAATTTGGATGGGTTGACATGATTTGCACGCTGCACTACCTTTCTTTGGGTCGACACAATTTGTATAGATGGGTCAACACAATTTGAACGTAAAGGTTGACATAAGTAATTTAGTTGGGTCGACACATTTTGTACGTTGGGCTGATTTTCTGGTCGACACAAGGAGTGAAAGACTCAACCTCTGTTTTAAACAGGGGTCGACAAAATAGACTTTGGGTCGACGCAAAGTATTATGGGTAAACTTCTGAATTTTATAAGGGTCGACACAAGGTATTATGGGTTGACACAAAACACTGCACATACTTGAAATTTCTGCAGCACTTAAACAAATTGTTAGACTTCTAATTGTACCCTTCAAAGAGGGGGTATTTCTCATGAATGGTTAAGTCTAATTTAAACATTGTAAAGTAGTTTATTTTATCTTTCATGCTTATCTTACATAGTTATCATAAAAAACAATTGATTTCTTTAAGAACACTTTTAAAGCCAACAACTGGGTTTGGAGGAACTGTCATAGGTGGTGGATTAGCATCCAACCTTTTCAATAACAGCTCCACCTTCTTATTAATTTCATCATTTTGTTCTTGGTAGCTAGATTCAACTACCTCATAGAATGGTGAGGTAGAAGGGTGGTTTTGTGGAACGGTTTCTCAGTTGTTTTGGTGTGAAGCTCCACTTCGAGTCATCATCACTTAATTGCAAGTGTATCAAGATAAACAAAGTAGAAATGGAAGTGTGGGAAGGGATTTTAAGCCTTGATACCGAATGACACGAAATTGAAATGGAATGATAGGTTAATTCATTTGTTCTCACATTAAGGAAAAACTAACCAGTTTTGGTGAAGGTTGGCCGATTTTATGGAGGTCGGAATGTGATCGAGAAGGGGGAATTTATGGCTAATATTTGGAAAGTTTGATGGAGGATAATGGAGGTTTCTCTACTTCAAAAATGAAGTTTCAAATCAGGATCAAAGAGAAGATATGAATAGAAGTTGGTGAACTCTCTCAATCGATTATCTGATTGAGTTAACTTAGATGAATACATTGGAATGGATGATATGATCACAGAATGGAGTGAAGAGCTAAATGGAACTTGCTACTAAATTTTCTTCCTTGCAAGGATGATGAAAATTAGCAAGAAAAACTAAACTTACTTAACTCGAAAGTAACCTGAATTGAAATTTCTTCTCGAACGGCAGAATATGATTCACCAGAGTTTGATCGGAAGGGAGCTTAGAAAATGAATTCAAAAGAAATGTCAATGCACTCTGATTTTCAATATCACAAAGCTTGTAAATGAATAACACTGTATGGGCCATGCAATGCTAGAAACTGAGTGTGCCAAATGCTATCTTCTCGGGTGCATTATCTTCTCAGGTACACTCACTTCTTCACCTTCATCCATCCATGAAATAAGATGCTTGTGTTGCTCTGAATCATTAGAAGAGGGCTCCATAAAAGATATTTCTTTAAATATGATCCCTGCAAAATGAACAAACAAATTAGGAAATCCTTTGGCTTAGCTTCGGGTGATGGTACCTCGAGGAAAAAGGAAGCCAATGCATGTCAATCCTGGTACCATAAAAACCTTGGAACCCTTAACCTTAGAACTCTGAATAGTGGAACCCTAGACCTTAAACCTTGGAACCCTGGAACACTATAACCATAAAACATGGAACCCTAAACCTTAAACCCTAAACCTTTGAACCCTTGAACCTCAAACTCGTAACCTTGAAACCTTGAAACTTGGAACCCTGAAACCGTAGAACCCTTTAACCCTAAAGCCTTAAACCTAAACCCAAGAACCCTTAAACTCTAAAATCCTAAACCATTTACCTTGAACCCTCACCCCTTGAACCCATAACCATAAATCCTAAAATCCTAGTGTAACAACCCTCGTTTATTCTAAGAATTATGATTTTAAAATGAAAGTGTTTAAGATTTTTCTTTATAAATGTTGATTACGATTATTAATAATTGGAAGAAGAATACTTTGTCTGGGGTGTATCACACCGTGCACTGGCCCAAGTGTTTGGGTTTGATTGGTGTTTGTTTGAAGTCCATTGTTTGATGGTTGCTAGGTTTAAGTAAAGTAATGAAGTAAGTTGGGTTAAATACACTAAAGGATTACCTTCAAGTAAGATCCGGTTGACCCTAGGATTTAGGAGGGGTTGACACAATTGGAAGTTTTGGTCAACCCCAGGATCGAAGAGGGGTCGACACAATGAATGATTTCAGTCGACCCCAGGATCAGAGAGAGGTCGACACAATTATAATGCTTTCGGTCGACCCCAGAATCGAAGAGGGGTCGACACAAAATAGTCCTTTAGTATGCTTTCGGTCGACCACAACATCGCACGGTCGACACAATATGACCTACCGGTTGACCCCAGGATTTAGGAGGGGTCGACATAATATCACCTTTTGGTCGACCCCAGGATTTAGAAAGGGTCAACACAATTGACCCTTTCGGTCGACCCCAGGACCAAGCAGTCAACACAAATGACTCTCGGGAATGGAATGGGTCAACACAATTGGACGAGCGGTCAACACATTCATACATGCCGTTGAAAAGTCAACCAAAACATGTAGAGTTTTCATTGGTGGACTTGAAGAAAATATTGTTATGGTTAATAAAGGACATAAAAGGCATAGGCTACCATATGTTTCTCCCAGCCACGAACCCTCTTCCATTTTCTCCCGTTTTGTTGCTCTAAGGTCAAAGGAGAGTGAGATTTTTCAAAGAAGAGAGGTGTTGTGGAAGAAAAAGGGTGAGTTTAGGCGTCCTTGAGTGAGTAAGTGAGTTATTTCAAGAGAAATGAAGTAGAAAATCCCAAGTAAATTTCTGAAGGCTGAAGTTCAAGGTATTATTCTATCCTCTAAGTTTATTTTAAGTTCAGTAAGGATAATATTATGGTATTGGTTGAATTGATGGATAAAAATGAAGCATTTCATGTAGATTGTTAGAAAATGAGTTCAGTATGGACAAAGTTAGAGTTCTGGAGCTTCGGTCGAGAATTAGTAGGAATTAGAGTTTAATTCCTTCATACAAGTTAAATTAGACTCTTAGAGTGATTTATAGCCGTTAAAATCACTCAATTTGGAGCTATGTATAAAAAGTTATGGATGTCGCAAATCAGTGTATGGAAATTGGGGAGAGTTTGGGTCGACCCCTTGTAGTTTGGGTCGACCGATTCTCGATTTAAAAATGCGACGTCTCTGTTTTGTCAACATGGGTCGACCCCTAATAAGTTGGGTCGACCGGTCCACTATTTCCAGAGAAGTATGCTTGCTAATATGTCCCAATATTTGATGCTACGTTAGTTTTCTGAATTTGGTGTCTTCTAAAAAGTTATAGTACACTCTTTAGGGAATAATTGGACACCCATAGCATCACAAATGGATCATTATCGAAGAATTTATGGTCGTTTGAAGTGAATGAATTATGTTACTTGCGTTTTAGGTTTTCAAGTGCAGCAACATATTGATCAAGTTTTTCAATAAAGCTAAGGACCTAAGGTAAGTTAATGTTGCATGTGATTGGCCCTACGAGGACTACATTACAAAGATTAGGATTTATGATTTTGAAATATGCTGAAATGTTCGGGGTGTAATGCACAATACACCGACCTCAATTTATTTGAGGATATGTTTGTGTGCCTTGTTTGATGATTGATTGATTTTTGGTGTTAGAATAAAGATGCATGTTTAGGATGCTTGCAACGTTTGAATTGTACATTTTATTGCATGTTTACATGTTCATGCATTTTAATTGTTCATGCATCATGGTTTTAGGAAAAATACAAAAATGATTTACATGCATGATTTTCATGATAATATGCAACGGGTCGTTGAAAGAGGAGCTCGAGTTAGACTACCTCGAGGTAGGACAAATGGTGTCTACTCTCTCCCATGGTACCTTCAATGATCAATACTGAAAGAAATGAAATGAAGGAAATGATGTGCCACGGATTAGCACATCTAGAAGCGGAACCAAACTATTTTCTAATGAGTTTGTTGATTTTGTAGGAAGCTTATTTTATAAAGGTTTAATCAAGAAGCCAAAGATGAAGGGCATGGTGAGCCCTAGTTTTCAAGTGGGGTTGATGCATTTCATGGGCCAACAACACTTGATGAAGGAAGAAGAGTTCAAGGGTGGCACATTAAGGTGGCCCCAAATCACCAAAACATGAAGGGGAAAGCATGTTTTCCTTTTGACAACTTTGTGTAATAATTTAGTTAGTTTTATGTAATAATTAGAAGGATAATTAGTAGCTTAAATTTGTGCACATGTAAGGGTACTTAGTGTACCCGTGGCATGGAAGGGTGATCAAAACATCCATGGTGATGAAAACAACATTTCTGGTTTCGGCCCAAGCTGACCTTCGAGGCTTGTGCAGCCGTTGCCACAACCTTCCGGACCTGTTTTGGACAAACGTGCTGATCCATGGTGGCTGATCCATGGCCATGTTTGGCCCCAACGGAAAGGAAGGCTGAATTTCATCTTTGTCCTTCATGGGAGCAGCAGCTAGCAGCCCATGGAAGTGCCCAACCATTAGCCCAAAAGATACAAGTGTTCAAGTCCATTTGATTATGGACAATCCATCCTGGGTTTGGCCCATCAATTAGGTTTTTGGTTTTTCACGTGAAAACCATGCAAGCTCCTCTCTTTTTTTTCTTTTGTTGTAAGTTAATTACGTGGCTGCAAGTGGGAGATCCTTGGGAAGCCTTAGGGGATGGGTTTTACCTTCCCTTAGTGACCATCACTCTTGTTAGTGATGAAAGTCAAGGGTGGGCCCCATTTACCATACCTTGATGTTGGTTAGCACTTAGGACTATAGGTGATAATCATGTGCCTTTTGTAGCTCGTGGGAAGGAGGGTTTTTACCCTTCCTTTCTCAGCATTTGCAGATAGAAAAGAATTGGATAAATTTTTGGAAGCTTGAAGCTCTCAAACCCCCTTTCCTTTCTCACGACATTTCATCCAAGGTGAGTAATATCCTTGTTTTGGTTTGTCTTGGTGTTGGTGATTTTGCTAGGATCACTTAGCCCTTATTCCAACCTTCCTCCTCACTTGATTAAGATCAAGGTAAGATTGGAAGTCATATAGCCCTCATCCCACCTTATTTGTTTTCGGGTCTTGTTGTTTTTTGGTGTGATTGTTATCTTTGTTTCCTTACCCGAGTGGATTTGTGCATCAAAAGTCCACTCCGTGCAAACTTCTGCTTTTCCGTGTGATAATGTCCTAAAATTTGGGCTGTGAGTTCCTCATTCATATCTAGAAATATTTGTTTTTACATGTCACTCCCAGATTTATTCAATTCGAAGTTGTGCACGTTCCTTTCTCCGCCTTTCTAGTGGATTAATCAATTCAGGCCCATTCTGTCGACCTGATTTCAAATTTTCATAACATGTAATCCAGTCGTGAGTTTGCCTCCGAAAACCCACCATTCTCTTCCCCTTTCATTGAAGTTATTTTCTGTCGATTTTTGGCTTCCCAGATTACCTACATCAAAAGTTGTACAGAGATCTTTCCATACCTTCTGTACTGCCTAAAACAGTTTTGTCTGTTTGTGCACCATAAATTCACCCCGTGCCATTTTAAGTTCTCCACGTGATCTCACTCTGAAAATTTGGCCACAGTTAGCCCACTCCTTAAAGTTTAAGTCCTCTAAATCTTAGCCCAAGGGCCTGATGTGCAACCCGAGCACATCACGGATCAAGCCTCGACCAGCCCAATGAGCCCACTCGATTTTTCTAACTTAGTGGCTCGTTTTGCAGGACTCTTAGCCTCGGAAACACCTTCCGAGCATGATCGGGAACGGCCCAAGCACTCCATCACTTGGTGCCCGACCATTCCCGGCCACGACGCACCCGGCAGCCCGGCCCATGACGCTGCCGAGGCTCGTGACCGAGACACGCCCGGCGCACAACGAACGCCCCACGACCACGACTCGACGACCTCGGTCGTCAACCTCGCGAATTCCACTAGGGCTTCGGCCCAGCAGAATAAGTGGCCAGCGTGAGCGAACGCACGGTCCGATCCCTTTGGATTGCGGGCTCTTCCACGGAGCCCGACTCCTCGGCCCACCAAACGCCGAGCCCGTCCACCTTTGTGTATTTTCAGCATTTAGAAGACTTAGTGAAAGAAGCAAGAAGTCTAAAGACGAAGGAAGCTGAATGCAGCATTGGAAGCCCAAGATGGCCGAGTCTCTCACAAGGCTCGGCCCACTATCGGCCCACTATCGGTCAACCCAAAGACTCGGACCAAACTCCCTCGGCAACTTGACTTTATTTGTCAATATATTCACTTATTTGGTCAGGGAAAGAAAGAGATCCAGAATCGCACGAGCATATCTTCTTGATGACCGTAGATCACCCATCGGACGCACGAGCATGGCCGATCACCAAACCACCAGCGATTTCCAAAGGATTCTCATGCACAAAATCCGTAAACCAGTTGTTGAATCATTAGAGGATCTTCATGCAACAGCTTTGCTCAACAAACTAACGGATCCCTTGAAGATCGCACATGCATGACCGCCGGTTCGGCCCATTTGAACGCACCCACGTGCTCACTCGAGTCATCATCAAACCATTCAAGAACCAGACCATGCGCTACATCAGGTTGACCACCGAAGAGACTTTAGAAGCCCCGGATCCAGATTGGCTCGAGCCAATCTCCCATTTGTTCAGAGCTCCGCTCACCCGACGCACACTCTCGGTCAACACCGAGCCCCCTTCGGTCAACCAATACAACCTCGGTCTGATTTCGAACCAACCCGCGAGGAACCCGCATGAATCGGATCCTCCAACGAAGAACACTCACATGGACTTCTCCAAAGACAACATGAAGCGTTTGATCAATCTAAAGGCCGACAGCTTCCTTTTTCTTAGAAAGTTAGTTCAATTTTATTTCTTTAAGTATTGTAATCAATTTCCGTTTTCAATAGAGATAATTTTAGTAAAAATTGTGCATTGCACCTTCTTCCTGAAAGGATCGAAGCTCCCTCTGATATTTCCCCTCCGGTGAGTCATATCCGGCCGAGTCTTATCAAACCTCGAGTGTTCATCGGTGCGTCATATCCGAGAAGACATTCGAGGTCTACCGAATTCAATACTTTGATCGCTCAAGTATTGAATTGTCTTCATCCATTACCTTACAACATCTTCATCCCCGAGCCTTCAAACTCCTCCACAAACCGATTCCGGTCCGTACATTCACCACCGAGTCACCCCCACATTCTACCGAGCCATTCCATATTTTCCACCACCAAACACCCTCATTCCTACCACATTACGCTTCCTCAAACCCCATCTTAAATTGGCCCGAGCCAATTTTCCGATCGCCGTACACGCGACTTACCCAGTTACGTGAAAAGCGACAAGTCCGATCAAGTGTGTATGATCCTGGTTCTATAGCACACCAGGGCTCTGATGTGCAACGGGAGCACATCGCCGATCTAGCGCCAAGGAGCACGGCCAATTTTGCTAATTTGTGTACTTGTTTTGTAGGGAACTTAGCCTCGGAGAATATGTCCAAGGATAATCGAGATCGGATACGAGTTTTGCTCAGATGGCATCCGAGCGTGTCCGACTACGACGAGCCCGGTGTACCAAGCCATGATACGGCCGAGGCTCACGACCACGACCCGCCCGACGCCCGACGCCCAACGGGCGCCCCACGAACATGACCCGACGACCCATGGAGACACGGTCGTCGGCTTTGCCGAAGTCCTCTAGGGCTTCGGCCCGTTGGAATAAGTGACCGACATGAGAGAACGCTCGACCAAAATCCTCACGGATCAAGTGTTCAACCATGAGCCCTATTTTTTGTCACACTTAGTTTATTTCTTTTCAGCTAGCAATTAGCCTTAGAAAAGGAAGAGAAGACAGCCCAAGAAGAGGAACGCACATTCCATAGGCGAAGGCCCTCGAAGGACCACCTCGACCAAACATTGACCGGCCCACGGTCAAGGGCCCACTAGAAGACCTTGACTAAATTACATCGGCCACTTTACTTAAATATTTAAGTAATTCTAACTGTGTGTATCGTACAACACTCCCCGTCGGTCATCGCTCAATAAACCGTATCATTTGGACACTCTTCTGCTCTATCTTCATGATCAGTCATTGGTACAATTTCTTCCATTATATTCCCTACATTGCAAAGCCTAAACTATGAGCCTAAAGCTCAGTAAATAGCATAACTATAAAATGCAGTGCATGAGTATGCCATGCTGTTAAAACAATACACACTTCATTCACGTTTCTTAGGTTTCATAACTTCTTTATCTTTGGAAATATTACAGGATCTCAAGAACACCCCCTCCACCTACTTCAACTTCTACTGATCGTGAGCTCACTACTTTACTACTTGAGGTGCTCAGGCCTGTAGTAACCATTTACTTTACTTTACTGTTCTGATATTCAAGTTCTTAATTCATCGCAGACGAAACATAATTAGCGTCCCATACCACCAATTATATCTCGCTACCTCCAACTACGTTGTAAAACATGGATGAAAATAGTTCGTAGACATTTTGTAAAACTATGATGCATGACCATACGAACATGAAAACATCTCTTAAATCATATGTCACATAACAGGAAAATAAGCATACATCACCAAACATATCATGCGAACAAACATGCAGCACACATCAAACAATCATCCTAATCTTTGCAATGTAGTCCCACTTAAGGGCCAAATAATCTTAATGCTAACTTACCTTAGCAGCTAGGTTGAGTTGATCCACTTGAGTCTCCTTCTTAATCCAATCGATGGCTTAAACCTATAAATCATATATGGATCAGAATTCGCATAAAGTCTTAACTTTCTGTTCCAACTTTGAACATCTATAACTTCCTCTATATTGATCCATTCCTAATGATTAAGGTGTCAAATTGTTCCTTAGGGAGTCTACTATAACTTCTTAGAAGACACCCAATTTAGAAAACCAAAGCATGCTGACTTACGTCTACAAAACAGAGAGCATACATTTCTGGAACTCAAGACATAACTTCTAGATGTCGACCTAACTTAGCATAATATGTCGACTGGTTATTCATGTGGTCGACCGAACCATTTACAGAGAGTTATTTTGTGTTGACCGGTCGATCATGTATCGACCGGTGCTCTACCAGTTTCCATCTACCAACTTGCAACGTCCATATCTTTTCCTACATAACTCCGAATCAAGTGATTCCAACGGCTATATATTACTCTAAAGGTCTACTATAACTCTTGTGAAAAACATAAACTCATATTCGTAAAAATAATTCACCGAATATCCACAAACCCTAACCCTATACGTAAATAACTAATTTCGAAACACTTGACACAAACTCCTTCATTTTTATCTACTAATTCAACCAACATCATCTTTTTCTCATTATTGAACCTACAAGAACTTTAAAGGATATGAAAATACCTTGAGCTTCAGCCTCCACGAAATATCAAAGCTCTTCACTTCACTTCTCTTGAAGTCACTCACTTTTTCACTCTTTTCCTCACAAAACTTCTTCTCTATCTCAATCTCACCCTCCTTTGATTTGGAGCACGAACCCTAGGGAGAAAAAGGGGAAGGAGATCGTGGTTAGGAGGAGAAAATGCCAGCCAAGACCCAACTTAGCATAATATGTCGACTGCTTATTCATGCGGTCGACCGAACCATTTACAGAGAGTTATTTTGTGTCGACCGGTCGATCATGTGTCGATCGGTGCTCTCCCAGTTTCCGTCTACCAACTTGCAACGTCCATATCTTTTCCTACATAACTCCAAATCAAGTGATTCCAACGGATATAGATTACTCTAGTTGTCAAAGCCACCAAGCATGGGGACCACGTTTTGGATTCGGCTCAGTTGGACCTCCGAAGCTGTTTGGGCCTTTTTGAAGATCTTCCAAGCGTTAAAGCAAACTTACGTCTTCTGTAGAAATGTAGCCAACTTGACAAGCTTTCCATAGAGGGGTCGAACATGAAAATTGGACTCCGATTTCTTAGTCAAACGAAGCCATTACAGAGAGTCCAGTGCCAGAAAGCTACCCAGGAAGAACACTTTCCTCTTTTGAAGTCAACAAGCCTCAACACATTGGTCCAAGCCCAATTCCAAGGGATAAGGACGTCTGAATCTCATCCTTTTGAATGTGTTTGTTTCAGCTTTACCAACTTACTTTTAGGGTTAGGGTTTGCAAAATGGGTTTCCATGGGTGTGGTGTGGGTTTTATCTTTTGCATGGGTTTTGTATGGGTATTGCATGGGTTTGAAGTGGGTTTCCTTTTTTGCCAAGAGAGGCTCTCGGTTGGCAGCCAAGGGAGTGAGCCAACCTCGGGGACCACCTCCCTTTTTGGTTCCTAAGGTAAGCGTGTAATTCGCATAGCTCATCTCCACCCCTCCGGTTACTCACATTTTCCGGCCATCCCCATTTCCCCTCCGATAACCACCTTTTTGGCACCCGATAATCCCCTCTGCATATCTTCCTTTTCCCTGAAGCTTTCACCCTAATTTTTGGTGGTTGAGCTCCTCCCTCATTCACAAATCAGCCCTCCAAATCTCGGTTACAAACTCTGTATGCAACCCGAGAACCTCCTGTTTCAATATCACCCATTTTTCGGTCCATTTCTTTCCCTTTCTTTTCACCCGAGTCCCTTTCTCTCCTTTTCCCATCCTTGAAACGTGTCATTTGGTATCAGAGCCATAAATCCCTCCCCACCTTCCTCTTCCCCTCTGTTTTATTCTATTTTGAAGATTAAGGAATGACGACAGGAAGTGGTTTTCATTACAACCACAACCGGGAGTCGGTTCCACCAAATATCCCGAGTGTTAAAACTACTCCAACCTCGAGTCTGGAAATCCCGAGATCTAACATCCAAAGCCAACTAGATGATCTCCATAGAAGGTTTGATACTGTTCTTCAAAGATTGGAGGTTGTTACTTC
This sequence comes from Begonia fuchsioides, assembly GCA_003255005.1. Lineage (NCBI taxonomy): Eukaryota > Viridiplantae > Streptophyta > Magnoliopsida > Cucurbitales > Begoniaceae > Begonia > Begonia fuchsioides. The sequence goes on from QAOC01045255.1 coordinate 63,550, forward strand.
CCCATTGAGGTCATCTCTGAACGCTCCCCCAAGGAGAAGATCCCGGCAACATGCACCGGAGCACTTGGATGATGATTTTGGTCACTATGGACAACCACACTGAGAAAATGAGTTGAGGCACAACAAGGTAATCATCCCAACCTTTAATGGTTCAGTGATGGAGAATCATATTTTGATTGGGTTGAGAAAGTAGATAGAATATTTGAATGTTTTAATTTTTCCGAGAAGCTTAAATTGAAAATGGTATCCTTGGAATTAACCGGATATGCTAGTCTTTGGTGGGATAGCTTAAAATCTCAAAGAAGACGTGATGGAGAAGATAGTATTACTACTTGGAGAATTATGAAAAGAATTATGAGAAAGAGGTTTGTACCGAGCTACTATAAAGGAGACCTATTTCTCCATTTCCAAACATTAAAACAAGAAAACCTCTCGGTGGAGTATTTTATCGAATTCGAGATCCTTATGTTTCAGTGTGACCTTGATGAATCCGAGGAAACAATCATTGCAAGGTTCTTGAGAGTTTTAAACAAGGAGATTAGAAACATGTTAGAGTTACAACCAATGGATATTTTGGATGTTGTGCTCCAACGTGCCATGATGGTGGAGAGACTAGTGAAAAGAAAAGGAAGAAAAGTGTTTAACCAATTTGTTTCCGAAACCACTCTTCCATACAAATCATTTTTGAAGGAGGAACCACAGCCCCTTTATGTGAAGCCTTGGTGCCAAATGGAAGAGGATAATGAACAAATACCCGAAGAGGATGATGAACAAGTACCAAAGGATGAAGGCCAAGGACCCGAGAAGGAGACTTTCCATGCTCATGAAGTGGTGGAAACAATTTTTAATGATAAAGAACCCGAGGAGGAAACTTTCTTTGCTCCAGTAGTGGTAGAAGAAGTTGGTGAAGATAAAAAATCCGAGAAGGAGATTTCCGACAATCATGAAGTGTTGGAAGGAATTAGTGAAAGTCAAGGACTCAAAAAAGAGACTTTCCTCACTCATAAAGTGAACTTGGAATTTTTAATTGGTGATTACAAGGACAAGGTTCTATGTGTTGTTGTTCCCGATGCTCTTTTAAGGAGATTTATTTCCCTAACCAAACTTTTTACTAACTTCTTTGGTTTTGACGGGATAAAGGAAGCTTATAAGGGTAATCAAGACCTTGGCCCTTGGTTTGAATTGAGACTAAAGAAGGTAGATTGTGGCTATCATTTGATGAATGACTACTTAGTCGAGAATGACAATCTTTGCATCTCTAGTGGGAGAATCCGTGAATCCCTCATCAAGGAAGCTAATGGAAGTTTCTTGGCAAGCCACTTTGATGAGATAAAGATCATGGAAATCTTTATAGAACACTTTTATTGGACGCACTTTGAATGGGTATTGGATGATCTCAAGATTGATATTAACCGGGAATTGACTAGTTCTAAAAGTGTCTAGGATGAGAAGAGTTGTCACGACATTGAAGTCCTTGACCCAAACGGAGCCAAGAAGTTCGAGCTAGTAAAGATGACGCATAACTATGGATGTGAAGCTATGCAAAGAGACACCAAATCTTATACCGAGATTGCTAACCGAGGAAGAAAGAAGGTAAAGTTCAAGGAAAGAGATTTGGTTTGGCTTAGCCTAGAGAGGGAGATGTTTACGAAACAAAGGTGTTCAAAGATAGATCCTAAAGGTGAAGGTCCTTTCAAGATTTTGGAGAATGTTACTCAAAATTCCTTCAAGCTTGAGTTACCCAAAAAATTTGGAATTGCAGCCACTTTACACATTTGTTGTCTATCTTCTTATGTCGATGATGATGAGGATTACAAGGAGAAGGAGGAGCTGCCCTTGGATTTGAGGTCAAATCCTCAACAACCCCAGGAGGATGACATGCCTCGGGTTGCACCATCCATCACCGAACCGAGAGAGGCTATCACCCGAGCTCGGGCTCGGGTATTTTCTAACAAGTTTGTTCCTTTTGTAGGAAAGGAAATACAAGGACTCAATATATTGGAGGGCTACCTTGGAGGACAAAGGAAATCCAAAGCCATTCAATTTTGATGTCAACACAAAGCCCAAGTGGTCCATGAAGGAGGGAGAATGTTCCCTTTGAAATACAAGATGTAACACTTAGCTTTAGGTTTAATATTTGCAAACAAACTTTGTATTTATATTTAAACTTTTGTGCATAGCCATGTAAGGTCCATTTAGGCGCCAACGTGGCTGCCTTTTGGTGGAGAAGGGACCACATGCTAGTTGTCAAAGCCACCAAGCATGGGGACCACGTTTTGGATTCGGCTCAGTTGAACCTCCAAAGCTGTTTGGGCCTTTTTGAATATCTTCCCAGCCTTAAAGCAAACTTACGTCTTTTGTAGAAATGTAGCCAACTTCACAAGCTTTCAATAGAGGTGTCGAAAATGAAAATTGGACTCCGATTTCTTAGTCAAACGAAGCCATTACAGAGAGTCCAGTGCCAGAAAGCTACCCGGGAAGAACACTTTCCTCTTTTGAAGTCAACAAGCCTCAACACATTGGTCCAAGCCCAATTCCAAGGGATAGGGACGTCTGAATCTCATCCTTTTGAATGTGTTTGTTTCAGCTTTACCAACTTACTTTTAGGGTTAGCGTTTGCAAAATTGGTTTCCATGGGTGTGGTGTGGGTTTTATCTTTTGCATGGGTTTTGTATGGGTATTGCATGGGTTTGAAGTGGGTTTCCTTTTTGGCCAAGAGGGGCTCTCGGTTGGCAGCCAAGGGAGTGAGCCAACCTTGGGGACCACCTCCCTTTTTGGTTCCCCTTTTCCGGTAATGTTTGGGTGGTCCTTTCCCCCTTTCTCTTTTGTGCCACACCAAATCGGGTAAGTCAAGTGTATGTTGTCCGATTAGAACTCTCTTCTTCCATGTGTTGGGGATTAAAACACCCTTCACCGAGGATCAGAGTTAGTTGAATTTGAATACAAAAAAGTGCTTGGCATTTTCTCTCCTTGGCTGTGGATTTTCCGGCAACCAAGACTCGGCTCTCCGATGAGTAATATCCGGCGACTTCCGAGAGGTTCTCCTAGGTTTTGGTTTCCCTTCCGAGCTAGGGAAAGCTAGGCCTTGCTACACGACTTAAACCACATCCCCGTGGTCCTAGGGTAAGCGTGTAATTCCCATAGCTCATCTCCACCTGTAACAACCCTCGTTTTGTTTTATTATTATTCTCTTTTAAGGAATTGTGACTTTAAGACGAAAGCGATTAAAACCTTTTTATGAAAAATGCTTAAACGTTATAGTATTAAAGTATTGTGGCTATTAGCAAATTAGTAGGCTGAAGGTGATGAGGAAAATAATGTTTAAGAAGTATGTGGGATGATGTTATTCAGAAAGGTTGGAAAATTATATAGGTTCAGTCGACACAATTTGCAGTCTGTCGACATAGAATAGCTTTCGGGAGTTTATTCGGTCGACCGCAAGGTCAAGCGGTTGACACCTTCAAGTTTGGTCGACATAATAGATGAGCGGTCGACATAGCATAACTTTAGGGAATTCATTATGTCGACATAAGTCGACTTATGTCGACATAAGTTGGATAAGTCAGCAAAATCAGCAGAATTCTGATTGGTGGACATAAAAGGAAAATTGATTTTAATTGATAAAGGGCTTTAAGTGGGTCTTGGCTGGCATTTCTCCCTCCCAACCATGATCTCCTTCCCCCTTTTTCTCGCTAGGGTTCGTGCTCTAAATCAAAGGAGGGTGAGATTGAGATAGAGAAAGAGTTTTGTGAGGAAAAAAAAAGAGTGAGAAAGTGAATGCTTCAAGAGAAGTGAAGTGAAGAGCTTTGATATTTCGTGGAGGCTGAAGCTCAAGGTATTTTCATATCCTTTAAAGTTATTGTAGGTTCAATAATGATAAAAGGATGATGTTGGTTG
>QAOC01045255.1:67948-111563 GCA_003255005.1 Begonia fuchsioides
CAATGGTTATGGGTCTAGTGCTACCGTGAGCTCAATGGAGTTGTGCGGTAGGTCGTTATCTCCTAACGATGTATGTAACTCCTAAGATCAAGTTTTGTGGATGGTCGTCATATGGGGGGCGGATCCACACCATTAAAATGAAATGTTTTGCATTGTTTTCAAATCATGTCATGTAATGCATCATTCATGTTTTATTTACACTACTTACTGAGCTTTAAGCTCATTAGTTAGACTTTGCAATGTAGGTGAGGATTTGAATGTTGAAGAAATTTTACATGATGATTGATCAAAGAAAGAGGAGGAGAGCGTCTACCGTGAAGCCTTGCCGTTGTTAAGCGAGATTTTGACCGGTCGAGTAAGCTCACTAAAATACATGTATTTTGAAAAGGATTTATAAAATGGTTATTTTGAACTACAAATATGTAACGTTTGTACAGTTTTATATTTACAAAATGTGACTTATGTTTAACGACTTATGAACGTATGATTTGAAAAAGGTTAGCTTCCACTATGTATGTATGAGAATATATGTATAGATTTGATAAAAGAATTTTCAATGAAAAGCATTATATGTTAAAAAAAAAAAAAACGGGATGTTACACCACCCCTCCGGTAACTCACATTTTCCGTCCATCCCCATTTCCCCTCTGATAACCACCTTTTTGGCACCCAATAATCCCCTCTGCATATCTTCCGTTTCCCTGAAGCTTTCACCCTAATTTTTGGAGGTTGAGCTCCTCCCTCATCCACAAATCATCCCTCCAAATCTCGGTTACAAACTCTGTATGCAACCCGAGAACCTCCTATTTCAATATCACCCATTTTTCGGTCCATTTCTTTCCCTTTCTTTTCACCCGAGTCCCTTTCTCTCCTTTTCCCATCCTTGAAGTGTGCACTTCATGTCATCACGAGATTTGTCCGTGCCATTTTGAAAAGGTTGTTATCCAACGATCCTCCTACAAATATGGAAACTTTAGCACGGATTACTTGGATAAAAATGCCTCTTGTTGCGCCAGTGGTTTGATGGACGGATTTTGTGCGCGCCCGGTGGATCTTCTTCGGATATCTTGAGATTTATTCATGTCAAACTCGAACCTTATCTTTCCCTTGACCAAATAACCAGATTACTTAAAGATTTAAGTCAAGTGGTCGATTGGATTTGGTCAAGGTCTCTTATTTGACCGTAGGTGGGTCGTGGCTTGACCGTGGACCGGTCATGTCAGGCCTTGGTGTGTCTTCGCCGATGGGATATGCGTTCTTCTTCTTTGGGCTGCTTTCTCTTCCTTCTCTAAGGCTAATTGCTGGCTGAAAGAAATAAACTAAGTGTGACCAAAAATATGGCTCATGGTTGAACACTTGTTCCGTGGGGATTTGGATCGAGCGTTCTCCCATGTCGGTCACTTATTCCAACGGGCCGAAGCCCTAGAGGACTTTGGCAAAGCCGACGACCGTGTCTCCATGGGTCGTCAGGTCATGATCGTGGGGTGCCCGTTGGGCGCAGGGCTCGTCGTAGTCGGACACGCTCGGATGCCATCTGAGACAAACTCGTATCCGATCCCGATTATCCTCGGACATATTCTCCGAGGCTAAGTTCCCTGCAAAACGAGCACAAAATTAGCAAAATTGGCCGTGCTCCTCGGCGCTAGATCGGCGATGTGCTTCCGTTGCACATCAAGTCTGGGAATGAGAAAATTGGCAGAAATCAATTTCAATGAAAGAGGGAGAGAATGCAAGTGGTTTGACAAAAAAACACGAGTAGATTACAAGATATGAGAGTTTAAAAATCAGTCGGCAGAATGGACAGATGTCAGGCACTCGGGTGAAAGATAGTGGAAAGATGAAGGCACAACTCCTAAATGGGGGAAACAGGGGACACAATGAAAGACCAAATATTTTAAGACACGAATGAAGAACTCACAGTCCAAATTTTAGGAAATTAGCACACGGGAAACATAAGTTTATACGGATGATACTTTTGTGACACAAACTGGAATTAGGTTAAAATAGAACCGGCAGCAACCAACAAGAACAATAATAATCCCCAAACAAACAAATGGAAGGTTGGCTATGTGATTTCCAAGCTTACCTTGACCCAAAACAAGTGTGGAGGAAGATTGGAATAAAGGCTAAGTGACTCTAGCAAGACACCAACACCAAAGACAAAGAAAGATTATGGATATTACTCACCAAAATCAAATCTTGCCGTGAGAAAAGGGAAGGATTGAGAGAGCTTCAAGCTTCTGCAATTTACCAAATTCTTTTTTTACTTCATTCGACGTGGGAGGAGGGATTCATACCCCTTATAACTTACACAAAAGACAAAAGCAATTAAAAACCTAAATTTAGGACTAATGAGTGGCTAAGTAGGAGGTAGGTGGGAAAAAGGGGCCCACCTTTAACTTGTCTCCCAACTCAAACACTCCCTAGACCTAAACCACGTCTAAAAGACTTTAGCAAATTGATCCAAACCGAACCAACCTCTATATATCATTTCAAGCTACTAGAATAATTACAATTTACAAGTACTCTAAACAAGCAAGAAATCTCATAGTGACGAACTAGCAAACCTCCATTATTGGACCAACCTCTCATTTGATTTATTGGGCTCCAATCCGTGCTCAAAGTGAAGAGGATTTTTGGCAAGGTTCGGTCCATCACTTGTCCATTGACAAATGGATATGATCACTTGCATCCTTCTTGGACCACACTTGAACAGCGTCCTCTCCCATGGTTGACAAAGTGAAGTCGGCTTTCCCTTCTTTTGGAGTTGGACATGGCCGAGGCTCGGATAGGTTGTCTCGGCAAGAAAGGCTTTGGGCATCGGTTGTCAACTTCTCCTCTTCAAATTCCCAATGCAAACAATGTTTGGGAAGCTCTTTGCCAAGGGGTGAGGGATCATCTAAGAGGTCCATTAAAGGAAATGTCCCACCTGCAAAATCAGCAAACAAGTTAGTAAATTGGCTTGCACGGCCTTGGGTTATTGGTGTTAAAATAAAGATGTATGTTTAGAATGCTTGCAATGTTTGAATTGTACATTTTATTGCATGTTTACATGTTCATGCATTTAAATTGTTCATGCATCATGGTTTTAGGAAAAATACGAAATTAATTTACATGCATGATTTTCATGATAATATGCAACGGGTCGTTGAAGGAGGAGCTCGAGTTAGACTACCTCGAGGGAGGCCAAATGGTGTCTACTGTCTCCCGTGGTACCTTCAACGATCAAATAATGAAAGAAATGAAATGAACGAAATGTATGTGAATAGTTACATGTTTGGCGGGGTTGAGTTTGGCTGTCCCAAGAGGTTGGACCAGATGGTGCCTACTCTCCCCTAGACGGTATTACCCACATTAACTGGACTGTTAAGTGAAAGAAAAGAAACGAAATGAACGATACTGAAACTGCATTGTTTTTATAAAGCAGCATATGCTTAAAGGTCTCATAAATGTTTTATTATTATGGATTAACTTACTGAGCATTAGGCTCATTAGATTAGCTTTTTAATGTAGTTGATGAGATAAATATTGTGGATTCTAGTTACTGCTGATAGATGCTAGAGGTGGTGAAGTACGTCCATTGCTGAAGATTGTGGCTGTTAGTGCGATTTTGACCGGTGGGTGGGTCATGTAAATGGAAAGGTTTTGTTTGAAAACTAATTTATAGTATTATGTTTAGTTTATAACTTTTTTGTAATAACTTGGTCTTAATGTTAAGGTACAAGTATGTTTTGGGTTACTTATCCTGAAGAGTGGATCCGAACGATTGAAGATATGTATGATTATGCCAAGATTGAGAAAGATGAGAAAGTTAATTGTGCAGTCTTTATGTTGTCAAAGGATGCACGTTACTGGTGGGACACTATTAAAGCAACCGCAAATGTGAAAGAAATGTCATGGAACAAATTTAAGGAGATCTTTTATGACAAATATTTCAATCATGCAGTTCGAATAACTAAGTTGGTGGAATTTGTTCAGTTACACCAATTTGGATCCGTATCGGAGTACATACGGAAATTTGAAGTATTATCTCATTTTTCTCCACACATGGTGGCCACTGACGAACTCAAGGTACATCAATTCATTCAAAGGCTGAAAGTCAAAATATATAGAGGAGTAAAGATCTCCGGAATAAAAAATGTGCCTTATTCAATGGTGGTGACAAAAGCCCTAGAAGTGGAAGAGGCTGAAATAAAATTCCAAAGGGAGAGGGAGTCTCCGAAGAAATTTTTTAAAGAAGTGCAGCATCAACCAAATAAAGCATTCCAGTAATCAAAAGGCTCAAAGTGACCCAATGACGGAAACATTGAGCAAGGGGAAGAAAAATGTGTACAAGGGTTTTCTCAAGCTGAAGAATGTCCAAGTGTCAGAAATGACATTTTGGAGAATGCATAGCTGGAACTTGTAGGTGTTTCAAATGCAAGGAGATAGGTCATATTGCAAGAGATTTTCCAAAAGTGAACAAAGATCAAATAAAGGTGGCACCAAGGGTTTTTGCACTTATCGAATCTGATAATGAAGAACAACCTGCGGTGGTGTCAGGTGCTATTTTAGTTAATGGCGTTATTGCTTATACATTGATAGATTCTGGTGCCTCTCATTCATTCATGTAATCTACATTCATGGTTAAAATGAAATGTTCACCGGTGGTAGCTGAACATGTTTATGATGTAATGTTGCCATCTGGAGAGGAATTACACCTGAATTATATCATGCTGGATTGTATTATGTAAATGGTAGAAACTTACAAGCTGATTTTATAATTATGGATATGAAAGGGTATGATATTATATTGGGAATGGACTGGTTATTTCAGCATTTTGCAACAATTAATTGTAGAGCCAGAATAGTATGTTTCCAGCCTCCGAATGCTGAATGTTATTCTTTTCAAGAAATGAAAAGTACCAAAAGAACACCTATCATATCATCTATTAAAGCCCAATAATTATTGAGAAGTGGTTGTTTTGGGTTCTTAGCAAGCATAATTGATACTCGAATGCAATGTGGTGCAAAATTACAAGATATTCCGGTGGTGAAAGACTTCTCAGATGTATTTTTAGACAATTTACCAGGACTACCCCCAGATCGAGAAATTGAGTTTGTAATTGATATATATCCAGGAGCAGAATCAGTATCAAAGAATCCATATAGAATGGCGCCTGTAGAATTAAAAGAATTGAAGGCACAATTGGAGGAATTATTACACAAAGGCTTTATACGTCCAAGTTTCTCGCCATGAGGAGCTCCAGTGTTATTTGTTAAGAAGAAAGATGAATCACTGAGAATGTGTATTGACTACAGAGAATTAAATAAATTAACGATCAAGAACAAGTATCCACTTCCAAGGATTGATGATGTATTTGACCAACTCCAAGGTGCACAGGTGTTCTCAAAGATCGATCTAAGATCAGGATACTATCAATTGAAGGTCAAAGCGGAAGATGTCTAGAAAACAGCATTTAGAACTCGATATGGCCATTACGAGTTTTTGGTGATGTCTTTTGGATTGACTAATGCTCCTGCTGCCTTTATGGATCTAGTGAATCGCGTATTCCAAGAGTATCTAGATAAATTCATAATTGTGTTTATCGACGATATTCTCATATATTCTCAAATAGAGGATGAGCATATGGAACATCTAAAGGCAGTATTATCAACTTTAAGACGACATATCTTATATGCTAAGTTTTCTAAATGTGGATTCTGGCTTGATAGAGTTAACTTTCTTGGACATGTAGTATCCAAGGACGGTATTTCTGTTGATCCATCAAAAGTTCAAGCAGTGATGGACTGGCCACCACCAAGGAATATTAATGAGGTACGTAGCTTTCTTGGGTTAGCTGGATATTATCGAAGATTCATTGAAGGATTTTCAAAGATAGCAATCCCTTTGACCCGATTAACGAAGAAAAACGTGAATTTTTGGTGGTCGGTGAATGTGATAGAAGTTTCCAGAACTTGAAACAAAAATTGACATCAGCCCCAATTTTGACAATTCCAACTGAGGATGATGGTAAATTCACAATTTATTGTGATGCTTCCAAAATTGGATTAGGTTGCGTATTGATGCAAGAAGGAAAAGTGATCGCTTACGCATCAAGGAAATTAAAAGGGTACGAGCAAAATTATCCTACTCATGATTTAGAATTAGCTGCAGTTATTTTCGCATTAAAAATATAGAGGCATTATTTATATGGGCAACAATGCGAGATATTTTCAGACAATAAGAGTCTGAAGTATTTATTCACCCAAAAAGACCTGAATATGAGGCAACGAAGATGGCTCAAATTCGTAAAAGATTATGAGTTTGAAATCAAATACCACCCATGCAAAGCTAATGTGGTAGCTGATGCATTGAGTAGGAAGTTCATACTAATCCAATTGGCAATGTCTATAACGCTTCAATCTGAAATTCAAAAGTCTGGCTTAGAAGTAGTGTCAAATTTGAGTTGTATGCTTGCAGCATTATCTTTGCAGCCAACTCTTATGGATGAAATCAAAGAAGCTCAATTGGAAGATCCAAAATATAAACGATATAAATTGGGCAAAAAGCCAAATTCTTCTGACTTTAAGTGTTCGAATGATGGTGTTCTGAAGTTTAAAGATAGATTGTATATTCCAGAAAAAGCAAGAATTACGGAAGAAAATATTATCAGAAGCCCATTCTTCTACATTTACGATGCATCTGGGAAGCACTAAAATGTATCAGGATTTAAAACAACACTTTTGGTGGCCGAATATGAAGGAGGACGTAGCAAAACATGTGGAATTTTGTGTCACGTGTCAAGAAGTTAAAGCTGAACATCAAAGGCCTGCAGGAACGTTTCAGTCTTTACCAATCCTGGAATGGAAATGGGAGCATATAACAATGGACTTTGTTGTGGGATTACCAAAAAAAACAAAGGGGCATGATGCTATTTGGGTGATTGTTGATAGATTAACAAAGTCAGCCCATTTCTTACTGGTCAGAATGAATTTTTCTATGGATCAGTATGCTGAATTATATGTTCAAGAGATTACAAGACTGCATGGAATTCCAGCATCGATAGTATCAGATCGTGATCCAAGATTTACTTCAAAATTTTGGAAAGTTTACATAAGGCAATGATGACTACATTGTCTTTTAGCACGGCTTTTCATCCCTAAACTGATGGTCAAACCGAAAGAACAATTCAAATATTAGAAGATATGTTACGAGCATGTGTATTGGATTTTCAAACTACATGGAGTAAGATGTTACCATTAGTGGAGTTTGCATATAATAATTGCTACCAATCAACAATTGGTATTGCCCCGTATGAGGCATTGTATGGGCGAAAATGTCGATCTCCATTGTATTGGGATGAAGTTGGAGAAGCAAAGTTGTATGGACCAGAAATTTTACAACAAACCGCAGATCGAGTGAAAGTTATTCGAGAAAGAATCAAAATAGCTCAAAACCGACAGTAACATTATGCAGATCAAAGGAGAAGAGAGCTAGAATTTGAGGAAGGCGATGAGGTATTCTTAAAGATTCCACCTTTTAAGGGAGTAATGCGGTTTGGAAAGCTTATTCCACGATTTATTGGACCTTTCCTCATTATAAAGAAGTTAGGCAAAACAACTTACATGTTGAAACTGCCATCATCTATGGCTGGAATCCACAACATTTTTCACATTTCAATGTTAAGGAAATGTGTGTGTGATACTACTCATGTGATTGAAGATGGAAGTATTGACATCGAGCCTACTTTGACATATGAAGAAAAACCAGTAAGGATCTAGGATTCAAAAACAAAAGAATTGAGAAACAAATAAATTCCTTTGGTCAAAGTCCTATGGAGAAACCATACTATAGAGGAAGCCACGTGGGAAAGGCAACAAGACATGATGAAGAAGTATCCGGAACTTTTTGACATCTAAATTTTGAGGAGAAATTTTGTTAAGGAGGGTAGAATGTAACAACCCTCAGTTATTTTATGAATTTTGAGATTTTAAGATGAAAGCTTTTAAGATTATTTTTATGAATGTCGCTTAAATATTAGAGTGTTAAGGTATTTTGGATATTGGTAAATTAGTAGGTCGAAGGTGATGAAGGAAATAATTGATTTCTGGTCGACCGCTATGAATTAGCAGTCGACACTTTGTTTACCGGTCGACCACTATGGATTAGCGTCGACACCTTGTTTATGGGTCAACCCCATGATCGAGAATGGATCGACACAATTGAATAGTTTCGGTCGACCCCAGGATTGAAGAGAGGTCAACACAATATATAGTTTCGGTCGACCCCAAGATCGAAGAGGGGTCGACACAATATATACTTTCGGTTGACCCCAGGATCGAAGAGGCTCGACACAATAGAACTCTTTGGAGTACTTTGGGTCGACCCCAGGATCAAGGAGGGGTCGACAAAATCGAATACTTTCGGTCGACCCCAGGATCTGGAAGGGGTCGACACAAAATAGTCCTTTAGTATACTTTCGGTCGACATCATGGACGAACGGTCGACACAAATAATAATCGGGAATTCTTTCGGTCGACACAATAGACTAGCGGTCGACACTTTCCCTGACTTAAGTTGAAAAGTCAGCAAAAACGTGGGGAAATCCGATTGATGGACGTAAAATAAAGGTTTATTTTGTTAAATTAAGAGATAAGAAGGCATGGTCTGCCATTTTCCTCCCATCACAATTTCTTTTCCCTATCTTCTCTGAAGTTCTCACATTGATCAAGAGAAGAGTGAGGTTGAGAAAGAAAGAGATATTAAGAGAGAAAAGAGTAAGGATACTGAAGCTCAAGGTTTTCAAGTGCAACAACATATTGATCAAGTTTTTCAGTAAAGCTAAGGACCTAAAGTAAGTTAATGTTGCATGCGATTGGCCCTAAGGAGACTACATTACAAAGATAAGGATTTATGATTTTGGAATATGCTGGATTGTTTGGGGTGTAATGGACAATACACCGACCTCAATTTATTTGAGGATATGTTTGTGTGCCTTGTTTGAAGATTGATTGATTATTGGTGTTAGAATAAAGATGTATGTTTAGAATGCTTGCAATGTTTGAATTGTACATTTTATTGCATGTTTACATGTTCATGCATTTAAATTGTTCATGCATCATGGTTTTAGGAAAAATACGAAAATGATTTACATGCATGATTTTCATGATAATATGCAACGGGTCGTTGAAGGAGGAGCTCAAGTTAGACTGCCTCGAGGGAGGCCAGATGGTGTCTACTCTCTCCCGTGGTACCTTCAACGATCAAATAATGAAAGAAATGAAATGAACGAAATGTACGTAAATAGTTACAGGTTGGGCGGGGTTGAGTTTGGCTGTCCCAAGAGGTTGGACCAGATGGTGCCTACTCTCCCCTAGACGGTATTACCCACATTAACTTGACTGTTAAGTGAAAGAAAAGAAATGAAATGTACGTAAATAGTTACATGTTGGGCGGGGTTGAGTTTGGCTGTCCCAAGAGGTTGCACCAGATGGTGCCTACTCTCCCCTAGACGGTATTACCCACATTAACTTGACTGTTAAGTGAAAGAAAAGAAAAGAAATGAACGATACGGAAACTACTTTGTTTTTATAAAGAAGCATATGCATAAAGGTCTCATAAATGTTTTATTTTTATGGATTAACTTACTGAGCATTAGGCTCATTAGATAAGCTTTGTGATGTAGGTGACGAAGCTCGGGATGAGGAATTTAGTCCTCATCACGCGCCATGACTTGTGGATGAAGTTGTTTTGGAGGGGGCTGTTTACGAAACCAGCAACGACCCGTGGGGGAAGGAAAAGAAAATGGTTTCAATGTATTTGATGTTTTATCGCAAAACTAATTAGATGCTTTACGATATTTTAAATGATGTTGGTGAAGCCTTTTGTTAAAGTCTTGAACAATTATGTCAAGCGTTTCAAATGAAGGAAAATTGCTATTTTGCGTAAAGTTACCTTTAACCTATATTGATGAAATGGTGGTTTAGATGTGTATGGGTTCATTAGCTCAACGTTTAAAGTATTACGCTTCTGCTAAGTTTTGAAGTCAACTATTTCAAGTGTATTTACAAAATGAAAAATTTAACCGCTGTTATTAAAAGGTTTAAAAAAAAACGTGTTACACCTAGAACCCTTAAATCTTGAGCTTTGAACCCTTAAACACTGACCTTTGAACCCTTCAACCCTAACCCTGAACTTTGGACCCGAGAAACTGTTAAACGCTGAAGCCTAAAATTTGAACCCTAAAACCCTTATAGCCTAGAATCCTCAACCTTAAACCTTGGAACGCTGAACTTAGGAATCTTAGAAGCATGAACCCTAGACCTTGGAACTCTAAAACCCTCAACCCTGGACCTTGAACCTTAACCCTGAACTTTTGACCTAGAATCTCCTAAATATTGAAGCCTAAAATTTGAACCCTAAAACCCTTATAACCTAGAATCTTGAACCTTGAACCTTGGAACCCTGAACCCAGGAATCTTAGAACCCTGAACCTAGACCTTGGAACCCTAAAACCCTGAACCCTATAACTTTGGAACCTTAGAACTCGAAACCATGAACCATGGAACACTTCCCTAGATCATTGAACCCTAAACTTTAAAACTCTGAACCTTAGAATCCTAATTTCTCAAATCTGGAACCATCAACCCTGAACCCTTGAACCCTGGAATCCAGGAACCGTGAACCCTGGAATCCCGGAACCGTGAACCCTGGAACCCTAAACATTGTACCTTTGAACCCTTAAACCTTGACCCTAGAACCCTTAAACCATGAATCCTTTAACTCTGAATCCTGGAACCCTAAAAACTGGAACCCTTAATTCTAAACATTAAAACCTAAAACCCCAAACCCTAAACCTTGAATCATGGAACCCTAGAACAGTGAACCTCGAAATCCTAAACCGTGACCCTAGAAGCATTTAATCCTGAGCCTTGAACCCTATCACTAAACCCTTATCCCTAGCTCTAAACCGTAAAGCTTGAACCCTTAAACCCTAGAACCCAAGATCAATTTACCATACACACTAGAAATGTAAAGCATGCCAACCTAGTACCCTGAAACTCTGATCCCTTAACTTGAAACTCTAGAACTCTGGAACTCTATAACCTTGAAACCCTAAACACTGGAACTCTTAACCCTTAACCAATAACCTTGGACTGTGGAAGCCTTGAACCTTTGAACCCTAAACCCTTACCCTAGAACCCACTAAACCCTAAACCTTGAACCTTAAAAGATGAACTCTTAACTATAAATTGTGTTACCATGGAACCCTAAAACCTCAAACCCAGACTCTTAGAACCCTGGAACCCTAGAACCCTTTAACCCCTAACCCTTAACCCTAAACCCCGAAACACTTGAACCCTAAAACCTTAAACCCTAAGCCCTTGAAACCTTAACCCTAAATCCTAAATCCTAAAACCCTATAACCCTAAACCTTGAGCCCGAATCATTGAATCATTGAATCATGAACTATAGAACCCTAAACCTTGGAAATCTGAACCCTAGAACGTTTGAACCCTGAACTTTCAAGTCATGAACCATAAACACCCTTGTGCCTTGGAGCTCCGGAACCTTGTAACAGTGTAACTTAAACCCTCAAACCATGTACCTTTTAGCCCTGAATCCTAAACCCTTAATACTGAATTGTGTAAGCCTAAAACCTTAAACAATAAACTATGAACCCTAAACCCTGAACCTTTGAACCTGAGAACCCCTTAACCCTGAACCCTGTACCCTAAACCCTGAATCCTGGAACCCTAAACCCCAAAACCAGAAACCTTGTATTGTAAACCCTAAAATCCTTGAACCATGAACCCTAAACCCTGAATCCTGGAACCCTAAACCCCAAAACCAGGAACCTTGTACTGTAAACCCTGAAATCCTGGAACCATGAACCCTTAAATAGTGAACACTGAACCTTAAAACCTTTGAATCTTGAACCTTGAACTCGGATATTTGTACACTAGAACAACATTAAACCCTAAACTTTGAGATTCTAACCGAAATAGCCTTCAACCCCTTGAACCCTGAACCATGAACGCTTGAACTATGAAACCCTAAACCTTAAACCACGAATCCTAGAACCTTGGACCTTGAACCTTGGAACCTTTAAACATTAGACTTGAACCCTGGAACCTTTAAACATGGAAGCCTGAAACATTGAACTTTAAACTATGCAACCTTAAATCTTGAACCGTGAACCCATGAACCATGAACCCTAAGACCTTGAATCCTAAACCCCGAACCTTATTAACGTGAACCTTGGCACACTTAACCCTTAACCCAGACCCTGGAACCTTGGACCTTGAAACTTGGAACCTTTAAACCTTGTACCTTAAACCCTGGATCCTTTAAACCTAAACCCTAGACCGTTAGAACCCTATACCTTAGAACCCTAAACCCTAGATCTTGGAACCCTAAAACCTATACCATAGAACCTAGGAACCCTAGAACTCTTAAACTTGAACCATAGAACCCTGAACCCAAAAACTCTAAACCCTAATCTAGAACCCTGTGGAGGACCGGTTTTAACCTAAGTGGGGGCTGAATTAGGTTAATCGATATTTTTTTTGTAAGTAAAATGCCTTAAGTACAAAAGCTATGGAAGTTGATCATCGATTAAATTTAGGCAAGCACAATCAATAAAGTAAAAGTTGAGGGAGAGAAATTTTGACACCGATATGTTATCGCGGTTCGGCCAACAACTGCCTACGTCCGCGCTTCAAGGTAGTTCCTTCAAGATCCTTCACTTGATTGAACTTTCGGGTGTCAATCTAACCTTTAGAACTTGAGTCTTCTTTCTTAGAGGCTTCGCCCCTTTTTGACTCTTCATTTTTAGAGGCATGACCCCTTAACAAATTCGCTCAAGAATATTGATACAAGTATTTGCGGTTTCTAACCGACTCTCTCATTCACTAAATGATTTATCTAAAGTAAATACAAGAGATAAGAGAGTAATAGATAAATCAAGAATGATTTTGGCAGAGTTTTGGCGTGTCTTTCTCTCTAAAAAAATCGTCATCTCAAATAGCTTTTCTTCATCTATTTATAATTTTGCAGCTACTCAGGCTCGGGCAGTCGACATATGGACTGAAGCGGTCGACCGAAATATAGCCATTTAGACTCATTAGAAAATAGCCGTTGGAGCTTTGTCTCTTGTAGTTGTTCCTGAGCGGTCGACCTAACAATCGAGCGGTCGACATAGATTTTGACTCTGGAGCTTCTGCGGTCGACCTTAGTGTATATCGGTTGACATAGATTTAGTCTCTGGAAACTATGGTGGTCGACACAAGTTGTAAGCGGTCAACATAAGTCTTTATCGATCGACATAGGATACATCTCTGGAACTTTACATCGGTTGACATCGGTCTTGTGTGGTCGACATAAATTTTGTCTTTGGAGAATAGCCGATCGACATGAGTGTTTATCGGTAAACATAGGTTTTGTTTCTGGAACTTCGGCGGTCGACGTACATCTTGAGCGGTCGACATACATCTCTTCTCTGGAATTTATGCGGTCGACACATGTGAACAGCGATCGACATATCCTGAGAGAACTTACAAAATTCTGCAGCACTCAACCAACTTGTTAGCATTAAATGTATCCTTTCACAAGGGTATTTCATGTGAGAAATTAAGTCTATGAGATACACTACAACATAATTTAATTTAACTTTCATACATTCACATGAACGATAATTATCATAAAAAATAATTAGTTACTTTAAAAACTTTAAAGCCAATACCCTTAACCTTGAAATCCTAAACCCTCAATCCTCGAACCCAAGAACTTTGAACCTTGAACCCTGAACTGTAAAATCATGAAACCCTGAACAATAAATCCTAAAACCAAAGAACCCTTAACCCTAGACCCTTAAACCCAAAATCCTGAACCCTGATTCTTGAAACTATGAACCTTGTACCAAGATACCATTAATACCTTGACCTTGAACTCTTAAACTCTGAAACCTTGAACTCTGGAACTCCAAACTCTGAACCCCACATCCTTGAACCTTGAAAGCCACAAGCGTAAACCTTGAACCTTGGTACCTTAGAACCAATAGCCTTGAACTCTGTAACCTAAAACCAGAACCCTGCACCTTGGAACCCTAAAACCTTGCAATGTTAAAACATTGAACCCTCAAAACCCTTACCCATGAACCCTTGAACTATAAATCCTAGAACCAATAACTTTTTTACCTTGGAACCCTGGAACCTTAAACCTTGAATCGTGGAAACCTGAATGTTAACTAGAACCCCAAACCCTAAACTCTGGAACCCTAAACCTTTGAACCCTTAACCCTTAACACTAAACCTTTAATCCTTTTAACCCTAAACCCTTAACCTTGGAACCTTGTACTTGAAACCAAAGAACCAAGAACCCATGAATCTTGAACCTTAGAACCCTTGAATCTTGAATCTTAAACCCTTAAACTCTGAACCCTAAATTTTTGACACTATAAACCACACCTTGAACTTTGAACCATAAAACCGTTGAACCCTTGAACCCTAAACCCTTGATAGTTTCAAGCCCCAACTTCTCCACAACATCCCAAGATGCGACATTTGTACAACTCCCACTATCTATGACAAGAGAGCATACCTTTCCGTGAATAAGGCACCATTATGGAATATGTTCTCCCTTTGAAATTCCTCACTTCGAACTTGAGAGGATAGAACTCTTTGGATCACCATCAAAAGAGGTCCTTCTTAAGCGTGAAAAATCTCCTCCTCGGGTTCTCGCTCCTCACTAGCTTCTTCCAGCACTTCATCCTTGCTGACCACTTCATTGCTGTCCTCTCTAAGAACCATAACCCTCTTGTTTGGGCATTGAGAAGCAATATGGCCTAAGTCAAGACACTTGAAGCATTTGATCTCCCCTGTTCGAGGCCGATTGCTTTCATCGTTAGATTTCCTTCACCTTCTTTCTTTTGGAACCAAGGCTTTACATAATGGGGCTTTTCCTCCACCTTAGAAAAGGGCTTGTAAGGAGGGGTTGTTTTAGGAGCAAATCGGTTAATCACCCTTTCCCTTCCTCTTCACTTGCCTTTCCACTTTCATGACAAGTTGAATGACCGCATCGATGGTATCACTAGGTTGTAGCTCCACTATGTCTACAATCTCCTTGTTTAAACCTCTTAAGAACCTTGCAATGATTTGTTCCTCGGGTTCATCTAGATCACACCAAATCCTAAGGGACTCAAATTTGGTAAAATACTCCTCCACCAAGAAGGTCCCTTGCTTCAATGTTTGGAGTTGGAGGAAGAGTTCTTGTTTATAGTGGCTCGGCACAAACCTATTTCTCATGAAGATTTTTATGGCTCTCTAAGTAGGAATATCATCCTCACCATCACGACTCCTTTCGGCCTTCAAACTATCCCACCATAGACTAGCATAACTGGTTAACTCCAAAGAAACCAATTGTAATTTCAATTGCTCCAAATAGTTGTAACATTCAAACACTTACCGAAGTAACCAAACTCTTCATTGGAGTCTTTGGTTGCTTGATGTTGAGGCCTCCTCGTGCCATTCCTGGGTCTTCTCCTTGGAGCGGGGGTTTGAGTGGGTCTCATTGGAGGAAAGGCTACCTCCAACATTTGGATTACCATCTTGATATGCTTCGGTCTACACCTAAGGGAGCCATCACCCGATCCTGAGCTCGGGATCCTTCTAACAAGTTTGTTCTTTTTGTAGGAGAAGCTTTACTCGATTTCAAGTTATTGGCATTCTTGGAATCAGACAAGGATAAACTGGTTCACACAATAGTTTGGGAGGAAGAGCCATCTACGATCGGTTTCACGATTAATCCACGTCCGAATGCCTTGAAAAAACATGGAGAATTCCTATCCAATTCCACTCAAGAAGAATAAAAGTCCTAAAGCCTTTGGGACAATTGAAGAATAAAAGTTGTTTCCTTCACGTTTTTGCATTCGATTTTTTTCCCGAACTAGGGTATTTTTTACGTCGGTTGCATGGATTTGCATGGGATTTCTAGGGTTAGCTAATTATCATTTGGGAGGATATTTAGGACATTTACTTAGAGCCTAATGAGCTGGAGGATGATCGTCCCATGAAGGCTCCTCATTGGTCCATCTTTCAAGCCATGGATTGGTGTTCTTGGAGACGATCTAGGCCGTCCGATGATAAGCATGTTTTAGTTTAATTTTCTATTTAATCGTCCCCCTGCAAGTGTAATTTCAGATTTAATTTAATATAGATTTATCTTTTCAAATTTGATTCTTCCCCTTTGAAGTTTACCGCTTCAAAGACTCGGTCTCCGAAAACATTTTTGCCGGCCACCGAGAGACAAACCCCCATAGTTGATCATTTTCCGAGCGAATGATTAATCCTTACCACTTTTCTCCAGCCAGTTCATGGTCTTAGGGTGAGATTGTGAATCCTATTTCCTTCATCCATCCCATTCTCATTTTGTGAATCATTTCTCCTAAATCCAAGCACCACAGGTTGATTTCGGGTGTGTTTTCGGGTACCGACCAAACCACCCATTTTCCCAAAGGAATTCTCTCAATTTTAGAGATATCCCTTCCTCATCCATCTTTCCAGATTCATCCTCAACCTCGTCCAAAAATACGCCCCAATTCATTGAGAAGAGTGATTCAAAATCATTCCCGATTTGGAATTCTCTATTCGGTGACTCCCTGAAATTCTGCCTTGACCATCCAAGATTTTGTTTAGCATATCTTCATATTCTTACTATAATTCCTCTACAAATTTGGAGTATATCATCATCTTTTACCCCTCTTTCACCCCTCTAAAAATCAGCCCCAGATTCGTCCTCTAACTTAATTTTTGAATTCAATTTCTCCCTCCTTCAAATCCCAAATTTTTTGGAACTGCCTAGTCAAACCCTAGCTACTGTTTTATTCGATATATCACAATTGGCTTCATTCCTTCCCAAACCCTAATTCTATTTTTTTTTGCAGATTTTTGTCAAACCCTAATCGGTTTTCCCATTTTTCTTCCTTCCCATTCCATTTCGTGTCATAAGAGCTCTCTTAGGGTAGCCTTTAGGAGCTGCAGCCCCTCATGTAGGCTATATTTTGGGTGGCTCATGCAGGTGGAGGTTGCACCCTAGTGTGTCCCCATTTTGGTTAGGTCAAAGGGAAACTTTCCCTTCCTTTTTGGTTCCTTGGCCAAATCATGTAGCCTTTTTTGAGCCATCCGATTTGAGCACTCCCCTCAAGAAACTTGGTGGATGTTTTGAGCATTTTGCTTGGTTTTTGTAAGGCTCTTTCAGTTTTCAAAAATCAATTGAGTGCTTAGCATTTCTCTCCTCCTTGGATGTTTTGCCTCCAAGACTCGGTGTGTTCTGACGATCACTCTGGCGACCAAGAGCTGTCCTTAGGTGTTGATTATTGTCCTAGCTAAAATAGTTAAACCGTGCTGCATTTCTCCAACAACACATCGTGGCCTTGAGGGTGAGAGTGCAATCCATCAGCTCCTTCATAAAAAACCCTACCGAAACCCATTTGCATCCCAAGATAACAACCTTCCCCTTGATATTCTATCATTTGGTATCAGAGCCAAACATCTCCTTCCACTCTTCCCCTTCTCCTCTGTTTTTTTTTTGGCTAGCTGGAACTTTGGAGCATGACGACTCAAAGTGGAGCAAACTTTAACCACAACCGAGAGTCCATTCTACCAAGCAACCTGAGTATTCAATCTCCTCAAGCCCCAAGTCCAGACCCCACTGAATCTAGCTTCCAAGGCCAGATAGATGAGCTTAATAGAAAGTTCGACATGCTTCTCTAAAGGTTGGAGGTAACGAATCCCCCAATGAGGCCCCCTCCAACTCCTGCTCCAAGACGAAGACCCAGAAAAGGCTTAAGGCGACTCCGACGACAAATAATTGATGATTCTAATGATGAATTTGATCACAATAAACCACAGCCCCGAGATGATGAAATGAGAAATATCAACGTAACCTGTAAAATCCCATTTTTTTTTATAAAAAAAACACTGAAAAGCCGTGGTAAAATTGTTTTCTTTTCCTTGAAATCTTTAATTTGTATAAATCATTTTCTTGAAAACACAGAGGAAGTCATTAAGTAAATAGCAAACTCATTGTTACCATAATTCAAAACGCATTTCCAAAACGTGCTTATTCATACATAGGGTTAGTTTACATATGTAATTAACATTTCACAAAACACATCTTAAAACATAGTACTTTCAAAACACATCAAAACTTCTTTCTTTCATTCATTCTGACACGATTCACGTAGGGGATTATGGAATAAAATGGTTATCGGGTGAGAATAAAAAAGGAAAGAGGGCCAGAAATGACCATTAATGAGTGGAGTGGTGTTGGCTTTAAAAGGTTTTTAAGGCAATCAATTATTTTTGATGATAAATATGTTAATTATGTATGAAAGATAAAATCAATGTCTAGCAAGTGCTGCAGAATTCGGTAAGTTGTTTTTAAATCTTATGTCGACCGAACTGCTCAATATGTCGACCGCACGGATGACAGAAGTGTCGAAGGAGCAACTTATGTCGACAGGTAAGAAGTTCTGTCGACCACTCAAAGTCCAGAGAAGAATCGTATGTCGACCGCCTATCAAGTATGTCGACCGGTTGAAGACAATTAAAGTTCAAGACATTGGATCGTATGTCGACCGGACGAAACTTATGTCGACCGCTCAAAGTCCAGAGAAGAATCATATGTCGACTGCCTATCAAGTATGTCGACCGGTTGAAGACAATTAAAGTTCAAACATTGGATCAAATGTCGACCGGACGAAACTTAAGTCGACCGCCTGTAATCCAGAGACAAATTGTCTGTCGATCGTTAAGAACATCTGTCGACCGTTCAAGTTTCCAGCGGAAGAAGAAATCTGAAGATATGTCGACAGTTAAAGAACTTATGTCGACTGGATAAATAACAGAGAGTTTTTCCATGTCGACTGCCAAGAGTAGATGTCGACCTAAGATCTTCGAGATACTGAAGTTATGTCGACAGTTAAAGAACTTATGTCGATCGGATAAATAACAGAGAGTTTTCCATGTCGACCGAAGAACTTAGAGATACTGAAGTTATGTCGACAGCTCCGAAGACATGTCGACCGGTCAAGACCAACGACAGGAAAATTCTTCAACGGCTACTTCCTTATGAGTCTTAACGGATATCTCTATGTCGACAGCCCCCGAAGATATGTCGACAGCTCCGAAGTCTGACAGACGGAAATCTATAAATTGGAGACGAGAAGCCAAAAGAAAGAGCCGATTTTCGAGAGAGAAAAGCACGTCCAAACTCTGCCAAAATTTCTAGTTAGGTTTTCTCTTACTCTCTCTTCATTGTAAATCATATAAGATCATTCTCATTGTGATCGAGAGAGTAGTTTCAAATCATTCTCGAAAAACTTCAAGTTATCATTTGTGAGAAATTGTAAAGGGGTGACGCCTCTCACAAAGAAGAGTCATTTGTAAGGTTTGATTGACACCCGGAAGTCAATCATAGTAAAGCTCGAGGTAGAGCGGAAAGATCTTCAAGGAGGAACCTTGAAGTGCGGACGTAGGCAAGGTTGGCCGAACCGCGTTAACAATCTCAGTGTTATCCCTCTCTCCCTTAAACTATTTAATTATTGTTATGCCTAGTTATTTAATAGATAAATAAATTTTAAGAGAGAAATAAAGAATTTGTATTAAACTTACAAAATATCTATTAACCTAATTCACCCCCCCTACTTAGGTTAAACACGATCCTACAAGTGGATCTCGGGTTGCGTACAGACTATGGAAGTGAGATTTTAATGGTTAGTCGAGGGATAAAGGAGGAGCTTATCCTCCAAAAATGAGGGATCAAGCTCAAGGGGATCGGAATTTATGTCGAGGATTGTCTGGGTGGTTTCTGGGTGTTAGTAAAAGGTGGCAAGAAAAGGGAGGTTCGTTGAAGGGTGGTGAAGAATGGTTGAACGGGAGGAGGAGCTCAGGGATTACACTCTCACCTTGGGGTCCACAATGTGGTTGGAGAGTGTAGCACGGTTTAACCTCCTAGCTTGGAAGAAGGCCAACACCAAGCTAGTTCCCGGAAACCGGATATGACTCACCGGAGGCCAGAAGCTAGAGAACCGGAAAAGGGATCACCGAGAAGGCTACCTTGAAAGAAAATTCTTCAAATCCAATCTGCCTTTTCAAAATGCCTCAAATGAGGGCTTAAACATACAAACAACAGCCAAGGAAAAGGACCAATCAGAGGGCAACAAGTTGCCTTACCCGAAAAAGGACATAACACAAAATTGCATGGGAGGGGACCATTCCTAGACTTTACCCGATTTGGGTAGGGCTTGTCTTGGTCCCCCACCAAGCTTGCAGCCACGTCTTCAGACTTACCTTCCACCCATGAGAGAGAAAGAAGGTCGGCTGCCTAAAAAAAACTACAACAAAACCTACAAAAACCACATAGACCCGGTTTCCATGCAACCCATGGAAACTCCAAACCAACCGGGCCTTATCAAAAACAACACACGGGCTTAAGAGTCCACTAAGCCTAACATCAACACAATATGAAATAAAAATAAAATAAAGTGGTTCCCGTTTTGGGAAGGCTTCCTTCATGCTGGTTTGGTCGCCCTTCCCTCGGTTAGACTTTCCAGTTCTTGGTGATTTTTATCACCTCCTCCCTCGGGTTCCTTCGAGATGGTCCAAGCAATGAGGTTCTTTGGTGCTTTGTGGTCCTCCAAGATGGGCTCCCAATTAGTGATTCCTTGCAACAAACTACCTACAAAAAGAACACCCTTAATAGCATAAGCCCGAGCTCGAGCTCGGGTCACAACTCCAGGCGGGCCGTCTCCTTGAAGGTTGGTCCGGAGCATGTCACATTCCCACGGCTCGTCGCTTAACAGTGTATGCACGGCCCGAGCAAGCCTCCTCCACAGCATCACATCATGTGGTGAAAACTAAGTTCTTCACCTTCATTTTCATCATCTACATCACAAAGCTTATTCTAATGAGCTTAAGGCTCAGTAAGAAATCGTATAAAGTTACATGCGTAACATGAGCGTGGTTTTGTAAAACATGCATATTCATTTCATTCTTTATTGCGTTATTCTTGCTTATCGATCCAGTTTTCCACCTCGTGGTTCTACCCAAACCTTGTGACCGAGCTTTCCACCTCGTGGTTCTACCAGTCATTTACATGTTCGGCTTTCCACCTCGTGTTTCTACTTGGTCCTCGTGGCCGAGCTTTCCACCTCGTGGTTCTACCTCATTCATTCGTTACGTACATTCATGCATAGAACTTTGAGGATTTTCAAAACGAGAGTTAGCACCAACGGGTTCCTCCCATCCCACCCTCGCCATTCGGTTGGGTGACGTTTGAAAACATGCATGGAAAACATTTTTGTTCTTTTCGTAAGACATGATGCATGAAAATGGCATACGTGCACAACGTGACATTCATAACATAAACATAAAGCATGGACATGGTAACACCTTGTTTTTCATGTCATTTCCATTAATCAAAACCATACTCGAACTCTTATAACTTCAATATAGGGTATAGAAAAATACTTAAATCAACCAATATCATACCTTAGCCCTAACTTCGTGCTTCTCCTTCTTGTTATTTAAACTCACAAAACACACTCAATTTTCACCTCTCACGCTAAACTGTTAACTTCAGCTTTAACCTTATGTTTCCCTTCATATGAAACTTGAGAGAATTTAGGGACAATAATGATAATTTCGTGCATCAAATGTCAGCTGAAGGTGAAGAGGTAAACATGAGGTGAAAAGGCAAGCATGAGGTGGAGAGACAAGCATGAGGTGAAGAGGCAAGCATGAGATGGAGAGGCAAGCATGAGATGGAGAGGCAAGCATGAGGTGGAGAGGCAAGCATGAGGTGAAGAGGCAGGCATGAGGTGGAGAGGCAAGCATGAGGTGGTTTCACCAAATTTTCTACTCCAACACTTAACTCACTTGTCACATTATTTCTTTAAGCATTCCTTTCAAAGGCGTATTTTAACACACTACCAACAATACTTCGTGATGCACTTATCAAGATTTAACAACGTAATTTACATTTATAATAACTAAGGTGCTTAAATGGCTTGGGTGTTACATAACAATTCCACCCATCAATGGTTCCTGTAATGGAGATGTGTTTTCTTGATTGGGTTGAAAAGGTTGATAAAGTTTTTGATTGCTATAATTACTCGGAGAAATTTAAATTGCAACTGGTATCCTTGGAGTTGAACGGGTATGCAAGCCTTTGGTGAGATAGTTTGAAAGCCCAAAGGAGACGTGACAGTGAGGATGAGGTCCCCACTTGAAGGGCTATGAAGTTATTAATGAGAAGACGGTTTGTGCCGAGTCACTATAAGCAAGAGCTTTTCCTCCAACTACAAACTTTGAAACAAGAATCCATATCGGTGGAGGAGTATTTAACCGAGTTTGAGACCCTTAGGATTCGATGTGATCTTGAGGAATCCGAGGAACAAATCATAGCAAGGCTTCTATGGGGCTTGAACAAGGATATTGGTGATGTAGTGGAGCTCCAACCGATCAATACGATGGATGTAGTAATACAACTTGCCATGAAAGTGGAGAGGCAAGTGAAGAGAAAAAACAAGGGGGTAGTGAACCTATTTGTCAACAAGACCACCCCTCCCTACAAACAAACCCCGAAAGTGGATGAAAAATTACCTTATGTGAAGCCATGGACACAAAAGAAAGAAGGTGAGATCAACTCAACCATTGATAATACCCGATCCCGAGCAAGGGAGATAAAGTGCTTCAAATGTCTTCGCTTAGGTCATATTGCCTCCCAATGCCCCAACAAAAGAGTCATGATCCTTTGAGAAGATAATAATGAAGTGGTGGAAGAAGCAGGTGAAAACCAAGAGCCCGAGGAAGAGATTTGCCACGCGCAAGAGGGTCCCCTCCTAATGGTGATCCGAAGAGTTCTTACATCCCAAGTCCGAAATGAAGATTTTCAAAGTGAGAACATATTCCATAGTAGGTGCCTTATCCAAGGGAAGGTTTGCTCCCTCATAATAGATGGCGATAGTTGCACCAATGTAGCCTCTTGGGATCTTGTGGAGAAGCTCGGGTTAGAGACCTTGTTGCATCTGATCCCTTATAAATTGAGGTGGTTGAATGACAAGGAGGATATCAAGGTGACCAAACAAGTGCACTTAGAGTTCTCAATTGGAGGATACAAAGATCGAGTCTTGTGTGATGTGGTGCCAATGAGTGCTAGTCACCTGCTATTGGGAAGACCGTGGCAATACGATCGGAGGGTATTTCACGATGGTTTGAAAAACCATTACTATTTTAAATTTGGAGGAAAGTCAATCAAGCTCACTCCCCTTTGTCCGAATCAAGTAGAAAAAGATGAAGTTGCAAGGAAGGAGGGTGCAGCTAAATCCAACCTTTTTATGACCAAGAAAGAGTTATTTAAGACTATCTTAGAAGGGAAGAAATTGGAGAAATTGCAAGAGAGCATGGAATTGTGCTACCTTAGTGTAAAAGTACTCAAGAGAGAATTTTAATAGAATTGTGCTTTGCACCTTCATACCTTTTGGTTGAAGCTCTTTCCGACGGTTTCTTCTCCGGTAAGTCATATCCGGCCAAATTCCGTCAACCCTTGAGTGCCCGATCGGTGAGTCACATCCGAGAGCATCCAAGGTCTAATGATTCCAACACTTTGATCGCTCGAGTGTTTGAATCGTCCGACCATTCCCATCCCAAAAACCCATTGCCATTTCCTGAGCTTTCAATTTCCTCCATAAGCCGATTCCGGTCCATATTTTCCCCTCCGACTCATCTCCATAAATTTCTGAGCCATTCTTCCATTTTTCCATAAATCTCCCTCATATCATTCTCATTACACTTCCTCACCCCAACTCCTAAATTTGCCCGAACCCTTTTTCCGACCACCGTGCACGGTACCTTACCCGGGTCACGTGTGTGCATATTTCAGACCACGGTGCACCGCTCACACTTGGACGACAAATCATCTTGGTGAAATTGCACAACCTTTTTACTATGGTACTTGTAATGTTCCTAGAGAGCATGGAAGAAATTGGAGAAACCCCCATGGTGATCCGAGAACTCCTTGAAGAATATCAAGATGTATTTCCGGAAGAACTTCCACAAGGATTACCGGCACTTCGAGGGATCGAACACCAAATAGATCTTTAACCAGGTGCAGTACTACCTAACCGGCCCTCTTATAGATTAAATCCCGAGGAGGCCAAGTGATGTGCCCTGGATTAGCACATCGGAAGGCTCTAGCACCATGGACTTGGTCTCGGGTTTCTAAGCCAAGGCCGAGTCAATATTTTGTCTAACAAATGTGCTAATTTTGTAGGTGCCAACATGAAAAGGATGATCCAACCATCCTAGGTGATGATAGCACCATTTTTGGTTTCGGCCCAGGATGACCTCCGGGGGTTGTGTGGCTGTTTCGAACATCTTCCAGACCTGATTTGGCCAAGCATGCTACTACAAAAATGTGGACAACATCCTAAGGTTTCCATCATGGGGCAGATCATCAATTTTGGACAAAGATTACCCGGTCAACCATCGCCATTACAGAGGCCTCCAGAACAGGTAGCGGCCCGAGAGCATCCAACCCATGGAGTCCGATCCATGGCCATGTTTGGCCCCAAAAGAGAAGGAAGACCAATTGCATCTTTGTCCATCCCAAGAAGCAGCAGCTGCTCCACCTTGGTCCAAGAAGGAAGCAAGTGACCTTATCCAACTGTCCATAGACAACCCGTCAAGTGATGGACCAAACCGGAGTTAAAGCCTCCTTCATTTTGAGCACGGTTTGGAGACCAATTAGTCAAGCCCAAGGAATCCCCCAACGAAGGTTTGCTAGCATCCCACGTGAATACTTTTGTTTATTTAAAATACTTGTAATGATGTAATAGTTGTAGTACTTGAAGTTGGTTTGAGAAATGGTTTGGATTGAACCATTCTTGCTTGGAGTGGTTCGGTTTGAAACATTTCCACCTCTTTTGATGGAGCTTCGGGAGATTCTTCTCTTCCAAAACTCCTTTGTGTTCTTTTTAGCTTAGTTTGGACGTGGAGTTAGGGTGGGGTTGGCTTGCAAGTGGGTGGTGGGTCCTCCTTCTCACCTAACACCTACCTAGCTTATCATTTCCCCCTAATTTAGGTTTATTTTTGTTTTACTTAATTTGTGTATTTTTGGATGGGTATGAATCCCCCTCCCACGTCTTTTGGGAAGATAGAAAAGAATTGGATAAAATTTTGGAAGCTTGAAGCTCTCAAACCCTTTCCTTTCTCATGGCATTTCATTCAAGGTGAGTAATATCCTTGTTTTGGTTTGTCTTGGTTTTGGTGATTTTGCTAGAGTCACTTAACCTTTTATTCCAACCTTCCTCCTCACTTGATTAGGAACAAGGTAAGCTTGGAAGTCACATAGCTCTCATTCCACCTATTTTGTTTTCGGGTCTTGGCTGTTTTTGGTGTGGTTATTGTCTTTGTTCCCTTACCCGAGTGGATTTTGTGCATCAAAAGTCCACTCTGTGCTAACTTCTGTTTTCCGTGTGCTAATATCATAAAATTTGGGCTGTGAGTTACTCATTCACATATAGAAATATTTTTTTTTTCATGTCACTCCCAGATTTCATCACTTTGAAGTTGTGCACGTTCCTTTCTCCACCTTTCTAGTGGATGAATCAATTCGGTTCCATTATGTTGACCTGATTTAAAATCTTCATAACTTGTAATCCAGCCTTGATTTTGCCTCCAAAAACCCACCATCTCTTCCCCTTTCATTGAAGTTATTTTCTGCAAATTTTCGGCTTCCCAGATTACCCACATCGAAAGGTGTGCAGAGGTCTTCCCTTACCTCTATTCTGTCAAAACTGATTCTTGTCTGTTTGTGTGACAGAAAGTAGGCCCGTGCCATTTTAAGTTATACACGTGCTATCAGTCCGAATTTTGGACCAAGCCTAGCCCGACCTTTGAAGTTTAAGTCCACAAAATATTAGCCCAAACGCACGTGTATTTTTGGAGCCTTAACCAGCTTTCTCCCCTATTTCGGCCAATCCCTCCTCTTGTTCGTAGAAGATTGTTTATTTCCCTTTTGTCTTCTATCTTCCCGACACCCCTCCTATCCACGAGCGTGTCACCAAGGAGTTACAAAGGCAAGTCCAAGAGCTATTAGAAAAAGGGTACATTCGGGAATCCTTGAGTCCTTGCTCCGTCCCTGCCCTTTTGGTTCCTAAGAAAGATGGGAGTTTCTGGATGTGTGTGGATAGCCGAGCCATCAACCAAATTACCATCAAGTATAGAATTCCAATCCCACAACTTGAAGACATGTTGGATGAACTTAGTGGGGCCTCTTGCTTCTCAAAGGTCGATTTGAAGAGTGGCTACCATCAAATTTGAATGAAGGAGGGGGATGAATGGAAGACAGCCTTCAAAACCAAGTATGGACTCTTCGAATGGTTAGTAATGCCTTTCGGGCTATCTAATGCTCCAAGTACTTTTATGAGACTAATACATTTCGTGCTTAAGGATTTCTTGGTAAAATTTGTGGTTGTTTATTTTGATGACATCTTGGTTTATAGCTTGGATTTATCTAGCCATCGTGAGCATCTTAGACTGTTATTTGATACACTCCGAAATACTAGACTTTTTGGAAATTTGAAGAAGTGTGCTTTTGTTCAAGAAAGAATTCAATTCTTAGGGTTCATTATTTCAAGGGATGGAATGGAAGTGGATGATGCCAAGATAGAAGCTATTCGGGATTGGCCAACCCCTCTAAACCCTAAACTCAGAACCCTGAACCCAGCAACCCTGAACCATAGAAACTTGAACCCTGCACCTTGGAACCTTTGACCAAGGACTCTATAAGTCTGGAGCCCCGGAACCTTGAACAGTGAGCCTTGAACCTTCAACCTTGAACCCTTAACTATAGAATCTTTAACCTTAAAACCCTGAACCCTAAACAAAAGGACCATGGAACCTTCAAACTTGGAACCCTAGAACCATGAACCTTGGAAACCTAAACCATAAACACAAGAATCCTGGAACCATGAAACTCTAAACCTTGAACCATGGAACCCTAAAACCCTAAACCCTAAAACCTTGAACGCTGCACAGTGAACCCTAGAACCTTGAACCCTGAACCTTGGACCCTGAACCCTAGAACCCTAGAAACCTTGAACCTTGAACTTTGAACCCTGAACTCTAAGACCCTCTAACTCTAAACCCTGAAAACTTAACCCTGGAACCCTGAACCTTGAAACCTTGAACCCCTGAATCTTGAACCCTGAACCCTTGAATCTTGAACCCTGAACCCCTAACCTAGAATACTAGAATGCCGACCCTTTGAACCATAAACAACGAAGCCAAAACCTTAGAAGCTGACACCCTCAAACCTTGGACTTTTAACCATAGAACCTTGAACAAAGAACCTTTGAACCATGATACCTTTAACCTTGAACTTTGAACCCTGAACCTTGAAACCTTAAACCTTGGGATCCGAAACCTTAGACCCTTTAACCTTGAACCTTGGAAACCAAAACCCCCAACTCTGGAAATATGGAACCCTAGAACTCCGAACCCTGAATCCTGGAACTATAATCCCTAGAACTCTGAACCCTAGAATCCTGGAACCTTGAACTTTGAAAACTAAACCCTAATCCTTGGAACCGTGTAATCTAAAACCTTGAGTCCCTTATAACCTTAACCCTAAACCTTGAATACTAGACCCCTAAACATTTAAACCCTTAACCTTGAACCCTAGAACACTGAACCCTAGAACCATGAACCCTAGAACCCTAAAATATTAACTTTTGAACTCTAGAACCTTGAACCTTAGAGCACTATTACCTTGGAACCCTAAACCTTGGAATCCAGAACCTCGAAACCTTTAAACTTTGAACCATGGAACCTTAGAACCTTTAAAACAACCCTTGAACTCTGAACCCTAGAACCCTTGAGCCCTTAAACCCTATAAACTTGGAACCTTAAACCTTAAACAATAGAACCTTAAACCTTGGAATCCAAAAACCATGAACCCTGAAACAATAGGACCCTAAATAGTGAACCTTGGAACCCTAAACCATAAACCATGGAATTGCAAAGCCCTAGAACTTTGAATCCTAAACCTTGAACTCGTAAACCTCGACCATGGAAGCTAGGGACACCATAATTTATGAAACTGGAAACTCTTAACCCTTAAACCTAGAACTCTGAAGCCTAAACCCTGAACCCTAGAACCTTGGAACCCTCAAACCCTCAGCAATGAATACTTAGAACCTTAAACACTGAATTATGGAACCTTGTAACCTGGGAACCTAAAAATTTAGAACCATAAACCCTAACTATGAACCTTGAACCTTTAACCATAGAAACTTAAACCTTAAAACCCTGAACCTTGAACTCTAGAACCCTTAAAAAAAAACCTGAAACCCTTGAATCTTGAACCTTAGAACCATTGAACCCTTGAACCCTGAACCGACACCCTAGAACCCTGAACCATGAAATCTTGAAACTCTGAACACTATACCCATGAACTCTAAACCCTTAAACCTCAAACTTTGAACTTTAGAACCTTGAACTTTGCACCCTGAACCCTAAACCTTGAACCTTAGAACCGCAAAGCTATGGAACCTTGAAATCTAAACCCTGTCACTCATAACCTTGGACCTTGTAACCTTGGTACCTTGCAACTCTCATAGTTTAAACCTAGAACCCTGAAACATGGAACTTTGAACCTTACACAATAAACCCTAGAAACTTGAAACCCTCAAAACCTCAGCGCTGATACGTAGAACCGTGAAAACTGAAACTTGGAACCTTGTAACGTTTTAACCCTAAACCCTAAACCATTAACCTTGAAACCCTTAACTGTTGAAGCTTTAACCTTGAATCCCTGAACCCAGAACCCTAGAACCCTTGAACGATGAAACCTAAACCTTGAATCGTGAACCTTGGAATCGTTGAACACTTGAACCTTGAACCCTGAACCCTGGAACTTTGAACCCTAGAACTTTGGAAGCTTAAACAATGAACCTTAGAATAGTAGAACCTTACACCATGAACCCTACAACCCTAAACCCTGGAACCCTGGAACCCTAGAACCTTGAAACCCTTAAATCTTGAACCTTGAAAACTTATCCTTGAACCCATGAAAACTTAAATTGTAAAACCTTAAACCCTAGAACCCTAGAACTCGAACTCTTAACTCTTAACCCTGAACCCTTAAACCCTTAACCTTGGAACCCTTAACATCTGAAAACTTAACCCTAGACCTTGCAACCTTGAACCTTGGAAACTAAAACCCTAAACCCTTGAACCCTGAACCATAAACCCTGGAACTTTGAACCCTAGAATCCTTGAACAATAAATCTTGAACCTTAAACCCTGAATCTATAACCCTATAACCCTTAACTTTGGAAGCTCTAATCTTAAATCTATAATCCTAGAACAAGTAACCCTTAAATTAGGAACTCTAAACAATGGAACCTTCAACCCTAAACCTTGGAACTATGTAACCATAAATTTGTGAACCCTTGAACCCTGAACCTGAACCCTAGAACCCTTAAACCATGAACCATGAACAATTGAACTTTGAACCCTCAAACCCTCAAACTCTGAACCCTGAACCCTAACCTTGAAACCCTAAACCTTAAACCCTAACTCCTAGAACCATGGAACCCTTAACTTTGGACTATTGAACCCTAGAACACTGGAACCTTGAACCCTAGAACCTTGAAACCTCGAATCCTAGAACCTTGAATCCTGACCCTTGGAACCCTTAACCTTTGATCATGGATCCTTGGAAGCCTAGAACCCTTAAACCTTGAACCCTGAACCTTAAAACCTAAACCTTAGAACCTTGAACCTTTAAACTAAGAACCTTGAACTTTAGAAGCCTAAACCATGAACTCTAGATCCCTATAACCTTGAACCAAGAACCGTAGAACTCTTATCCCTGGAACCTAGAACCCTAAACCTTAGAACCGTGAACCTTGGAAGCCTAAACCATGAAGCCAGAAACTCTAAACTCTAGAATACTTAACCTTTAAGTCTTGAACTATGGAACCCTAAAACCTTAAACCTCAAACCTTAACCATGAATCATGACCCTGAACCCTTGAACAATAAACCTTAGAACCCTACACCCTGAATCCTGGATCCTTGGAAAAATGGAACATAGAAACCGTAAACCCTGAACCTTGGAACTCAAGAACCTTTGAACATGAACCTTAGAAACCATAAACCAAAAAATCCTGAACCATGGAACCTTTCACCCTAGAATTCTAGAACTCTGAACCCTAAATGATCTAACCCTCAAGCACTTAACTTTAGACCCTTAAACCATAGATCCCAAGAACCCTAAACTCTAGAACCCTTAACCTTTCACCCATAGGATCCTGGACCCTGGACCTTGGAACCTTGTAACTCTAAACCTTGCACACTAGAACCAGGGAACCCTTAACAGTGAACACATTAATTATGAAAATTGAATCCTTGGACCCTAATTCCTAAAACTATGAGCCCTAAACCCTAAACCCTAAAACCCTCAACCTTGGAACAATAAACTTCAAATCATGAGCCCTTGAACCCGAAACCCTAAACATTAAACCTTGAACCCTGGACCCATGGAAACCTAAACTGACATGCCACAGATTGGCATGCCAAGCGGAGCAATCACCCGAGCCCGAGCTTGGAATTTTTCTAATATGTTTGTTAATTTTGCAGGAAAATTAATTGAAGAATTATACAATTCTAAGCCAACTTTGGAGGATCAAACAAGGCCAAAATACATGATAATTTGGCGTGGAGAAAAGGTGGGTTTTCAACCAAAAACTGAGAGCTCTGGAATCAAGGCTGAACCCGAACCCGATTGAAGTATCACTTTGCATGGCGAGTTGGAGTCCCATGCAAAAGTGATCGAGGGTTTCACGACTCAACTCACCAGTATTTACATGGATTGAAGGAATTTTATCTCATTTTTAGCTTAATTTTTATGTGAATTTTACGTTGGATATTTGGAGAACCCGAGAGGGTTTCTCGGCTAGGTTTTATTGTGTTTATTTTTGCATGCTTGCATGGTGTTTTGCATGAGGAATTTTCGGCTAAGAGAAGGGCATTTTGGGCCAAGGAAGAAGGGAAAATTGGCTGAGAAGATTCAAGATCAAATGGCTTTTACATTCTTGCAATCTCATTGGTCCAATTTTCCTTCCTTTATTTGAATTTCCAGCATGCAAGTTGCATGCCTTTGGCCCTCAATTTTCCCTCCCTTTTTCCCACTCTTCTCAGCAGATAAAACCTCGCCTATTGCGTGATTTTAAGGGTACTTTGGAATTTGAATTAAAGAAGCTTTTAGCTCTCCCTCTCCCAGGACATTTTCCAACTTCAACCAGCAGTCGCCGATCCTCCGACCACCGTGGTTCTTCAAGGGTTCCCTCCTCCGAGCTGGGGTTCTCTTTTTGCTTCAAAGTCTCCAGCCTTCCTCAAGGTCATAGGGTGAGCTTGAAGTCCTTAAGCTCCTTCTTCCATCGTTGATTTCGTTTGATATTTCAATTCTTCGCCGGTTGTCAATTTCTTGCCACTGCTGACCGCTGTTATGGTTCCATTAAATTCCGACTAATCCATCCACGTGATCGCCTTCAAATTTTGAGGTGTATTACTTAACCCTTCCCCAAAGTTCCCCTCAAAATTTCAGCCTGAAACTCAATCTTGTCGTTGAGTTATCGCCATCCCAAATTCCAGTCCCGATTCTTGAATTATTGGATTATCGTTTTCCATTACCCTAACTCGATTCTCCCACTTCCTAAATCTAATTCCCCTCAATTTCGTGTCATAAACCCTTGACCCTTTGAACTCTGGACTCTTGGAACCCTAAACCTTAGACCCTAGAAGCTTGGAACCCTGAACCCAGGACCATGTGACCCAAGAACCCCTTAAACCTGGAGCCCTCAAACCCTGAAACCCTAGACATCTAAACCCTTAAGCCAAGACCCTAGAACCTAAGAACCATGAAGATAGGAATCTTGGAACCCTAGAACTCCGAACCCTAAATTGTTTGACTCTGAACTCTCAAACCCTTAACCCTTAACCTCGCAACCATAAACAATAAACCCTGAAATCCTAGAATCTTCAACTGCGAAACCCTGAACCCTTAACCCTGAATCGTGAACACTAGAACCTTGAACCTTATAACCATGAAACCTAAACCTTTAACCTTGAACCTTAAAACCCCAAAACCTCAAACACTGAACTCTGAACCTAGGAACCTTGAACACTGAACCTATGAACCGTAGAAACTTAGAACCCTTAATCTTGGAACCTTGAACCAAATATCGTGAACCTTGGCACCCTAAAACTCGGAACCTTAAACCTTGGAATCATGAACATTAAAACTTTAACCTTGGAACCATTAAAACATGAACCATGAACCCTAGAACCGTGAACCCTAAACCCTTGAAACCTCGAACCCTAAACCATGGAACACTGTAACTTTAGAACCTTGAACCTTTGAACCCTAATTGTTAACCCTTTAACCTTGGAACCTTGGAACCGTGTAACCTTTGAATCGTGTAGCCTTGAAACATAGAACCCTTAAACCCTGAACCTTGAAACCTGGAACCTTGAAAGTTGTAAACATGAACCCTGGACACTCGAACAATATTACATTGAACCCTTAACCAAAAAACCCTTAACCAAAAAAAACCTTATCCTAAAACCCTTAACCCAAAAACCTTAACCCTGAACCTTGAAAGCCTACACTTTAAACCCTGAATGCCAATAACCTGAACCTAAATCCTAAACATTTGAACTGTGGAATGCTAGAACCTTAACCCCAAGAACCTTTGAACCTTGAAACCCTTAAAGCTTTAACCCTGAACCTTGAACCCCGAATCTTGGAACCTTGAACCTTGAACCTTGAACCCTAGGAACCTGGATCTCTCAAAATATGAACCCTAAAACCTTGAAAAACTGAACCTTTGAACCATGAACCCTAGACCCTCAAACCTGGAACATTAGACCATTGAACCCTAAAACTCTTAACCCTGGAACCCTGAACTCAAGAACCCTTAACCTCAGATACCTAAACTTTGAACTCTGGAATCCTAGTACCTTGTAGCTCAATCCCTTGAACCCTGAACCCTATAGACTAAACACTGAAATTGTGGAAAATTGGAACCTTGAACCCTCAACCCTAGAACCCTTGAACCTAGAACCCCCGAACGATGGAACCTTCAACCCTTGACCCAAGAATCCTAGAACTCTTGAAACTTAAACCCTTAACCTTGAAAGCAGAGCCCTTAAGCCTAAAATCTAAATCCTAGGACACTAGAACCCTAGGAACCTGAACCTTATAACCTTGAATTATGAACCCTAGGAGCCTGAACAATCAAACTCTGATGTCTAAACCCCGGAACCATAAACCTTGGAACCAAAAACCCTAGAGCCTAGAACCCTAAAATCATAAACCTTTGAAGCCCAAACACTGAATCCTATAATTGTAAACCTAAAACCCTGAACTCTAGAACTCTCAACCCAAAACCCTGAACACTTTCAAACTCTCGAACCCTGCTAAACCTAGGAACGGAAGAACCCTACACCCTATATTCTTGGAACCCAAAACCATGGAATCATGAACCTTTGAACCCTAAACCATGAACCTTGGAAACCTAGAACCTTTAGACAATGATCCTTGAGCCCTTGAACCATGAACAGTTAAACCTTGAAAAAGTATGGATTCTATTAGCATAGCATTAAGTAGTAAACATTTGACAGTAGCATACTATACATGCAAAGATAACAAAACAAAGAGAGTTAGCATAGATAGGAGTCTATCTCCAGTAAGCATCGGAGTAGATCTACACTCAAAAAAGAGCAAGAACACCAGACATGAAAACAAATGTCTCCAGACACTTATTTAGATTTCATTTAACCTTCTCAAACTAAAAAAGAGTCGACGGACTCTTCTATTCTATCTAGTCTCCCTGGGGTGTCAGGGTGACAACACGAACAATTAGGTCTTCCTGCTCCGCCTGCACCCTGAACCCTTATTTCTGAACCTTGGAAACCTAAGACCCTCAAACAATGAACTCTAAACCTTAATACCTTGAACCCTGGAACCCTACAACCTTCAAACCTTAAATTCTAGAATCCTGAACCTTGGAAGCGTAAACCTTGAACCCTAGAACCTTGAACTCTTGACATTGAACCCTAGGACCCTGTAACGCTCAAATCCTGAACCTTGAATCTTGTATTGTGAAACCTAAACCTAGGAATTTGAAACCCTAGACCCTGGAACCCTAGAACTTTCAAACTGAGAAGCCTAAAAACTAGAACCCGAAAACCCTCGAACCTTAAATCCTTTAACCCTAAGACCTTGAACCCTTGAACTGTTAAACCCTAGAACCTTTGAACCTTAACCCAAGAACCCTGGAACCCTTCATTTTAAATCCTTAAACACTAGAAACCTCAAATCTTGAACCTGAACCCTAAACACTGAACACTGGAACCCTACAATGTGAAACCCTGGAACTTTGAACTCGGAACCCAGAAACCATTAACCCTAGACCCTAAACACTAAACTCTAGAACCTTGAACCTTAGAACCCTCAACCCTAGGACCCTAGAAACCTCAAACCCTAAATCTTGGAACCTTGAACCCTGAAACTTTATACCTTTAACCCTGGTTTCTACAACCTTTGAACATTGAACCCTTAACATTGAACCCTAGAACCCTAAACCTTGGAACCATAAACCCTAAGACCCTATAGCCCTCAAACTCTAAAATCTATAACCCTAAACCTTGGAACTCTAGGTCCTAGCATCTTGGAACCCTGGAACTCTTAAACAAGAACCCTGGAATTCTTAAACCAGAACCCTAGATTCTTGAACACTAAAACCCTGAACATTGAGCGTCATAAAGTCTAAACACTAGAATCGTATAACACTTAATCTTGGCACTATAAAACCCTTAACTCTGAACCTAAAAAATGTGAACTCTGAACCCTAAAACCTTGGAAGCCTTAAACCCTAAACAATGAAACATTAAATTTAGAACCCTAAAACATGAAACTATGAACAGTGAACCCTAGGTCCCTAGAACTTGGAACCCTGAACCTTTAACCCTAGGACCCTAGAATCTTTAACCCTTAACCCTGAACCCTGAACCCTAGACCCTAAACCTTGGAATCCCCAAACTAGTAACCCTGAACCTGGGAACCTTCAAGCCTTTACCTTAGAACCTTCGAACTCTAAACCCAAAACCCTAGAACCCTGAACCCTTCAACCATAAACCCTAAACCATGAACCCTGAAACTTGGAAGCCTAAACCATGAACCTTGGAACCCTAGACCTTGAACACTCAAACCATAAACCATAAACCCTAGACCATAGAACCCTAAATGTTGAACCCTAAAACCTTGAGTCGTGAACTTGTAAACCTTGGAAGCCTAAACCTTGAACCCATGAGCCCTAGAACCTTGAACCTTGAGTCCTGAAATTCTAAACCCAAAACCTAGAACACTAGTACGTTTGACCTTGAAATATTGAACGTTGAACCCTAGAACCTTAGAACCTTGGAACCTTGATACCCTGGAACTATGAACCTTGGAACCCTGAACACTAGATCCCTAAACCTTGTAACCTTGAACCTTGGAAGCCAAAACCTTGATTCTTGGAAGACTAAACCCTGGACATTCGTAACCAAAAACTATGAACCTTTAATCGTGAAACCTTGTACCCTAGAGCAGTCAAACAATAAACCTTAAACCTTGAACCCTGGAACCATGAACAGAATCCTGAACCTTAGACTATTGAACCCACAAATCCTTGAACCCCTGGATCATTAAACCTTGAACCTTTGAACACTGAACCCTGGAACCCTAGAACCTCGAAGTTGAATCTTTAAACTCTAAACAAAAAACCCTGAAAACTAGAACTGTTAAACCAAGGAACAATGAACCTTGAACCATGAATTCTAGAACCTTAATACCTTGTAACCTTGGAACCCGAAACCCTTGAACCATTAACCTTGGAACCCTGAACCGTGGAACCCTAGAACCCTAGAACCATAGAACCCTAGAACCCTAGAACCAAGAACCATCAACCCTATAACCTTTAATCGAATCTTGAACCTTAAAACCATGAACCCTAAACCAAAGGACCATGGAACCTTCAAACTCTGAACTCTGATCCTTGAACCTTGGAAACCTGAACCCTACACTCAATAATACTTGAACCCTGGAACTCTAAACAGTGAACTCGAAACCCTAAACTTGATAACCATAAACCTTGAACCATGGAAACCTACAACTTGGAAGCCTAAACCATGAACCCTGGAACCCTAGACCTTGATCATTCAAACCATAAACCATGAACCATGAACCCTGGACCCTAGAACCAAAAACCTTAAAACCATGAATCAGACCCTTGAACCCTTGAACCCTGGAACTTAGAACCCTTAACCCTGAACCCTAAAACCTTAAGTCGTGAACTCGTGGACCTTGGAAGCCTAAACCCTGAACCCTGCATCCCTAGAACCTTGAACCTTGAATCTTGCAACTCTTAATACAAAACCCAGAACATAGAAATGTTGAACCTTAGAACGTTGAACCCTGCACCCTAGAACCTTGGAACCCTGGAACCTTGGAACCCTAAACCCTAGAACTATGAAGCTTGGAACCCTGAACCCTAGATCCTTGAACCTTAAAACCCTGATTCTTGGAAGCCTAAACACTGAACCCTGGAACCCTAGAACCTTGAACCTTGAACTGTAAAACCTAGCACCCTTGAACACTCAAACCATCAACCTTGAACCCTGGACCCTGGAACAATGAACAGAACCTTGGGCCTTGGAACCATGAATAGAACCCTGAACCCTAGACCCTTGAACCCACGAGTACTTAAACCCTAGAACTTTAAACCCTGAACCTTGGAATCCTGAACCCTAAGACACTGAGTCGTGGACCTTGGAAGCCTAAACCCCAAAGCTTGGAACCCTAGAACCTTAAACATGAATCGTGAAACTCTAAACCCCCTGAACATTAGAACCCTTAAACCATGGAACAATGAACCATGAACCTTGAACCCTAGAACCTTGGAACCTTGATAGCTTGTATCCTTGGAACCTTGAACCCTGAAACCATGAACCTTGGAACTCTTAACCTTGGAATCTTAGAACCCTAGAACCCTAGAACCATGAACCATGAACGCTGGAACCTTCAACCCTAAACCTTAAGACCCTCTAACTCTCGAGCCTTTAACCCTTAAGCCTAGAACCCTGAACCTTGAAATCGTAAACCCTTGAATCTTGAACCATGAACCCCAAACTTAGAATACTAGAATCCCGACCCTTTGAACTTAGAACACCAAACCTAGAACCCTAGAACCCGACACCCTTAAACCTTGAACTTTAAACCATAAAACCTTGAACCTTGAAAACTTTAAACAATGAAACCTGGAACCTTGAACTTATAACTTAAAACCTCGAACCTTGAACCTTGGAACCTGGAATCTTTCAACCCTTTAATCTTGAACCTTGGAAGCAAAAACCACCAACCCTAGAAACTTGGAACCCTAGAACTCTAAATCCTGAATCCTGAAACAGTAGTCCCTAGAACCCTAGAACCCTGAACTTTGAAAAACTAAACCCTAATCCCTGAAACTCTAGAACCTTAAACCTTGAGTCCCTTATAACATGAACCCTAAACCCTAACCCCAAACCTTTAATACTGGAACCCTAAATATTTAAACACTTAACCCTAAACCCTAGAACATTGAACCCTAGAATCGTGAACCCTAGAACCCTTAAATCGTGAACTTTGAACTCTAGAACCTTGAACCCTGGAACACTATTACCTTGGAACCGTGACATGCCACAAGATACGTTGCCTCAAGGAGCCATGACCCAAAGTCGAGCCAAAAGATTTCCTAATTTGTTTGTTCATTTTACGGGGATCCTATCTAATGGAATATCATTCATGGAGCCTGCTTCTAATGATCAAGAGCAGCCCAAACATCTTATTTCATGGATGGATCAAGTAGAAGAAGTGAAATGGACCCGAGAAGATAGTGCACCCAGTTTTCTAGCCCGAGAAGATAGTGCACCCGGTTTCTAGCATTGCATGGCCCATGCAATACTATTTCATTTACAAACTTTATCTTTACTATTCGCTCATTTCATGTTTAATTTCGTGCACATGGGTATGACATGGGTTTTTATGGGTTTCTTATGGGTTTTGTGGGTTTCTTCTGGGTTTTATGGGTTTCTTATGGGTTTTATGGGTTTCTTATGGGTTTCTACTTTTTTATTAGCAGCCAAGTCTCTCCCTTCACGTTGAGGGAGTTTATTCTCTTCCATGTGATGTTAGTTAGCTGCAAACAAATTGCTAGAATTTAGTTTTTTTTTTTTTTTTCAAGTTGAATGTAGTCACTATATTTGGGTTGATTCATTCAACTGAATGTGGCTATAATTTCTGCCTACTTAGAGTCTATAAATACCTCACTTGAGGATGCTTGTAATAAGCTTTGTGATATTGAAAATTAGAGTGCATTGGCATTTCTCTGGAATTCATTTCCTAAGCTCCATTCTGATCGACCTCTGGTGAGTCATATCCGGCAGTCCGAGAAGAACCCAATTCAGCTTACTTTCGAGCTAGTGAGTTGAGTTTATCTTGTTGTTTTCCATCATCCTTGCAAGGAAGAAAGGTTAGTAGCAAGTTCCATTTAGCTCTTCCCTCCGTTTTGTGATCATTATCCTCCATAAACTCTCCAAAAATCAGCCATAAATTCCCCATACCCAAACACATTCCGACCTCCATAAAATCAGCCAACCTTCACCAAAACTGTAACATCCCTCATTTTAACATAAAATTTTTCATTTTTGTTTTAGAAATCATTTAACTTGAAATTCATTTCGTAAAAACTCAGCGGAAGCGTTCGATTAAAAATCCGTGGAAAACCGATTATTCATTCAAGCAAAACATAATATATTACACATAAAAGACATTTACAAAACATTTGGTAAACATGTTTAACAACATCGTTAAAAACTAAACACACCAAAATACATCAAAACGTTTCAACATCTTCCCACCGGTCGGCACTTAACGACAAAAGCTCCCCGCACCGGATCTGCTTCCTCCATTGTATGCACATCATAACAAACAATGAGGGCTAAGCCCCTCACCTTCTTCATCACCTACATCATAAAGCTTAACTAATGAGCCTAAAGCTCAGTAAGAAAATCTCATGACTATGCATGCATAATATGATCGTGCTTTCGTAAAATCATGCAGTTCATTTCGTTCTTTATCATTATCTTTACTTGACCCGGCTTTCCACCTCGTGTGCCCTGACCACATACCTCCTCCAGGTAGCCCCGGGCCTTTTTCATCCCGGGTAACACGGGCCTTTTTCATCCCGGAAAGCACGGGCCTTTTTCATCCCGACTTTCACCTGTGTGCCCTGATCAAAAGCCCCACCCCGTGGTTCTACCGAAGTCCATCATCTTTTTGGGTACCACCCCGTAGCATCACTTGGCCTTTTTCATCCAAGCTTACCACCCCGTGGCTTCACCCCTTGTTTCAGCTTTACATACATTAATGCATTCGAATGCCGGAGACGTCCCATACCATCCCGACATTCGGTTNCAGAATATCCCGAAACTAGCATGTTTATGAAATTCTTTTGGTAATTCTATGCATACCACTTACAACATTTCCATTCCATCCATAAAAACTCATTACAAACCTCAAGCTAATTCTAAAGATGTGGTTAAGTAATAATTTACCTCAATAGGACCGGAATAGAGAGAGGATCACTTTTCTTCAAACACTAAGTGGTTGGTTCCCACTTTTTTCTTGCTTACTTTCCAACTTCTCCTTTGAAACCCTAACTTCTACTCTAAATTTGAGAGAGAACGGCAGAGGAGAGAGAAGAATACGTGCACAATGTCTGAACTTTCAGAACACAACCTTAGGTAATATTTGTCTTGTGTGGAATATGAAAGGTTACCACGAGGTGGAGCTTCAAGCACGAGGTGTCGACTGCAAGTTAAACATTTCGTAACTTTTGCTAAACAACTCTGATTTTCAATATTTAAAGGCCATTATTTTCCTTATTAAATTTTTTTCAACTTTGTAGAAGACATAAACTTGAAATTCGAAGCGTACGATTATCAAATTAACAAAATACCGAACATCGCCCAAAAGTTCATATTTCCTTAGTTCGGTTTTTCATTCATCAACTTCTAAATTGCATAACTTTTCATAAAAGCCTTCAAATTGAGAAATTCCTGTTGCTATAGTTCCATCAACTAATTAGCTTAATTTCATTAGAAGGACTTAAATTCTTTAAATTAATTTATCTCTTTGAAAATCAGTGAATCTTAATGCTCAACACATGATAACTTTAGACTTAAAGCACTTGAACAAAGTTGGGTGTTACATTCCACCCCCCTTAATTAAAATTTTGTCCTCAAAATTTACATGTTAAGCAACTCGGGATAATCTCTTTCTATATCTTCTCTTCGTTCCCAAGTAGCTTCCTCTAATGAGTGATTCCTCCACAACACTTAACCA
Source organism: Begonia fuchsioides (assembly GCA_003255005.1). Lineage (NCBI taxonomy): Eukaryota > Viridiplantae > Streptophyta > Magnoliopsida > Cucurbitales > Begoniaceae > Begonia > Begonia fuchsioides. The sequence goes on from QAOC01045255.1 coordinate 108,488, forward strand.
AAGGTATATTCTTGTTCCTTAGCTCTTTGATTCTTGTATCAAGTATACTTGTTGGTTTTTCATCATAGGTCAGTGTTGGTTTAATGTCAATGCTACTTGGTTCGATTACTTGTTCGGGATCCCGCATACATTTCCTTAGCATAGATACATGGAATACATTGTGGATTCCATGCATAGCAGATGGAAATTCGAGCTCATAAGCTGTCTTTCCGATCCTCTGTGCTATCACGAAAGGTCCAATGAATCTCGGAGCAAGCTTCCCTTTCTTTCCAAACCGCTTTATGCCTTTAAACGGTGAAACTTTGAGGAAAACTTCATCTCCAATCTCGAATTCTAGCTCTCTTCTTCTTTGGTCTGCATAACTCTTCTGTCGACTTTGAGCTATCTCAATTCTTTCTCGAATTACCTTTACTTGATCTTTAGTTTGCTGTATCATTTCGGGACCGTAGAATTGGGCTTCACCTACTTCATCCAAGTACAAGGGCGACCTGCACTTTCGACCATACAAAGCTTCATATGGCGCCATACCAATTGTGGACTGATAGCTGTTATTATACGTGAACTCGACTAAGGGTAACAGCTTACTCCATGTCACTTGGAACTCCAATACGCACGCCCTTAACATATCTTCCAGGATTTGAATCGTCCTTTCTGATTGGCCATCAGTTTGAGGATGAAACGCTGTGCTTAAGGTCAATTTAGTTCCCATAGCCTTCTGTAAACTTTTCCAAAATTTGGAGGTAAACTTTGGATCTCTATCCGAAACTATGGAGACGGGAACTCCATGCAGCCTTATAATTTCCTGGATATACAACTCTGCATACTTCTCCATGTTCGAGCTTAGTTTGATCGATATAAAATGGGCCGACTTTGTAAGTCTATCCACCACGACCCATATAGTGTCGTGGCCTTTGGCTGTAGTGGGTAATCCCATCACGAAATCCATTGCTATATGTTCCCACTTCCATTCTGGGATTGGTAAATTTTGTAATGTTCCAGCAGGCCTCTGATGTTCGGCTTTAACTTGTTGGCACACAAGGCATAATTCTATGTACTTCACCACATCTTTCTTCATGCCTGGCCACCAATAGTGTTGTCTCAAATCGTGATACATCTTGGTGCTTCCTGGATGCATCGAGAACATAGAGGAATGTGCCTCATTTAAAATATTCATTCGTAGAGTTGAATTTTCAGGCACATACCATCTATTCTTGTACTTTAGTATGCCGCTTTTTGAGTAATGAAACTCAGAAGATATAGACTTCTTACCTAAAGCATACTTCTTGTATAGAGGATCATCTTGCTGGATTTCTCTAATCCTCTCTAGAATACTTGGTTCAATTGTCAATGCCATAAGCGTAGAAACCACATCATCTACCATTTCAAGTTCAAATCTCCCTATTTCTTTCTGTAGTTGTATTGGCATTGCTATTAATATTGATTGCATCGTTGTTGATTTCCTACTAAGAGCATCTGCGACTACATTTGCCTTTCCAGGATGGTACTTGATCTCAAAATCATAATCCTTCACGAATTCCAGCCACCTCCTTTGCCTCATATTCAATTCTTTTTGAGAGAATAAATACTTTAAACTTTTATGGTCGGAAAAGATCTCACAAGGCTTACCATAAAGATAATGTCTCCAAACCTTTAAAGCAAAAACTACCGCAGCAAGCTCCAAATCGTGCGTAGGGTAATTTTGCTCGTAACCTTTCAATTGCCTTGAGGCATAGGCAATTACTTTCCCGTCCTGCATTAAAACACAGCCCAATCCAACTTTAGATGCATCACAATATATGCTGTATTTTCCTTCTTCGGTCGGAAGAGTCAATATTGGGGCTGATGTCAACCTTTGTTTCAGCTCTTGAAAACTTTTCTCGCACTTGTCAGACCACAAAAATTTCATATTTTTCTTTGTTAAACGGGTCAAAGGAACTGCAATCTTAGAGAATCCTTCAATGAATCTCCTGTAATAACCTGCTAAACCAAGGAAACTTCGTACTTCACCAACGTTCCTTGGCTGCGACCATTCCATAACGGCTTGCACCTTTGTTGGATCCACTGAAATTCCTTCCTTGGATATGACATGTCCAAGGAAATTGACCCGATCTAACCAAAATTCACACTTGGAAAACTTTGCGTATAACTTATGCTTCTTCAAGGTAGAAAGAACTACTTCCAAGTGCTCGGCATGTTCTTCTTCCGACTTTGAAAACACCAAAATATCATCGATAAACACGATGACAAATTTGTCAAGGAATTCCTTAAATACTCGGTTCATCATGTCCATGAAAGCTGCCGGTGCATTCGTCAATCCGAAAGACATCACAAGAAACTCATAATGTCCATATCTCGTTCTGAAAGCTGTCTTTGGGATATCCTCTGCTTTAATCTTCAACTGGTAATATCCCGATCTCAAGTCAATCTTGGAGAAAACTTGTGCACCTGTCAATTGATCGAAGAGATCATCAATTCTCGGCAAGGGGTACTTGTTCTTCACGGTTAACTTATTCAGCTCTCGATAGTCAATACACATTCTCAAGGATCCATCCTTCTTTTTGACAAACAATACAGGAGCTCCCCATGGCGAGAAGCTAGGACGGACGAAGCCCTTGTTCACCAAATCTTCTAGTTGCACCTTTAACTCTTTCAACTCAGCTGGAGCCATTCGATACGGATTCTTCGACACTGGCTCAGCTCCAGGATATGTGTCGATTACAAAATCAATTTCCCGATCGGGAGGCAATCCCGGAAGATCATCTAGGAATACCTTAGGAAAATTTTGAACAACTTGGATATCTGACACTATTATCTTATGTTGTTCCTGCACATTGATTATACTCGCCAAATATCCTTCACATCCGTTTTTCAATAACTTTTGTGCCTCAATGCACGACACCATCGGCATTCTTCGAATTTTCTTCATGGCTTGCAAGGAGTATTCTTCCGTATCTGGAGGTTGAAAATTGACTATTCTAGTCCGACAATTGATAGTAGCAAAATGCCGGAATAGCCAATCCATTCCTAATATTACATTGTAACCTCTCATATCCATAATAATAAAGTCGGCACATAG
>QAOC01045257.1:0-39132 GCA_003255005.1 Begonia fuchsioides
CGTAACTTTAAATATTCACAAAAAGAATTAAAGAATAAATAATAGGTTTTTCATCATTTGATTGAGTTTTCATCTAATCTAATATGCAAGAAATAAATTGCAGAAAATAAAGTGCATAAAAGTAAAGTGGTGGTCGAATCGAGAATTAGAATTAACCTAGGAAAGAACTAACTATGATTTACTTAAGCAAATCAACATAAAAAATTCAGACTTTGATCAAACTAAACAACTCAATAACTTATGCTGTCAAGACTTGTAAAATCGATGAAAGTTAAAACAAAAAGCAAAGGAGAGAATTTTGGTCCTCGCCGTCGGAAACCGTTGTTCACACAGCCCCGCTCCCTCGTCGTCGTAATCGCCGTCACCGACCTCTTCCACGGATTTACGCCCTGGCTTGATCGCAAGCTTGTTCTCTAATTCTAGCACACCCAATTCGTGGAACTCTGGTTGATCTTTATAGAAGTCTCAGCCTCGAAATATATGGAGGTTTGTTGAGATTTGCAGCTGGTTCGAGATTTGGAAAGATTTCCAAATCTTCGAGGATATTCTTGTTTCCATATTTGAAAATTGATTATTCGTTTGAGATCTTCTCCTTAATTTCGTGATCTTCCAGCTTCTTTCTTGCTCTGCAATCCATCTTTAAACTTGTCAACTGCATCTAAACAAAATATTGTGAAAATACAAAATCTAGAAATATTGTTGAAAATCACGTAAAATCTGCGATTTTAGATGTTGTTGCGATGCTGCGGCATTTCCGCGATATTTGCCTAAAAATCTGATTTTTGAATAAAACATTATATGATCACAAGCAATTTATCAATAAAATCCCGTGAAATATTAGGTCTTTTCAAGGCCTAACAACACTTTCGGTCGACTCCAGGATTGAGGAGCGGTCGACACAAATGACTCTCGGGAACTTCCTTCGGTCGACACAACAGACGAGCGGTTGACACAAATGACTCTCGGGAACTTCTTTCGGTCGACACAACGGACGAGCGGTCGACACTTTCACGATTTAAGTTGAAAAGTCAACAAAAACTTGGAGAAATCCTGATGGATGGACGTGTGAGAAATATTGTTTTTGATTAATTAAGGAGCAAGAAGGTATGGTCTGCCATTTCCCTACCAACACGACTCCTTCTCCCTATTTCACTTTAAGTTATCACGTCTTGATTAAGGGGAGCGGGAGATTGAGATAGAAAGAAGTCCTGTGAAGAGGAAAACTCTGGAGTTTTCGTGGAAGCTGAAGTTCAAGGTAATTTTTCTATCATCTGAATTTATTTTAGGTTCAGAAAGGATAATATGATGGTGTTGGTTGAATTGGTGGATAAAAACGAGTGATTTCATGCTAAGAGTTAAGAAAGGAGTTAAGTATGAAAAAAATTAATTTTTTTGAGATTCGGTCAAATTTTAGCACGAATTTGAGTTTATGTCCTTCATAAGAGTTAAAGTAAACTTTTAGAGTGATCTATAGCCATTTGAATCACTCAATTCGGAGCTATGTAGAAAAAGTTATGGACGTTGCAAGTTAGTGTACGAAAATTGGAGAGAGCTGCAGTCGACCCCTTATAGGTTGGGTCGACCGATTCTCAAATTAAAAACACACGGTCTCTGTTTTGTCGACATGGGTCGACCCTTATAGGTTGGGTCAACCGATTCGGGATTCAAACAGTGAATGCCCTCTGTTTTGTCCACATAAGTCGACATGCATTAGTTTTGTGAATTTGGAGTCTTCTAAGAAGTTATAGTAGACTCTTTAAAGAATAATTTGACACCCGTAGCATCACGAATGGATAATATAGAAGAAGTTATGAATTTTGGAAGTTATAGTGAAAATAGTTACTTATAGTATAAAAACTTATTTGAATGGTTTGACAATATAGATTCTCAAGTGTGCATTGCCAAGTTGAAACAAAAGACATCAGAAATCAAGGTAAATATGTGTTGTATGCGTTTGGCTTATTAGAGGTCTACATTGCAAATGTTATGTATTTTTATGATTTTTTATTGATCATGAACTGGTTGAGGTGTAATGCACAATACACCGACCTCAAGTCATTTGAAGATTGTTTGTGTGCCTTGTATTGATTGATTCATAGGTTTCTATGAGATTTCTTTATTGACATGTTATGGACATCATGCATCATGTTTTCTACGAATGACAACGAAAATGAATTTTTATGCATGAAAACTACGAATTATAATAAGTGAGTCGGGGATGGCAGATTGGGTGTTAGGTTGCCCATGGGGGTCTTTGATGCCTACATTCATCCCTGCAATATCTCTATTGATTCGATGAAGACATCTACAATACAGGAGAATAAAGACGCCATCGGCAATGGCTATGAGTTCATGTTACCGTGAGCCCAATGGGGTTGTGCGGTAGGTTGTTATATCTCCTAATGATATAAATTATGTAAAGGAGAATAAAGACGCCATCGGCAATGACTATGGGTTCATGTTACTGTAAGCCCAATTGGGTTGTGCGGTAGTTGTTATATCTCCTAATGATATAAGTTATGTAAAGGAGAATAAAGACGCCCTCGACAATGACTATGGGTTCATGTTACCGTGAGCCCAATGAGGTTGTGCTGTAGGTTGTCATATCTCATAATGATATAAGTTATGTAAATGAGAATAAAGACGTCCTCGGCAATGACTATGAGTCTAGGTTACCGTGAGCCCAACGAGGTTGTGCGGTAGGTTGTTATATCTCCTAATGATATACGTTATGTAAACCCAAAAGAGAAATCAAGTTTTGTGGATGGTCGTCATATGGGGGGCGGATCCACACCACGAAAATGAAATAATCTGCATTGTTTTAAAACATATCATTCATTACATCATACATGTTTTATTTGCACTATTTACTGAGCTTTAAGCTCATTAGTTAGACTTTGCAATGTAAGTGAGGATTTGAATGTTGAAGAAATATCACCTGAGGATTAAATATGAAGGAAGATGAGAGTGTCTTCTATGGAGCCTTGTCATTGTTAAGCGAGATTTTGACCGGTGGAGTAAGCTCACCAAAATACACGTGTTTTGAAAAGAACTTGTAAAAAGGTTATTTTGAATTATAAACATGTAGTGTTTGTAAAGTTTTATATTTTTAGAATGTGACCTATGTTTAATTACTTATAAGTATGATTTGAAAGGTTAGCTTCTGCTTATATGTACAAATATATGTATAAGTTGGATAAATGAATTTTCAATGAAAAGCTTTTAAAAAAAAAAACGGGATGTTACAGACCCCCGAACCTTTTCTTCCACCGCTACCTTTATCGAACCTTTCTTTTGCTCTTTTCCAAGTCACTAGACCCTCTCCTTGAGTTCAAGATACAAACAAGGGGTTTCATCCTATTTTTAGAAAGAAAGACATCATAGACCTCATTCAGGGTTAACGAATCCTGACTATATAAAATAGTCTCCTAAAAAGTACAGTACGAAGCTCGTAGGAAGCACACAAATCAATCTCAGATCTTCCTCCGCATATTTACATTCCATAATTTCTAAGTCTGAAACTATCTCCTTGAAAGTAATCAAGTGTTGTTCCACCAAAGAACCCTTATTCAAATGATGAGAATATAACTGCTGCTTCAGATGCAGCTTGCTTGTCAGTGTTTTGTGCGTACACCATTCATTCAGCTTTACCCATATCTATAGTAGCTTTCTCCATTAAAACATCCTACAAATTATTGTTCGATAAATGCAATCGAATTAAAGATAATATGTAATTCTAGTGTACATATTAAGTGCCTTAAGCTATTAAATGATATAATTAGAAATTTTTTTAATGTGTCACGTGCTGAATTATAAGTAGGAAAGGAAGGCAAATTAGAACATGACACTTGTCACTATAGGATTAGTGTCTAATCATGATTAGTATAACTAGTGAAAATTATGGGGTCATTAAAGTTTACAAATCATGACTATGTAAGTTAACTCTAAGGATTAGCTTAGCATTAATATGAATTAATTAGTTAAGCTAAGTATGATTTAAGTGATGATAATGAAGTTATTTTAGCAATTAAAAGAACAAGTGTAAAATTGAAAAACTAAATGGATAACTTTGGCTAAAAGGTTTTTTCACCCCATGAACCATCTAGAAATATTAGAGAATGACTGATCATCAGCCATTTTTGTGCTGAAGAGGGAGATGGGGTACAAAAAAAGAAATTGAGATAAAAGAGTTTCAGAGAGAGAAAGTGAAGATTTAGGGGGAAGAAGTTGAAATTGGCTTCCAATCCTTTGAAGGTAAGCGTTCCTCTCATCAAGAGGAGTCTATTGAGCTAGATATCAAGAGGTAAGATTTTATATTGTGTGGTTTAAAGTGATTATGGTTATTCACATGATTACATTAAAGATAAATAAAAATTATAGAATTATCAATGACTTTGTAAGTTGGTTGTTAGTGACACACAAAAATTAAAAGTTTTGCTCAATGATTATGTTTATTTGGTTAACTAATCATGTTGGAATATCATATATATGTTTATGAATGTGAAAATTTAGAATTCATAGAGGTTATGCTTATTTCATCAAAGTTGTCATAAAACTATTAATTTTGTGCAATTTCAGATTTTGTCTTAAACTAATGCTAAAATAATCTAATGTCCTAGACCTTTTAGCACGTCATATTAGACACCTTGAGTGACGTGATTCACAATTGATTTAAAAAATTGTGAATGATCTTAGGTAATTGGGGTGACGTGATTCACAATTGTACCTATTAATAGAAAGACTTTCTAAGGATAATCAAAGTAAGTAGTCTTGTGTGTTGTTTGTCTTTAATTGGGTTTGCATCATAGAACAATAAGAAATTTTTTTAATATGTTGTTTTATGCTTTGTATGTCAAGATGAAATGGACGTATAAAATGATGTAGAAAAACATGATTTGGTTTATGATATGATGGATTGTTGTTTTAATGTTATGAACATTATTTAACTGCATGATACGTTCATACCAAGTATGTTCACGAGCATCTAATACATCATATTTTCTAAAAAGTTACGAACTATTTACATGCATGAGATTCATATGAAAATAGTTGTTTTGGGTTGAGCTTGAATGACCAACGAAAGAGAAAACTAAAGAAAAAAGATAAAGTTATGCAAATTTCATTGAATAGGGGTTTGAGGTTCCTGTCCTTCTAGGTGGACTCAAGCTTGTAGTCACTCAACCCTTGGAATCAAATTAGCTGTCTCCTTAGGTGGACTCAAGTTTGTAGACTCTTGTTCTTGCTAGGAAGCCCTAATGATAAGAAAATATAGAAATTAAAGGAAAGAAAAACCCACAATAAAAAGAAAGAAAAGTTTTACTCATGCATATCATGTACATGTTCATGCATATCTTATACTATTTGCTAAGTCGTATGCTCATAGATGAGTTTTATGATGTAGGTGGAGAAGACGTGCACTAAAAGGTTCACAAAAGGGATTGCTTTTTTCATGGAGCTGGTTGTTGGTGTTTGAGTAGATTTTGACCAATTGTAAATAATTGTTAGGAAAAAAAGTTTTCAACTCTGTATATATAACTCGTAAATAGTTTGTGGGATCTAACATATTGTAAATATATTTTAAGTAAATTTAGTTTTCAAGATTGCCCTAAAATGATTTTTATCAAAAAATAATTTCTGCTGCAAGTAAAAACAACACAGAACATATTTGGAGCTAGGAGGAACATTACATAACATTTTTTTGTCCCTTATCAGTTTCTCCTCCTTATTTCAAGAGGGAATACAATTTATTATTCCCCGCAACGCACTGTCTAATTCTGTCTAGGCAAGTAAATGTCGTATATTCACTTGTCATAATTAGAATCTCGTATTCTGATCCAACATCGAAATATCATATTTCATCGACGCCATCTCCTAGTAATTTTTTGAATATTTCCTAATGTCTAATAAAATATATGACCTCGAAATATAAACTTAAACAAAATCGGAAAAACATTATCCCAAATAATCAGAATCACCACAAATTTTACAATCCAAAAATATATATATTTTCTAAATTTAAGCAAAATAGATTTGCCAAATATTCACCAATAATACCAAACATTCCACACAAAAGATTCTCAAAAAAATTCCAAGTAATATCAAAAATCAAATGTACTTGCTTTACCAATAATCAGTAAATTCCAAGTAATTTCAATAAAACTGCTGGTTCTTTACCGAGAAAACAACAATAGGAGATAGGTGGGTTAGCGACTGCGGCTTCTATATGGGCAGCGTGATTCCGGCGACGCAGCAGTTGCGTTCCGATGGACGGAAGCGCTGCTTCTTCTCCTCGGAAGTATGGCGGCACTGCCTCTGTCAAAGTTTGCTGCGGGTGAAGATAAACAAAGAAAGGTTGCTCTTTCACCTTTGTTCTGTGATTTCTTGTTGGAGAGCCGTAGATAGAAGTTTTCTATCTCTATTTGTTTTTGACCCAATAAACAGAGAAATCCCTTGTGTATTTGTGCGGCGACAACAGAGAAAGGGGATTGCAATTTTCTCCACTATACTTCACAAGAAGAACGAAACGGGAAACTTAATTCTTTTTCCCAAATTTTTATTTCCTAATTTCTTTTCCAAACAAAAATAAATTGTTCGTATTTGATAAATCATTTGATCTTGAGAAAATCCTACCATGCGCTCTGTTAGCGATCGTTGAAATAACGAATGCGAAACTAGAAATAGAAAAGAAAAAAATAATAGAAACAAAGATTATAAAATCCAAGTAAAAAAAAAACTACTAGCAAAAGAGATAGATCACTAATTAAAATAAGTGTAATGAGTTTTGCGACTCAAACATATATTATAACAATGAAACCATAATCTATTTGAGATCCCAAATGTAGATCATACCGCAATGACTCAATTAGAATTCGGGTCACACCGAATTTAACATCTACTTTGAGTTGTCATATTCAAATGTGTGGCCTAATTGAATTAAATCTAATATGTGAGTAGTGAGATCTTCTTTGATTGTCATCCAACTAAATTGGCTAATGTATTGAAGCATTTGAAGCATGACTAGTGTTGGCATTCGAGCAAGCCAACGGTTTGAATCGGTACAGTCTAAAGTGAGCCAGGCTCGAGCCCAAAAAGCAAGCCCGACTCGAGCCAATATCTCAGGCTTGAGAGATCGAGCGAGCAAGCCCAGCCTCACAATCCCCGAGCTCAAGCTCCCGATCGAGATTCGTCGCATTCTCTACCCAAATCGCGAGCATCTGCCGGCAACAACCGGTTCTCGACCTCCTTCGTTGTTTGTCGCATGTCGTAGTACCTCATCATCAGTCGTTAGTCATCGAAGACTTCGCCGGCTGTTGCGGAGTCTCGTGAGTCGTCGGTCATCGTGAGTCATCGATAGGCATATTTGGCAGCATCAGAAGTCTCGGGAGAGCATCGTTAGCAGGTCAAGGACTCGGCATTGTCAGCAGGAGGGTGACTCAGCATCCGCGGCTCCTCGGTGATAGGGCTTTGGCGGCTCTCGAGAGTTGGGAGACCTCTTCGGGCTTCGAATCTCTCCAGCTGGTGTCGACAACGGTCTAATTAGCCGTTATTTAATTCAATAGCTAGATTTTGGGGTATTATAAAATAAGGTTGGGGTGTGTCAAAAATTTTCACCAAATTCTCTCAATCTCGCACACTGTTAGCCTTACTTTACCAAGCAATTGTTCTCGCATAGTTGATTTTTATTGAAACAATCAGAAGTTACTCAACGAGGTATGTGCACAGTTAATTTGTGAAGTTGTCGGTAATGTTAATGTGTTTTGCGAACTAATTTTTTTTTTTAATTTGGCAAGACTCGTATTTGTTGTTACAAATATTTATTACCATGTACAAGTCATCATCGAGTAATTCGTGAACAATTTTAATTTAAAAAAAATTGAGTTAATTTGTATTGATATGGTTGCACACTAAATACAATTTGATTAGTTTCCTTCCAATGATGACTACATTCAAGAATTAGATTTAGTAATCTCGCATTTTTAGTAGAGCACACATCTGCAAAAGCATCTACATCTTCACCTAGTTCTAAGATATCTAAAATGTCGGATGTTTGGAAATATTTTGAATGAAGAAAATGAAAATAAGAAACAAATTAGAAAATATGACGCAATGCAAATATTTTATGAAACACAATGCGTACGAATCTACCACTAATACTATAGTCGGCATTTGAGTGGGCTTGGCTCGGATTGCTACAGTACCAAGCCAAGACCAGCTCGAGCTCAAAAGGCGAGCCCGACTTGAGCCCATATATCGGGCTCGAGAGCTGTCTCGCAAGCTGGTTCGCTATGCTTGAAAATCTGAGCCATAGCCCCAATCTTTCCCCTCCACTTTCTGGCGGAGGCAAAAGAAGCGTCGTTGATTCTTCGTCTTCGTCGGCGTCGACCATCGCCATCGTCTTCGTCTCCGTCATCTTCATCGTAGCCGTGGTTTGTGTTTCCCGACGGCTGGTGGAGGTAGAGCTTGAGGGATCATCGTCGATTCTTCGTCGACATCGTCATTGTCTTCATCTTCGTCTCCATCTCCGTCGTCTTTGTCTCCGACAATGCGGTTTTTGTGTTTGCCGACCTCGGACTGGTAACCGTTGACCTTCATCTTTGAAAGATTCTGTAGCTCTCTCCGTCGAAGAGAGGCGGTCTCTCTTCGACAGAGAGAGCGGCAGTTTCTCTTCTTCAAAGAGAGACCCTCTCGGGCCTCCCTCCTCTCTCTTGCTTTCTCTCTCTCTAGCTGGCGGCCAGCAATCGGTCATCAAATTTTTGGATCTTCTAATAGTCTAAAATCTAGTGGACTAGATTATGGGTATTATAAAAGGGGTTGGAGTGTTTAAAAAAGTTTCACCAAATTCTCTCAAGTTCTCTCAATCTCACTTCACCAAGATTTTATTCTCGCGTATTTGATTTTTGTCTAAGCAATTAGAAGTTACTCATCTTGGTGTGCATATAATTTGATTGTTAAGTTGTCATTAATGTTAACGTGTTTTATGAACAATTTTTTTTGAAAATTTTGGTAGACTCGTATATGTGGAATGACAAATATTTAGTATTACGTACAAGTCATCATCGAGTAATTGGTGAACAATATCAATTTTAATTTTTTTGTTATTAATTTGTATCGATATAAATGTAAATTAGGTACAATTTGATTTGTTTCCTTCTAATGATGACGACATTCAAGAAATTGGATCTAGTAATCCAGTATTTTTAATTGGTCACACATTTTTTCAGCTAAATTCTTTGCATAATGCAACTGTACGTATCGAACAAGTGATATAGTAATAAACGGATGTCGAACCCACGAGGAAAGTCACTAAATTCGATTTGCAAAACAAAGTTCGATTGTAGTATCACAAATTTACATTTTTTATTAATTAAGAATAATTGACTAATTGCATGTTTTTAAAAGACTATGATTTTGTTTTTGAAAATATAAAAATTGGTTAAAGCTAATCTCCCTTGATATAAAATTTTTTAATCAAATAAATTTCCCTTGACTAATTGACAGATTTATGGAGTTGAGATCCTTCCGAATTGCTCGACGGTTAAATCGACTATAATCGATTAGATATAAAGCAGTATATAATAAATCTAACACGTTAAAACGAAACATTTAGCCATGAAAGTTAATTAAAACCAAGTAAAAATTAACAATCACAAACAAACAATTATCTAAAAATTTCTATCAATTTTCTAATTCGATGAGAAAATAATCAATCGTGTATCCTTCCGAATTTCAACGATTTTTTCTACTTTGTACGATGTTTATTTAATCAATCAAGATCCATAAGAAAGCGAAAAGAAAATTCACATCAAGTTCGATCAACTGAAACCAAAACGGAAGTTAGTTCATAAAGAAATTCAATATAAACAAATTTTTATAAAGCATAACGAAAATACTGAGAAATTTTAGATTTTCGTCGGAATCTTTAGGTTGCTCCTTTCCTCTGCTATTTGCTTCTTGCCTTTCTCTGCTCTTTCTCCTCTCCTTCCTCCGGTGTTTTTTTTTTCTCTACTGCTTTTTTAACTCTCATTTGATGCAGCCACAGAGCTTTAATTGTTCATCATTAATTTAGAATTTCAGCAGCCAACTCTCCCATTCTTTCAACGTTTCTCGCTCCACTTAGCAAAAAATTTCAGCAGCTTAATTAATTATCTTTAATAGAAACCGAAAGGTTCTTGCTAAATGTTGTAATGCTCTTTGATTGCAATTCAAAGCCCTTCAATTTCTTTGAAATGCCACCATCTACAATTTATGCAATCATTCTTCTTCCAATAGAGATGCCAACAAACCAAATTCAACGTTATTGATAACAATTCAGCAGCAAACACTTCCAATAATAGCTAAAACCGATTGAAAAATTGTAATTTCTATATTAAGTAAATTTTCACCCAACCTTTCTTATTTATCCTAAAATCAACAAGATTGAGTAAAAATTCAACCAATTTCATATAAATATTTCTCGAAATGGACAAGTCAACACATTTGCACAAACATCCACATCTTCACCTAGATCTAAGAAATCTAAAACGTTAGATGTTTGGAAACATTTTGAATTAAGTCAATGAAAATAGAGTGAAATTGGAAAATATGGAGAAAATTAGAAAATATGGCGCAATGCAAATATTGTGAAAAACACTGTGTACGAATCTACTACTAGTACTATTGGTAGTCATTACAAAAAATGTCACGCACACGAGCAAATGAGAGATCGAACACAATTATAATTAAGTGCTGCCTGTGGAGTAAATTTTGTGAATTTACACGAAAGATTACGAGAATGTGACGCAAAAATATGTAGTCTAAAATAAGGCATCGCTATCAATGTTTGATAGCGAAGTTAATGAACAACTTAATAGGAAATACATTAACCTTAATTTAGATGCATTCATTTGTACACTAATGTGAAAAATGAATCGATTGCTTTGTTCTTTCATGGACTTACTATGTCTATTTGTATTGTTTTAGACTTATGGGGTGCACCTAACACACTCAGATATCTAGTCGTAACTTCTCATCTTCTAATTTCATTGATGAGAAATGACAACTTCATAAAAGAATATTAAGATTTTTTAGTTGTAAGAATCTTCATAGTGATATAACTATTTATCGATACAATGTGGCCATTTTACAAGAATATAATATTAGAGATGTAATTTTTAGATTTACTTTAGATAATGTTTTCGCTAACGATGTTTGTGTTTTTCAATTTAAAAGATTATTTTAATTTGATAGTTGTCATATTTTAAATTTAATTGTTAAAGGTAACATGCAATTTATTTCACCGCATATTGACGCAATTAAAAGTGTAATTTCTTTTATTACTTCTTCTACACCCAACAACAAGAGTATAAGAAATTTTATAAAGTGGTTAATCTCCGGCTTAGAAAATTAAAAAAGACTGTATCAACAACATAGAATTCTACCTATTTAATGTTAGGAAATGTTAAACTGTAATGAAATGATATTTATGATTTTATTAGTAAAAAAATACAAAGTCTTAATCTAGATAATTGTAGTTGTGATATGACTAATTTATTTATTGATTTTTTGAAATTATTTTTGGAGCTACTAAACAATTTTTTATAATTTATTTTCTGACTACACATCTTGTTCTTCCTATTTTTGTAAACTTAATGGGTACTTTTGATATATATAAAAAAAGTAAATGAATTTTGTGAAATCATGATGAAATGAAAATGAATTAAAAAGTATGGGCCTGACATACTTAATATTTTTCATGTACTTGCATTATGCATCCTGAATATAAAATAAAATATTGTTGATTGATGTTTGATACAATTTCTTGTAACTTCTCTAGTATCTGTAGTTATGGTAACTTCATTAAAAAATCATCTTTCTAATTTGTTTGCTTCTTATGAACATAAATATTGTATTTCTCGTTTATTCTTTTTGTCTCACGTCGCGTCTAGTTTTAGTAATGGTCTTAATATTGGACAACCACTAACTTGTGTGGATACAATTAATGAAAAAATTGATAGCGACATTCATTCTTATTTGCTCTCGGGTTCATAAAATTTTCTAAATCTTTTATCCATCTTTGATGCTCATAATTCTTGTAAATTTCAATCAAGTTGTTGACATCTCCTCGTCAAACCTTCAATTATTAGTATCGTTTGCAAATTAAATAAAAGAGATACATGTTGATTAATCTTTGGCATGATTTAACCGTTGCCCACATGGAAGAAGCCGATATTTCATTTCTAATTATTATTAACGGACAAAACCCCATATCAGATAGTCTAGTCATTTTCTAGAATGAAGTCTACTTATTGGACATATGTCCATGAAAGTCAAAGAATTACACGGAGAAGAGAACAACGATTTTCCTGGTGTTGATGGGATGAATCGTACACCAAGCAAACAAGAGCAATAATTGATTCTTTGAGAATAGCAAGTAACTCTCAATCCATTCATGCTCACATGCCAGATTCCCTCCGGTTTGTAATTTGTGTTTTTTCCTTTTCTTCCACCATTTATGTAATCTCCGCTATTTTTTCAGTTCTAGTTTACTGACCAGTACTAAAAAAAATACACTGATATAGTGAAATTTAAAGTTACGAGGATGATGATTTTGACAAAAGAGAATAAGACAAGACACTCTCTCAATTGAAAGCAAGACACTCTATATTTTTTGTTGTTGTTACCAATACAATAGAAAGAACCATCTATTTATAGGCTCTTCTAAAATCGAAAATAATAAAACCTAATTATAGCCATAAAAACTCATTATGAAAAACTCTTAAAAACCTGCTATGAAAACTCTTAATGCTCTAAATTTAAAATCTACTATGAGAACTTTTGGCCTTTTATTTTTTTTGTAACTTTTAAATTTAAAACTCACTAAAATTAATTTAAGTTTATTCAACAGATTTGGTACTTTAGCTCGAGTCGATTTTGAGTTTTTTAGGTCGGAAAATCTGGAATGATCTTGATCCAACTTTAAATTAGGTTGTAATGCCCCGGAACTCAAAGGAAGCTAAGACCAAATAGCATCAGCAACCACAAAAGATAACCCAAAGAAAAAACGAGTATATCGTATTGTTTTGATTTGCGAAAGCAGCTTTCAGGCCTCATATTCATTAATGTCATGTGGTCCGACTATGCGGTCCACCTTCAATTATGTAGCCAAAGAAGGAGATACGTTAAAGAACTAAAAGGTCAAAACCTAGCTTTCAGTCACTACCAAACAGAGCCCAGTGAACGCCACTGCACTTGTTTCTTTTGTTGTTTTCCAAGCAAAACTGAATATTTGGCGTTGCTGGAAAATAAATTTAGTTTGCAAAGCCTGAAATATCATTGCTGACCCTCCAAAACTTGAATTTCATAGTTATTATCTACAGACCCGTTTTATAGAGGTTGATGCAACTCTACGTCACTTTACTTGAGAAAATTATGTTTATACTATGTATAACACGTATTTAGTTTGGAGTTTTCTACACCGGAGCTAGCATACACCGGAGCTAGCATACAGGATGTAAAATATCTAAAAGTCCTGAACTTTAGAAAAATACAATAAAAAACCTTTAAACTTTGAAATGTATTAAAAAATATGTGGTAGAGACAAATCACCCCAAAGACGATTAGAGTAGACTGAGGGGTTCACCCCCCAGCTTGGAGCCACATAGGGGCAGGGGGGTCAATCCCCAGTCAGAGCCCCTCACCTCAAGAGCGACGAGCATACCGGGGGGGGTTCAGCCCCAGCAACGCTGCGTCAAAGGCTTGCGATGAACCCAGGAGGTTGACTCTCAGTCGGGGGCCGACCCCCCACCCAGCACAGTGGGGCACGTGACCCTCACACGGCCTCCAGTCCTTCAAGTAAGGTGAGGGGGCAAAACTGGAGGTGGTTTGCACCCGAGGAGTTTTTTAATAAATTTTAAAATTTGAGGTTTTCTTAATATATTTTTCCAAAATTCAAGTTTTTTTTTGTTGATATTTTACCCTTTTAAAATGTCAAATTTTTAGAGAAAATAAAAATTAACTTTTATTTCTCCACTGGCCAGCCCTTCTTGAGATAGTAGCATTTGATGAACCCATATCTCGCCACTCTGTCGACGAGAGAATAAGTCTCTCCCCACACCGTCAAGCACTAAGATCTTCGTCGTCTCCCCATTGGAATGAGATATTATTGAATACATTAGAAATTCATTTTGTAAAAAATATTTAATGAAGTAGATTTTGGAATTTAAAGTATCTATTTGGAACCAACTTTATTTGTTCCCATTTTTGACTTTCACGTTGGAATTATGAATTTTCTTAAGAGTTAGCATAAAGTTACTCTCATGTCATAACATTTTGTCATATCTCATGAATTTAAATAACAAATAATTATTTTTATTTTTATTTATTAAATATATTTAAATTAATTTAATGATGCAACGATACATAAATAGCTATGTCAAAGAGTATAACAAGACAATAACTCTATAATTACTATTTTATAAAGGTTTACTAGTGCTTAGTTATAAAATGTAACTGGACTATTTTTGGGCTGATATTCTGGAACCATTAATAATATTTTTTTTTATTTTTTTCTCAAATTCAATTTGTTTGAAAAATTTTGATTTTTTTGCAATGGATTTTGCAAGTTTAAACGAGAATATTAAGAGTTCATCTTCAAATTTTGAAATTTTTTATATACCTATTTTTATTGATTTTTTTTTTACAAAAACAAATATAATAAATCATATAAATATTAAAAATTTACAAAACTTATGATAATATTGTCGTATAATGATGCTAGTTGCAATAAAACTTTTGGATCATTACGATAATATTTTCGACTTGATCTTTTACTTATGCATTATTAGGATAAGATTGACAAAGCAATTACATGGTAGGATAAATTATTACATATTTTTTTATAAATATTTATGAAACTTAAAAAATAGAAATTTAAAAAACAGTTAAGAAATTTTCATAAATAAGTAGAGAGTTCCTTGTTTAAGTTGTCCTCTTTCACGTAAGGAGTGTTCTTACTATTGCCACGTCACAAATTTATTTTCTAATTTTACATTCTGACATATAAAATATCGTTAGCATAATAAATCATGAATAATTAAAATGACAAAATGCACAAATCAATACTTGCCACTTGAGAGTATCAAAATTATGTAATAGAATTAAGAGTAACAGTAACGCTATTCGTGGAAGACATCTAAATAATTCATGTGAAAAAATGAGACCGTTTTGTGCCCTATTCATGCATGCGTGCATAAAATTATATTTATGTTGTGAACTTCAGAATCGAGATCTCTGTCGAAAACAAATGAAAAGAAAATAAAATCGCAGAGAATCTGGATGGAAGAGTACTAAGGTGAGACAAAAAGGATTAATTGGAAAACAAGAGACTCACGTAGGTCTCGACAGTGAAATCGGATTATAATCTGTGGAATTCACAGATCACATGCGGTGCATGTCCGTTGATGGTGGGCTCGAGCTATAAAGAAGTGTAGAAGAGGCTCTTCCCTGCGCAAATTTATCTTTTTTCTGCCCTAGTCTCCCTTCCAATGGAGTCTGAGTTAGCTCCCCTCCATGTCCTTCTGGTTTCTTTTCCGGGTCAGGGCCACATAAACCCCATGCTCAGACTGGGCAAAAAGCTTGCTTCCGCTGGTCTTCTCGTCACTCTCTCCTGCACTGAAGCCGTCGGCAAGACCATGCGCGACGCCGGAAGCATCTCCGACGAGCAAACTCCGGTGGGTGATGGGTTTATCAGGTTCGAGTTTTTCAACGACGGCTGCGACGAGAACCCACATTTTAGACTGGATTTAAATGTTTTTGTGAAGGTGCTCGAACAGGCCGGTCGGGAACATATCCCGGAAATGGTGAGGAGATATTCTGAGGAAAAAAGGCAAGTTTCTTGCATTATCTCGAACCCTTTTATTCCATGGGTTTGCGACGTCGCTGATGAACTTAAAATTCCTTCTTCTGTTCTTTGGGTTCAGTCCTGTGCTGTTTTCTCTGCTTACTACCATTTCTTTCATAACAAGTTGGGGGATTTTTCGTTCGAATCAGGCTTGAAAACTGATCTTCAGCTTCCATCTATGCCGGCGTTGAAGTACGACGAGATTCCTAGCTTTTTGAATCCTTTGGACGAATTTCACTGCTTGGCCAAACCCATTCTGGGTCAGTTTAAGAATCTGGACACTCCGTTCTGTGTAGTTATGGATACCTTTCAGGAACTGGAGGCGGAGATTTTGAAATATATGTCCAACTTTTGCAACATAAAGCCCGTAGGTCCGCTTTTCAAGTCCCTGAAGGCGGAACTCTCCGGTAATTTCCACGGCGACTGTTTGCCGGTGGAAGACTGCGTGGAATGGCTAAACTCAAAGCCGCCGTCGTCGGTGGCGTATATTTCGTTCGGAAGCATCGTCTATTTGAAGCAGGACCAGATGGACGAGATAGCTCATGGGATTTTGAGCTCGGGCGTAAACTTCTTACTGGTCATGAAGCCGCCGCCGAAGGGGGAGGAGCGCCTTTCTTTGCTGGATGGGTTCCTGGAAAAGGCCGGGGAAAGAGGAAAAGTAGTGACGTGGAGTCCTCAGGAACAAGTTCTAGCCCACGCTTCTGTTGCCTGCTTTGTCACTCATTGTGGCTGGAACTCCTCCGTCGAAGCTCTCGCCGCCGGCATACCGGTGGTGACTTTCCCGCAGTGGGGCGACCAGGTCACCAACGCTAAATTCATGGTGGAGGAGTTCAAAGTTGGTATCAGATTGTGCCGGGGAGTGTCCGAGGATCGACTAATCACTCGAAACGAGGTGGAGAAGTGCTTAATCGAAGCAACAGCCGGGCCGACCGCCGTGAATCTGAAGAAAAACGCTTTGAAGTGGAAGGAAGTTGCCGAACGAGCCGTCGCGGACGGCGGCTCCTCCGACGTCGCCCTCCATGATCTCGTGGAAGAAATCAGGAGAAGGTCCACTGTTCCAACTCATCCATTAAAAATAATGCCATTAAAGGAAGAGATCGGCAATAATGGAGCAACGACAAAGGAGCATCTCGGGGAAGGCCAGGTCTTGGACCAGATTTAACAGTGCTTAGTGGCGGCCGGCTAATTAATTGTAATATTAAGAAGCATCTTGAGCAGGATCCACACTAGGGTTTATGCACGAGATTAAAATGCAGATTATAGCTCTGCAATAATGCATCATCTTGTGGAATACATGGGATGGTCTTTGCTTTGTTCTTCAGCTTCGATTTCCGTTGGATCATGTCGGGTCACAAGAACTGTGTCTTCCGTTTCAATCACGACTTTTCGGAAAGTGATTATAAAAAGTTGAGACATAAAAAGGCTCTAAAATATGGGCACATTATTTTATTAAGAGTAAAGTTGGTAACAGTAGAAACCTAATCAAATATTCGAATAACGTTTATTATCTTGACCTAGTTATTCATGCAAAGAAGAAATATTTTGAAGTTTCTTTCATTAAACTTCATTAATTTATCATTTTGTTTTGTTAAAAGTGCTTGTTAATTTCATAAAATTGGTAAAACAGTATGAATATTGGGATAATAAAGTAATGCTTCTTTTTGTTTTTTAATTTTAAAACTACCAATATATAACCAACATGTTTTAACACTTTATAAGAAATTGCCTATTTAGTCTCATGTGTAATAATTAAATTTACACTATGATCAGCAGAAACATTATAAAAATAATACTAAAAATTATATATCTGATTGGATAATAATTTGAAAATAAAAATAATATATTTATAAGAGATTCATAACAGCAAAATATTACTGTGTTTGTTTAATTGACGAGAGCATAAATAAAATACAAACTTACAACAATATAATTGTTAAGTCTTCAAAAAGACTAAATCTCAACCATTTTTTATTTAATAATTGTTAGGAATCATATAATAAGTTAAGTTTTGCATCCTCACAGCACATGTTGCAGCATCACACATAGCATATCAATGAGACTATTTTACATTTTTTTTTAAAAGTTGTACAAATAATTCATTAATCATCATATATTCTCAAATTCGGTGCCCGATTACAACGTCTCAGATATAGTTAGCGTAGGAAGGAAGAAGTAACCAAATATTTTCTAAATTCACATTGAGAAACAATCCATTTGCAAATTTCAACCATTTTTGAAATTGGGTAACAGTCTCTGGTGGAAGTTTAAAGCGGCGAGCACGATGACAAAAGAATAGGCTCTGGCAAACACAGCCATGACAGTGAACATTGAATACTTTTATCTTTTTAGGCTTTTTTTTCTTTTTTCAATTTCTTTGTTCTATAGTTAGTTAATAACTAACTATAGAACAAAGAAATTAAATTTGGTAATTAAATTTAGCACATATTTATCTTTCCACGCGAATACTAATTTTTATTGCAATTCGTTCAATCTATCCAACAAAATTAAAATAGTTTAGGTATGAGATATCTTGCTTGCTTATTCTGGTGACCTTTTCCGTACTGTCTCCTAATAGTCCTCATAAAAATACTAGACTTCATATCAATATGTTTGATCTAACTTTTACATTGAACTATCATTTTTATTTGGCATCAATCATATATCATTAATTTGTAAATGAGTAAATATAAAGAAAGAGCTCAAAAAAGAAATTTGTCCTCTAAATTTCCTTTCCTCGAAGAAAAGAAATCAGGAGCGCCAATCTGGTCCCAACCACCCCTAAACAAAGAGCACGAAAATGGAAGAGTTCTCTTATTTTGGCCACAGTCCGATCCTCCAATGATATTCTTAACCATCACATCATCTCTTAGTTGACATTCAATCCGGCTAAGGCAAAGCGAGCTAGAAAAAATCTAGCTTGATCAAGTGAAATAAAAAAAAATTAACTTGTCGATTCTGTCGAGCTTGTCAAGCTTAATCGATTTGAGTCTATTGAGATTATTTTAAAAAAATTTGACTCGATCCGACTCGTGAGCTCCAAGCCTAAATGAGCTGAGCCAGTTGAATCCGTCGAAGCTAAATAAACTGATCCTAAAAAGCTTAACATACATGAATAACTTTAATTTGAACGAACTAAGTGACTACAGGTTAGCAAAATCTCTAAAGGGCATTTCAGCTTTTGTAGTACTTCTGGTATTGACCGTAGGATGCCTGCGTCCTTTGCTTGATTGGAAGGACAAAAAGTGGAGTCAGAATAATTCTATTTATAGTAAAAAAAAATAGAACATGTCAGATTCAATTTATCACCTTTTAACGACATTGTAATCTTATGATTGGAGGGGCATATGGCAACCCAGCATCTCATGAACTATTCACCCCGCCCTAATCTTGGATTCATAAATAAATTAAGAGACCCAAACTTGAGTCTTCGCATTTAGGGCGGGGTCAGGTCCGTTTCCGGCACAACATGATCTATTTTTCGGGTCTTGGTTTCTTTATGAGACTAGAAGGCCGAAACTAATCCGCATCCTTTAATTTTTAAGTAATCCAAAATTTTGAGTCCAAGTGAATTCGGTTTTAGTTGTTTTTTAAATAGTATTTTTATTTAAAATTTAAAATTAGAAAAAAATAATTTTTTGATTGAAAAACAGTAGTAATATAAAAATACTTTTTATTATTTTTTTTTGAGTTTTCGATTTGGTTTTAGGGTTGGCCAAAAACTTGAAAACCAACTACGAACTGAACCATGAAAATGTACCTTAAAGTGTGGGGGAGAGTCTTTTGAGGTACTAATTACGAAACTCTCATCGAGAACGGAAAACAAGGAAGCAACTCTACCTTGAGCATCAATATCTGCCCAGTGACCCGAATCGAACCTTAAAGTGTGGGGGAGAGTCTTTTGAGGTACTAACTTAATGGGGAATCATGTACTATTTACTATTGCATATGCGGAAAACTGGTTTTCAATATCTTTTGAAAACAATATCGGTTGTTATTTAAAGGATAGAAAGTATATTGAACTCAGAGTTTCGGGTTTGATTTGCTTATTTCCTCGTTAGAAACCGTTTTTACTTTTTCAAAATTCATTGTTTGATTTTCTTATTTTGATGAAACTTAAGATTCAATATGCTTTTTACCCTTATTTTTTTAAAAAAAAAAGTGCATGACTTTACGTTCAAAGCTCACTAGTTTCTTTTGGAACATGGTTGTATACATAGGTAGCTGTACATAAAATATGTCGTTAATGGTTGCTTTTGAAAACCACTCTCCAAATGGAAAGAAGAGTGTCGTTCATGGACCACCCCGATATAACATAAAGAAAGATGGAATATTGAATGTTCAACGTCTCATGAATCTAAGAAATATGAAGGTGAACAAAAAATTAAGCCCATCACACATATATAACAATGACATCATCCTCTATCATAGATGTGCAATTAGCTACTTCTGTTTCTTTGGTTGTTCAGACATTATCACAATGAAAGGTAGCCGAAGATCGTCCATATACACACAAATTAATTGTCTAATAAACTTTATGTTTGATCTTATTATTTGGGTGCTCATAAGCCGCAACCGAAGACAATTAGAATATAACACAAAGTTCGTTCATAATCCAATAACTAAAAGGTCAACGGGCATGGCTCATTCTGAAAGCCTAAATATCATGCACATGAATTTAAACGTGGAAAACTATATATACATAAAAACTTGTGTGATTGCAGACAGGCCTGTCAGGATTTTCAATAGGTGCCAACCATCAAAATACGAGTCTTTTTATCACTATTCATTGCAATAAAAGGACAAGTATGGTATAAAAACTCCTACCTAGATAATGACAATTGCTAACCTCTATCAGAGTTAAGATTCGCGCTCACAACATGCACGCAACGTACACCTATGTCAAAAATTGCATGATAACATCCAATCTAGTTATGACAAACAAAATATAGTTCTAACCCTTTATGTGTACACACATCTAGCAGACAACCTTGCATCATCTCTCGTGGTAAGAAAATGATCAAATACGTGATAAGCAAATGAAGTCGGATCTCGACAAAAGGACAATCTAATTGCATCAAAAACATGATAATTAGTAATATAGTGTTGATTTGGCAGTCAACATCAATAGTTAAAAGGTTTGATATGCTCTTGGCCAAGGAGGATAGCTGAGAAATGAGAGAGGAAAAGATTTTGTGGCTGAAAGGGTTATTGAGGAAGAGGGAAAATGTAAATAAATGAAGGTAAAGAGGGAAAGTACCAGAGATGGGAGGGGGAGCTATGTGGAAATGCAACCTCAGGAACAAGTTCTCAGGAACTCGTTGAACAAGTTCTGAAAGGGGGAGCTCGTTGGCCAAATATGACTCCCTGAAAAATCTGATCTTGGGAGAGATTCTCTATCGAGGAAAGGGAATGTGAAATTGCAATGTTCACTATTGTTCAACTGAGTACAAAGTTCCTCAAAATTGTCTTAAAGACCAATCTTAAAAACATGGGGATGAGTGTTGCTTGAAAATTTAATCGCTATAACGCAAGTGCACGTGTCGCAACGTAGTAATAAAATATTGATCCCACGAAGATAAGTCAAATCTCTAATTTAAAGAATAGATTACAAAGTATTATAAAAAATAAAGAATAACATTAAAGGTTTGATTTTTATATCTATCTTCTACTCCTAGATTAAACAATTAATTAAAGTATCTAACTAATATCCTAAATTAAGCAAAAAAGTAAAATTGGTGGTTGAATTGAGAATTCATAAAAATCTCGACTAAGACTTTTCGTAAATTAATTTACTTGAACTACCATCGGCGGGTGCTGCAGTATTAGTCACAACATCAGTTTAGTTCTGGTCCGAACACTTAATAAACTGAGTCTGGCACTGCCTCTATGGTTGAGTTTAAGAACAAGTTCGATTTCACCGCACTATGTTTGAATGAACATGATGAAAACACTTCTAGCTAAATTGTGTCACTCGATCTAACCACCTAATTAGGTTTTAATACATCTCTCAGCAACACGCAAGGGCGTATTGTCGGGATTGCTCAAGAAATAATCACAGCAAAGCAAAGATATATAAGCTCTTATTAAAATGAGTTCTAAAAGATAGCATGCAATTTCATTAAGCAAATCAATATATGAAAAATCCTAATTTTAATTCAAACGAAATAGTTTTACAATAACTATCAAGAGTTGATAAAATTCACGGAAGTGAAAACAAAAAACCAAGGGAGAGAATTTTGGTCATCGCCGTCGAAAGTCATTGGTCGCACAGCCTCGTTCCCTCGCTGCCGTGATTGCCGCCGTGAACCTCTTTTTTGGATTTGCGCCCGAAGCTTGATTGTGAATCCCGTTCTCCAATTCTAACACACCAAATCCGTGGTATTCTTGTTCTTTATGTAGAATGCGTGCAGCTCGAGCAAATTTGGGAAGCTGTTGGAAGAAGATCTGGGTTGATTTGGTAAGAGGTTGAGATTAGGAAAGATTTCCAAATATTCAAAGATATTCTTGTTTCCCAATTTGAATTTGAATTAATTCTTCCTTCTTTTTCATGATTCTTCCAGCTTATATTCACATTAATCTTCTGTAAATGCATGAAAACAAAAATTTCGTGATAATAAAAATATACAAACTATCGGGCAAAATCACATAAAAACAGCGTCCCTAATGCTATACGGAATGTTGTGGCATCACCGCAGCATTATCCCTAAAAATCTGATTATTATAATTAAATCATTACTGATTCATAGCAATTTGACCACTAAAATCACGTGATTATTAAGTCTTTTCGAGACTTAACATATTTCCAAACTTAAGCTATTGCTCGTCCTCGAGTAATGTCAATAAACAATCATAACAATTTTCTGATTTTTCCACAAAAGACCTAACTCGAGACAAATAATCACAAATCCATGACTTTCCAACTCCTCTTAACTTTAGATAACTTCTCGATAGTATCTCCCTCAAAGTGAGTGTGTGCACTTATTACTATGAACATTAACCTTCCCAAAAATCATAAGTTTCATCTCATAATGCTAAAATCCTCAATTCTTTAAACACCGTTCAAATTCATATCTTCCACGTACAAATTAAGCAAGATCCGAGCTTCATGACTTCAAGAGTGAGGAAGATTTTTTCTAGGCTTTTGTAAATAAGCTACTAACGTTATCATATCACCATTTATATAATTTTTTATTCTTGATTTATCCGAGGTGGTATTTCAAACAGGTAGCCCATTTAATGGCAACGGAGTTCCTCCCATTGTTCTCTTTATTTTTTCTATTCCACCAATCGAGTATCCAAAAGGCTCACTCGAGATTTGAAAGTCGATTGGGAAATTGCAAATATACTTTACCGTTCATCCACGAATTCCCGATGAAGTGTCACTCAATGATCATCCACGAAGTCCCAGTGAACTACGAATGTTGAGATTTTCCTATTTTAGGACTCTTTTTTTTTCTCTTCCCCAAACTTGTCACCATGTCACTCTTCACCTTAAAAATATGTTTGTCTCACGCATTTATTCGAGCTAAGTTTCAAAAATATAAAATTTAAACAGAACATGATAACTCTTAGGAAAATCGGGAAAGATGATGTTCAAAATAACATTTTTTTGTAAAGAGAATCTACTATGTTTAAGTGTCTCCTAAATTAATTATACTTGAATTGTCATTAATAAGTAACATCCGTCAAGAGTTAGATTATTTAGGAAAATAAGTTCCCTCATTAAACTACATGATTGCTAGCATTCTCGGCTATTCGAATTAAGAGAATTATTCATCATATTACTTTTAAAATATCGGTACACCTCCATCCCCAAACTTAAACTAGTCAATGCCCTCATTGGCAAACCCCAAAATACAAGCAGTGGACCGAAATCACAACAACAGGAGAGCAAAGAGGGTTAGAAGAAAAATCCCCTATGGAGATCTCTCGGCCTCTACATCGGATGGGCTGCTTGGTGCGGCTTGATTCGGTAGTAGGTGGGCTTGCAGTTTCTCCAAAATATCCAACATGAAGTGTTGCTGGATTTCTATATGGCTCAGACGAGTTTCTATGAGTTGCAGGCTCGCAGAAATTCTGTCGAGAAACTGGGCTATTGGCGATGCTGCAACTCCGCGCACAACATCGGGGGTTGGTGCACTTTCTTCTTCCTGATCTCTGTCATTCTCCTGTGAAATTCGGGCAATAGTAAAGGGAGTGATTGTACCTTTGTGCTAGAGCTTTCCCTCTGTGTCCAGGACTTGAACTCCCGCACCAATACAGAGATCGGAAATTAGCGAAGGGAAAAGGAATTGACTCCCCTTCTTCTTGGCGTTGGCACAGATGCTTCGATAGATTATTCTCCCGACGTTGATAGGCTTGCCCTTCAGGATGCAGAACAGGAGGACGACTCGCTCGCGGGTAACTTACTGCCCGTGCGAGGAAGGGGAGATTCTGGATTTAGCAAAATGGTACCAGCATTTTGCGCTTGGTTTCAGAGATGCTCGTGAAATCATAAGGGCTCCTAGTTTTATTACTCGCCAAGTCGTTCCTGGTAGAGCAACTGTGCTGAGTACGTCGGCGAGAAATTCTGGCAATGTATTCTCCGAGTGGGCGAAGAACTCGTCGGTATCTGATTGTAGCTTGTATATATGATTGATGCTCTCCAGTGAAAATAGTACCATCTTATGTCGAACCATAATTGATTCTAGAAAATTACCTGAAAAGTTAGCATAAAATTCCCTTACCAGAGAGGGAATTAGCTCTTCCGGTTGGGCACAGAAAATTGCTCAATTTCGGCTTCTAATGGTTTTGGTGATGTACGTCGGATATTATTTCATTGTGCTAGCATCCAGTAGCAATCCTTTTTCTTCTACGAAGGTTCTTTTCTTAAAATGTAGCTCGAAGTCAAGGGGAGCTTCTTCGAAAAATGAAGGTTGGCTTTTCTGGCTGCCTAATTACAGAGCTCTTAGTGCGCGAAGATATGTGTGGGGGTCTGTTCTGGGACTAACATTGACGATGCGGCTTTGGTCTTTGGTGGTGTCGGGATGGCTGGCACTGATTTTGGAGGGATAGCTTTTAAGGTGCTCATTATTTCACTTATAAAGGGTACCTGAATGGTACCTGAAATCCGGCAGCATTTCTAGAGCACGTTGATAGGCTTGGTGGGCTAGATGATTTAGCCTCCAGAATCAGAGTAACTTCTCTGGTTCACGACGGAAGTGGAGTGGACTCCGGAGTTGGAGTAGCTTTTCTGGTCGGCGGCGATGGAGATACAAACTCTTTGGTTGCTCTTTTCTTCAGGATAAATGATACTGGAGTATCGGATTGAGGGGATGCTTCTTGTGCTAGCAGTTTAATATTAGACTAGTCGCCCCATTTCCTTTTTCTAATTAGTGGCACCGGAGTATCGAATTCTGTTTCCGAATCGGACGACAAAATGATAACTGGCGCGTCATTTGTTGGGGGCTGCTTTCTGGCCGGGCAGCTGGCAATTCTAGTAGAGGTTCTAGTAACTTTGCCTTTTGTCTTAGGTTGCGTCTGCCTCCTCTTAATCGGCGGTGGTGGGTCTCGCAAAATTGGCAGTGACCCCGACAGTGTTCCCTGTAAAATTGGAGAAGGGAACGCAGTAGGATGTACCTCCGGAATCAGCTCAGAAAACTGCCGATTATCTTTAGTCAGAGGTGTAAATTTTCCTTGTGCTGGTGATTGATGGGTTGTTAGCCGTTTGGTTGCCAATTTTTTTCGGCCTCATGGGAGGTGGTAATAGTGATGATGACCCTAATTCTGCCGCGAGAGGGTATATATTTTCCTCCACTGTGTCCTTCCATGGTAGATAGAGTATTGGTGCAGGATCCATCGGCGATCTTCTCTCTCAGATGTCTGGGTGACGCTCTGGTGTTTTTCCGAATGTTGTGGCTCCACCTGCGATTTAAGGATGAAAGAGGCGGTGAATGTTCAATTTCAAATCTATGTTAACCACCTTCTCAGAAAATTGCAAGCGGTAATTTTAATCTTTTCCGCCTAGGGTCCCGCATACTCAATTCTGATTGGACCGAGTTTATCTCCCTTATCTCTTTTTGCTTCTCCCGATTCATTCTGGTCATTCCTGCTATCAATGCTTTGACATTGACCACATCATCATATTATTCTACCTACAAGATAAAAACATAATTACTACTCTATCTAAATAACCAAACTAAAATAAAAATAAAGTGTTGCCTCCCTGTAGCGCTTAATTTAACGTCATTAGCTAGACGTCTTTCTTCCATTATGCAGCATCTTCTAAGGTTACGGAAACACCATCATCTTCCTGCAGATTCGTTCCAAGGTACGGCTTTATCCGTTGGGCGTTAACTTTGAAACTTTCCCCGGCTTCCTCATTACGAAGTTTGATAACTCCATTATAATTTATAGTAGTGATCAAGTATGGTCCCGTCCATCTTGATTTTAATTTTCCCAGGAAAATTTTCAACCTCGAATCATATAGCAGCACCTTTTGCTCGATGCTGAAGAATCGTTCTTGGATGTTTCTGCCGTGCCATCGCTTGACTTTTGCTTTATAGGTTTCTGCATTTTCATAAGAATTGAGCCTGAATTCTTCCAATTCATCGAGCTATAACAGTCTTTCCTCCCCTGCGGCTTTTGCTCCCATATTTAATTTTGCAACCGACCAATATGCTTTGTGTAATAGCTCGACTGGTAAATGGCAAGGTTTGCCAAAGACTAGTCGGTATGGCGATGTTTCTATTGGAGTTTTGAAGGCCGTCTGATATACTCATTAAGCGTCTGGTAATTACTCAGCCCAGTCTCTCCTTTCAGAATTAACAACTTTTTCCACGATTCTCTCGATTTTCCAGTTGGATATGTCAGTTTTCCCATTCGCTTGTGGGTGGTATGATGTGGTAATCTTGTGTTTGACTCCATATTAGTAATTGCTTAAATTTTTTGTTGCAAAAGTGACTTCCTCCATCACTAATGATTGCTCTCGGTGTGCCGAATCTTGTAAAAATATTCCGATGTAAAAAACGAGTGACAACCATTGCATCATTAGTGGGAAGAGCAATAACTTCGACCCATTTAGATATGTAGTCAACAACGAGTATGATTTACTGATTCCCATAGGATGAAGGGATGACCCATGAAATCTATACCCCACACGTCGAACAACTCGACTTCTAGGATATTCATCAAAGGCATCTCGTGCTTTCGCGAGATGTTTCCCATTCTTTGGCATCTGTCACAAGATTTTACAAATTCATTTGCATCTTTAAATAGAGTTGGCCAATACAGACATGATTAGAGGACCTTAGCAGCTGTTCGGGTTCCTCCAAAATGTCATTCGTACGGTGATGCATGGCAATGCTGCAGCACTGATGCAACTTCTTGTTCTGTAATGCTTCTTCTCACTATCTGATCCTCACATTGCTTAAATAAATAAGGGTCGTCCCAGTAATAGCATCGAACCTCCTTAAGAAACTTCTTCCTCTGTTGGTAGGTGTAATCGAATGGGATGATCCTGCTTGCTAAATAATTCACAATGTCGGCATACCAAGGAAGTGCCTCGGTTCTGAAAATTTTTTCGTCTGGAAAAGTTTCTATAATTGCCAAGTTATCCCTCTGCGACTCCTCTTGCTCTACCCGTGATAGATGATCAGCTTCCTGATTCGCAGTTCCTTTTCTATCGATAACTTCTAGGTAGAATTCTTGTAGCAGTAGAATCCACCTAATTAAGCGTGGCTTGACATCTTTTTTAGATATTAAATATTTGATCGCAGAGTAGTCAGTGTCCACTATTACCTTCACACCAACTAAATATTGTCTAAATTGTTTGAAGGCGAATAGTACTGCCAATAGCTCATTTTCAGTTTTCGTATAATCACTTGGCGAATACTACTGCCAATAGATATTAAATATTTGATCGCAGATAATGTCTTGCTGGAGTAATAGATCAAATAGAAGATTCAGTTATGTTTTTGACAGAGCACTGCTCCCATCGTATAATCACTAGCGTCGCACATGATTTCGAAAAGTTTTGTCCAATCCGGAGCAACAATGATAGGTGCTTATGTGAGCTGGCGCTTTAACTCTTTAAAAGCTTGCTGGCATGCTTCATCAAAACAAAAAACTTTGTCATTTTCCAGTAATGAGCAGAGTGATTTGGATACCTTTGAAAAATCCTTGATGAAACGGCGGTAGAAACCAGCGTGTCCTAAAAAGCTTCTTACTCCCTTCACTGAGGTTAGAGGGGGCAACTTCTCGATTACTTTAATCTTTGCTTTGTCGACCTCCATTCCTACTTTTGATACTCGGTGCTCGAGAATTATTCCCTCGGTTACCATAAAATCACACTTTTCCCAGTTTAAAATGAGATCCGTCTAGGTACGGCGCTTCAACACCAGTTCAAAATTCTTTAAGCAATTATGAAAAGAGTTTCCCACAACAGAGAAGTCATCCATAAAAATTTCCAAGAAATCTTCAACCATGTCCGAAAAGATGGACATCATGTAACGCCGCAACGTTGCTAGAGCATTGCAAAGTCCGAATGGCATGCGCAGGTAAGCGAACATGCCATAAGGGCATGTAAATGTAGTTTTCTCCCGATCTTCTGGTGAGATGGCAATCTGATTATAGCCTGAGTGTCCGTCTAGGAAGCAATAGGATTCCTTCCCCGCTAATCTGTCGAGCATTTGGTCGATGAATGGCAATGAAAAATGGTCCTTCCTTGTCATCGTGTTTAACTTTATGTAGTCCATGCATACTCGCCAACCGGTGATCACACGGGTTGAGATGAGCTCATTATTTTCACATGCTACTATAGTAGTTCCTCCATTCTTTGGAAGACATTGGACTGGACTTACCCAAGAGCTGTCTAAAATTGGGAAATGATACCTGCGTCCAACAGTTTTATGATTTCTTTTTTAACCACCTCCTTCATAACTGGATTTAACCGCCGTTGTCTCTCTACTGATGGTCGGTAATCCTGTTCTAGCAGAATTTTATGCATACAAATGCTCAGACTGATTCCCTTTATATCAACAAACGTCCATGCAATGGCATGTCTGTGTTTCTTTAATATCTCAAGTAATGCGGCCTCCTGTTCATTGCTTAGTTTATTTAAAATGATGACAGGTAAAGAATTACATGTTCCCATATAAGCGTACTTGAGATGCTGCGGCAATTGCTTTAGCTCCAGTTTCGGTGGTTCTTCTATCGAGGATTTCATGAGTCGATATTCCTTCTCATCCTTGTTGAGGGGCTCAGCGTCTTGTCCCCTGGATTTCTTCCAAGTTCGAGGATCAGTGAAATCAAACTTGAAATTCTTTTCTGCAGCTCGGGGTTCTTTTTTTTTTTTTCTAATAAGAAGCATTCATTTTCCGAAATGGAAAAATAATCTTTAGCTTCTACAGGGCACTTTAGTGTGTTCAGGACATTAAATGTGACTTCTTCGTTGTTGACTCTCATTGTTAATTCTCTTTTTTCCAAATCAATGAGAGTTCTGCCTGTAGCCAGGAAAGGTCTTCCTAACAGGATTGAGACCTCTTGATCGACTTTGCAATCCAAAATGATGAAGTCAGCCAGGAAAATGAATTTGTCAACCTTTACTAACACATTTTTAATTATTCCCTCGGGATATGCAATGGATTTGTTCGCAAACTGAAGTTGGCTTTGCTAACTCCCAGGTCACACAGAGCTTCGCCAACGTAATGATCTCCTATTGTGCATGTGATCGTAAATTTACCAAGATCGCGTAACTTTGGCGGAATCTTATTCTGAATAATGTAGCTGCATTCTTGTGTCATCGCCACAATTTCGTATTCCTCTATTGGCCGCTTCTTTGATACAGGATCCTTCATAAATTTTGCATAGTTTGGCATTTGTTCCAAAGCTTCAACCATGGGAATATTGATGTGTAGTTGCTTTAATAATTCCATGAATTTCCCAAATTATTTGTCATGTGTTTGCTTCTGCAGTCTTTGAGGAAAAGGTGGTGGAAGTCTTTCAACTGATGTATTTTTCTTCTAATGCTGCTTTGGTGCGGCAGCATTAATCGTAGTTTCGACTGTATTACTTCGTTCTACGACTTCCTCCCTATCAGCCTCTGTAGTTTCAACAAAAACTTGTTCCCTAGGATTTATTTCAGGATCTTTCACAGTTTCCACTTCTCTGTCGTTACGCAAAGTGATGGATTTACACTGTTCTTTTCCTTCTCGTGTTGGTGTTTCAGTGTCGCTTGGCAACATTCCTGAAGGTCTATCATTTAATGCTAGCGCGAGCTGACCCACTTGATTCTCCAGATTCCTATAAGATGCGACCTGATTCTATAAGATCGTATTTATATTTTGCATTATCCCTTACTGTGCAGGTTGGAAATACTGATTTTGTGTTCGTGGTTGCTGTTGTTGGCTCCACTGATTTCTTGGTTTCCATCCTTGCGTAAAATTATTCTGATTGTTCCCCATGTAACTGATTGCTTTCGGATTTGACGGACAATGATCATAAACATGTTCTCCCGAACAGTAAGAGCACAAAATACTTTTGATAAGTTGTGGGTTGGCTTGCTGCATGTTCAAATTCTTGAGAGTGTTGTGAGTGTAGTCATTTGAGCAGCTAGGGCCATCACTGGATCAAGATCTAAAATCTCAGGTTGATTATTCGTCGATGCTGCAGCTCTCTCTGTTAGCCACTTATAATTATTTGTAGCCATGTTTTCCAGCAGCGCAAAAGCTTTCGCGCATGATTTGGATAAAATGGCTTCGTTTCCTGCTGCATCTAAAAGAGATCGAGTCTGTCTATGTAATCCATTAAAAAAAATTTCCAACTAGACTCATTCTTCAACACCATGATTCAGACATTGTCGTAATAATTCTTTGAACATCTCCCAGGCTTCATATAGGGATTCAATATCTTGTTGTCTGAATATCATGATTTCTCCTCGCAGCTTTGCGTTCTTTACTGGTGGAAAATATTTCAGCAGAAACTTCTTGGCTAAATCTTCCCAAGAAGTTATAGAATTCGGCGGTAAAGAATTTAATCATGCTTTTGCCTTATCTCGGAGTGCATATGGGAATAGTTTTAATCAGAGAGTCTCTCGATTGACGGCTGAATCTTCAAACAAATCGCATAAAGATGTGAACTCCTTAATGAATGCGTTCGGTTCTTCGGTTGTGAAACCATTAGACGTACCAATGGTTTGCAACATTGGGAACATAATCGCCTTCAATTTGCATCTCACTTCATTGTTTTCATGTCAAAAAATTCCAGGATTTAACCTCTCCAAATTTGGAATTGGATAATCCCGAATAGGCCTCTCTTGTGCTTGACCTTGGTTTGCTCTTTGAAATGCGTTTTTAGCCATTAGTTCTTCCTTCACCGCTCCGCTTTGATTTAAATTTTGGTGTCTTCTCACTCGAAGTATTCTTTCAGGTTCAGGGTCGTAAGGAATGAGCTCTCGTTCCTCGTCGTTTTGCATAAGCACCTGAAAAATTAAAAAGAACCGTATAAATCCTTTCTTTTTGAATTTTTAAAATTTCTAAAGTTAGAGTTAGTTATATTCACAAATACTTCACAACGAATTCTAAAAATCAAAATTTTTTGTTGTCCCCAGCAACGGCGCCAAAACTTGTTGCTTGAAAATGTAATCGCTAAAACGCAAGTGCACATGTCGCAACGTAGTAATAAAATATCGATCCCACGAAGATAAGTCAAAATCTCTAATTTAAAGAATAGATTACAAAGTATTATAAAGAATAAAAAATAGCATTAAATGTTTGATTTTTATATATATCTTCTACTCCTAGATTAAACAATTAATTAAAGTATCTAACAAATATCCTAAATTAAGCAAAAAAGTAAAGTTGGTGGTCGAATTGAGAATTCGTAAGAATCTCGACTAGGGCTTTCAGTAAATTAATTTACTTGAACTGCCCTCGGCTTGTGCTGCAGCATTAGTCACAGTATCAGTTTAGTTTCGGTTTGAACATTTAATAAACCGTGGTTGGCGTTGCCTCTATGGTTGGGTTTAAGAACAAGTTCAATTTGACCACACTAGGTTGGAATGAACATGATAAAAACACTCCTAGCTAAACTGTGCCACTCGATCTAACCACCTAATGGTTTTAATACACGTCTTAGAAACACGTAAGTGTCTATTGTCGTGTTGCCCTAAATAATATCAATGCAAAGCAATAATTTCGTAAATAGCACTTAGCAATCGCGCAATGGCGTATTGTCGGGATTGCTCAAGAAATAATCACAGCAAAGCAAAAATATATAAGCTCTTATTAAAACGAGTTCTAAAAGATAACATGCAATTTCACTAAGCAAATCAATATATGAAAATTCTAATTTTAATTCAAACGAAATAGTTTTACAATAATTATCAAGAGTTCATAAAATTCATAGCAGTAAAAACGAAAAGCAAAAAGAGAGAATTTTGGTCATCGCCGTCGAAATTCGTTGGTCGCACAAACTCGTTCCCTCGCCGCCGTGAACTTCTTCTTCGGATTTGCGCTCGAAGCTTGATCGTGAATCCCGTTCTCCAATTCTAACACACCCAATCCGTGATATTCTCATTTCTTTATGTAGAATGCATGCAACTAGAGAAGATTTGGGAAGCTGTTACTAGAGCCGGCAAACGAGCGAGCTGGCGAGCCAGTTCGCTCGGCTGGCTCGTGGCTCGGACTTGATCAGTACCGAGCCTGGCTCAAGCGAGCCTCCCGGTCGAGCCCGAGCCTAGCCCGCCTAAAGAGGCTCGCGAGCCTGACGAGCCAGGCTCGGCAGGCTCGCGAGCCCGACGAGGCTCGACGTCGCGCCTCATCGGGACGTCTGTGGTCGTCGCCCATATCTTCGTCGTCCTCCGTCGTCGCCTCGCCTCGTCGTCCGTCGTCGACGCCAGATCTCGTCGCCTCGTCGTCGTCGTCGCCGCTCGTCGTCGCTCGTCGGTCGTCGTCTCGTCTTCGCCGTTGCCTCTCGCTCGTCGCCTCATCTTTGTCTTCGTCGTCGTTGCCGTTGGCTCGTCTTCATCGTTGTCGTCGTCTCCTCGTTTGCCGACTCTGTCGAGGCGTCGGCGAGAGCAGAGAAGGAGAGAGGGAGAGAGGGAGGGAGAGAGAGAGAGAGGCCAGGGGTCACGAGTCGGCCCCCCATCCCCCGACCCCCCCTCCCTCTCTCTCTCTCTCTCTCTCTCTGTCTCTCTCTCCAGCCAAGCAGCCCTTAGCAGCCCACGTGGGCTGCTTGCAACGGTCGGATGATCGTTTGTAAGGGTGACAGTTGCAAGCAGCCCACGTGGGCATAAATGCAACGGTCGGATGACCGTTTGTAAGGGGGTGGAGAGAAAAAAAAATGGGTATATTTGATTTTTGGGTATAAATAGAGTTGATTTGGTTGTTAAAATTTACCAAAAATTTTCTTGAATTCTCTCAAGCTCTCAATTCTAATTCTCGGAAATACTTTCACGTGTGTTGACGATTTATTCAAGCATTAAGAAATTACTCATCGAGGTATGTTTTATCGGTAATATATTGTTAATTAATCGTCAAACTTATTAGTAACGTCGAATTAATATTTTTCTAATATTTTTCCAGGACTCGTATTTGTGGAATTAAAGATTTTTTGCCATGTACAAGTCAATATCGACCCGAGTAATTGGTGAACGGTATCAATTTATTTAGTATTTTTTATTAAGATGGATCCAAGGAATGTAGAATATGTTACAAATTCCGACGATGATATTCAAGAAATTGGCACAAATAATCCGGCATTTTCAATTGGACAAACATTTGCACAAGCATCCACGTCATCACTTCCCCGTCCCAAAAAAAAATAAAACGTCCGATGTTTGGAAGCATTTTAACATTGTCGAAATGAATGCCGGGGGAAAAGTAGATAATCGGGCACAATGTAAATATTGTGCCAAAAATTATGCTTACGTATCGACGACTAGTACGATTCGTAGACATTATCAATATTTTCACGCACATGAGCAAACACCCGATGAAAGACAATTACAATTATCGGCTAGTGGTAACACTACTTTTTTATATTCACATGAACGACTGCGAGAAGGTGCTGCAAGATTTGTGGCTCAACACGAGGTCCCGCTATCGATTTTTGATAGCGAGGTACACGAAAAATTTATTAGGGAATATATTAACCCTAATTTTTGACGAATTCCTCGTAATACACTTAGAGGTGACATAATTAAATTGTATACGAAAATGAAAAATGAATTATTTTGTCTTTTTGCACAAGCACAACATATGTCAATTTGTATTACCTCCGATTTATGGAGTGCACCTAATGCACTCGGTTATATAGTTGTAACTTCGCATTTTATTGATAATAATTGGCAACTTCATAAACGAATTTTAGGATTTCGTAGTTGCGAATATCCACATAGTGGTATTACAATTTATCGATATATTTTAGCTATTTTACAAGAATATAATGTTAGAGATAGAATTTTTAGTATTACTTTAGATAATGCGTCCGCTAACGACGTATGCATTTCTCAATTTAAACGATTATTCCAAGTTGATAATTCTCAATCTTCTCTTTTACATATGCGATGTGTTTGTCACATTTTGAATTTAATAGTTAGAGTTGGTATGAGTTTTATTTCTCCACATATTGATAGTATTAGAAGTGCAATTTCTTTCATTACAACGTCTAACTCCCGACAACAAAAGTACAAAGAATTTTGTAAAGCGGTTAATCTCCGACCGAAAAAATTAAAAACGGATGTATCGACTAGGTGGAATTCGACTTATTTAATGTTGGAACATGCAAAACCGTATTGGAATATTATTTGTGATTATATTAGTCAAAAATCACAAACTATTATTTTAGATAGATGTAGTTGCGATATGGCTAATTTGTTTCTTGATTTTTTGAAACCGTTTTTTGAACCGACAAAAGAATGTTCGAGAATTAATTATCCGACCATACATCTTGTGCTTCCTTGGTTTGTAAAATTAACCGGTGTTTTTTGAGATATAAAAAAATTAATGAATTTTTGGAAATAGTCAATAAAATGGAAACAAAATTTAAAAAATATTGGCTTGAAATTCCGTTTATTTTTTCCTTTGCTTTAATTATGCATCCGAGGTATAAAATAAAAGGTTGTAAATTAATGCTTGATAAAATTGCGCATAACTTAGGTTTTATTTCGGTTGCTACTCAACAATCATTAAAAACCGAACTTGCTACTTTATTTGCATCTTATCAAATAAAATATTGTGATACTCGATTATCATCTCAAGTCGGTAGTACTTATAGCGGTGGATCCGGGTTTGGAGGCCCACTAAATGACGATTTGGAATCGATAAACGAGGAAGCTGATGGCGACGTCTATTGGTTTGGCTCCGATCAAACGGAACTAGATACATATTTAGAGACGCGTTTCGAAATTCCTCGTGATACGACCTTCGATATCTTGAGTTGGTGGAAAAATAACTAGGGATTGTATCCGATACTTTCAAAAATGGCCCGTGATTTACTAACTCCTCCTGTTTCAACTGTAGCTTCCGAGTCGGCTTTTAGTGCGGCTGGACGCGTTTACGACGATCGACGAGGGAGTCTTGCACCGGATCTCGTGGAAGCACTCATATGCATGAAGGATTGGAGCGATGCCGTTAAGATAGAGCAACAACGAGATGATGAACTCAAGGAAGAATTCAAAAATTTAGAATTTGATGACTAATTTTTTTTATTACAATATAATTATTTTATTACAATGTTATGTAATTTTTCAATAAATGCTATGTAATTTTTTAACTTTTATAATGATTATTTTTCAAATTTCTCATTACGCTCGAATTGTTCGGTTCGTTTAAGCTCGGCTCGTTTTTGGCTCGATTAGACTCGGGAGTTGGGCTCGCTCGGCTCGAATAGCTCGAGGCTCGATAGCTCGCTCGAGCCAAAAATTTTCGAAAAAAAGCTCGACAGGCTCGGCTCGATTAGGCTCTACAGGCTCGGCTCGTTTTGCTCGCCAGGCTCGACGAGCCGGCCTTCCTGGGCTCGAGCCGGCTCGATTGCCAGCTCTAGCTGTTACGATTTGGAAGAAGATCTGGGTTAGTTTGGAAAGTGGTTGAAATTAGGAAAGATTTTCAAATCTTCCAAAATATTCTTGATACAAAATATCGGGCAAAATCTCGTAAAAATAGCACTAATGCTATACAGAATGTTGTGGCATCGCTGCAGCATTATCCCTAAAAATTAAATTATTTCAATTAAATCATTATTGATTTCTAGCAATTTGACTACTAAACATAACAAGTTTCCACGGGATAATCAATCGATTGGCATAAAGATCATAGAAATAATTGCTCATGTTGGATAGTCATAAACTCCCAACAATGACTTGTGAAATGCAACCGAAGCTTAATCATACGTGTCTCTCACCTAGCCTCCCTTGTACTCATTATCAGACGATTTGTATCTTTGAGGGACTGGACCTCTCACGTGTCTCTCATCTAGCCTCCACAGTGAGAGTTGGTTACCCGGCACCTCCCCCACCCTACCCCATTATTAGGAGCGGCAGGCAGAGGCGAGAAAGCGGGGGATTTTAAAGTTTAAGATTTCTTCAACTTATTTCTTCAAAAATCGAAGTTTTCTTAACTTTTTATCCAAAAAAGTGATTATACAGAGATTGAGATGTTTAAAGAGTAAGCGCTTTGACTTTTTAATGAGTTAATTCAACAATTTCTTTTTTCTAACATGTGCAATTCAATAAATCAAACTTGTTTTTTGTTAAAATCAGAAATGATAAATCAAAGGCAAGACAAACATAGATGATGAATATGAAAGAAAGAAATAATTTAAAAAATAGTCAAAATCAATCGTAACATTCAGGGCAATATGTTAAAAGTCAGTGAAGCTCAAAGCATTCATAAGTCACAAATTTTTTTTAAAGTATCGTATGTAAATAGTCTAAAGTCATGAACTAATGCCATTTAGCCTCATTATTGAAAAATAATGACACAGCCTAATTATAAAAAAAGTTATTATACATAAATTGAGATGATTAAAGAGTCAAGTGGGTCCGATTTTAGGAGGGGAGCAGAGACTTGAATTCAATGAGCTTTTCCAAAAGTCTAACAGCTCATCAACTCGAGACGACCGTCTCCCATCTATCTCGAAGTGTAGGTCAACTCATAGACGATATAGTCAACGTTTGTTCTTCTCATGCACATCTCCATCGCCATAGCTTGGACGCACAACTATCTCGACTCCCGGCTATAAACCATCTCTCCTCCATCCTTTTTCTGGGTTCAGAAGGATAGATTGGAGGAGCGCTCTTCTAGCGATGATTGTGGAAATGGTGGAGGCAAGGAGTAAGGTAAGCGCTTTGTTTTATGCTGCAATGTTTGGTTTATGGGTGTGAGAATGATGGATTTATGGACTGCAACAGGTTCATATTGGGTACATGGGAGAGAGGCTACAGCACCGAGATCCGAAGTTCGTGGATCGCGTGCACTCTGGCTGAATTGCTTGGTAGGTATTTTGTTTCTTTTCTTTTGAAGCATCGTCAATATTTTTTAAATTTTAGTGTGGTCCTTGCCCGCTTATTCCAATAAAGTTTCTTTGTCACGTGTCCCAAGGGGTGGGCGTCGGATCGGATTGGATCGGATTGTTGCCGATCCAATCCGATCCGACTATTATCGGATTGGAGTTTTGGATCCGATCGGATCGGCTCCATAACTCCATCCGAATCCGATCCGATCCGACAATTATCGGATCGGATCGGATCGGATCCTGTAAAAATCCGAGGATCCGAGTATCCCCTGTTTTGAATGTTTTCCCTGCAATCCGACTTCCGAGAACCTAATCCAAAATATATCATCCTCAGATTCAAACTATCTTCGTTCCCAGACATACAACAACAATCCAAAATAAACCAGAATTCCAGAATACAAAAACAATTCATAATGTCATCATAATACATAAAATAAAGTTAATAAACCATACAAAATAGTCATAATCCGCCGTTTAGAGTTCAATGATCGGCTCTACATCTCCCCCGGTTGCATTCTCCGAAATTTCTACAAAAACACATAAAACATATTTATTAACATAACATTAATAAACACTAAACAGTAATGTTAATAAATAACGTGCAGTTGAGCAATACCTTCGTCAATCGTTTTGTAATCCTCTAATACCTCCGACAAAAGTGGAGTCTCAGATTCAGAACGGATCCAACTCTGAGTGCATATAAGGGCCTCCACTGTCTTTGGTAATAGAGAAGTCCGGAATGAGTCTATAACACGACCACCACAACTGAAAGCTGACTCGGACGGCACTGTAGAAATTGGAACGATTAATACATCCTTCGCTATCCGACTCAAAACCGGAAATTTATGGGAATTCAATTTCCACCATAGCAAAAGGTCTAGACTATCAGAAAATTCTTCAACAGCATCGTGTAGGTAGACGTCAAGTTCCGACCTACTAATTCTAGACTCCGTAAAAGATGACCCGGCGTATAATCTAGAAAATAAAGGATCCTTCAGTAGTGGTGCGCTAACATTGGACGAACTCGATGGTTCGTCACTTGAACCCTTATACTCACTGTAAAGTCGGCGCAAAAGAGCATCAACCTCGTCATAATATTCACGCCCCCGCTCGTCCCCCATGAGAATGGTCAAACAAAGCTTTAACATATTAGCTTTGCACCGAGGATCCAAAACAACTGCAATGTACATAAGTTTATTCATTTTCTCGACGTCGCCCCAATACTTGTCGAATTTTGCAATCATGCCATTAGCCATTGAGCTCAATAATGGATTAGAACCTTCAACATGCATTTGAATATTAAGCTTCATTCGACATACCTCACTAACATACATGTTGGAAGTCACATACGAGGAACCTGATACTGCAACCGTCGAATCATAGAAAATTTCCAAGAATTTGCTAAATTGACGAATATCCACCCAATCTTCGTCTGTGAGAAGCCCTTCTTCTCCCATATAAGCTAAGAACTGAGTGTCGGATTCTGCAAGTTTATCGAATGCAGCTGCATACTTCTCAGCTCTTTCCAACATAAGGTATGTCGAGTTCCATCGAGTAGGCACATCAGATGTCACATTGCCCTTAAATGTGATTTTCATCATGTCAATGCAAGCTTTGAACTTCAGTAAACGTGCTGGTGAGGACTTCACGTACTTCACCGCCCTCCGTACTCGACTAATAGAAGCTTGATGCTCTTTAAGCCCATCATTCACAATTAAATTGGTGATATGAGCAAAGCATCGCACATGAATGAACTCTCCATC
>QAOC01045257.1:39284-109261 GCA_003255005.1 Begonia fuchsioides
GGGTTCGGAGTCGGGGTAAGTTGTCGATAGTCGATACGCCCGGTTGTTCGTCGTCGGAGTTCGTCGGAGGAGGCTATTCGTCGTCGGCTGTTCGTCGTCGCGAATGAGGAAACACGAATGTCGGATTGAAGCTTCAATCCCCAATTCAACAATTTGGGGATAATTATGTAATCGGATATTCGGATTTGGAGAATCCGACGTTCGGATTGGATCGGATTGGCTTACAATCCGATTTTCAATCCGATCCGATAACGATCCGAACGTCGGATCAAATTGAAGGATATTCTACCGATTACCTGATCCGATCCGATCCGATCCGATCGGATTGGATCGGATCTTCGGATTGGATCGGATCCGCCCACCCCTATCCCAAATCATATTTTCTTTCTTTTTATATATTAATATCTCCCACTTGGAAGTTGGATAATTGTTTATAGTTTTGGTGGTATCCGCAGCAACGAGAGGGCTAGGGAATCCTTGATCTACTGTTACAGACATGCATTGTCTGGGTTTGCACTTTGCAGCCAAGGTCAGTGAGTCTCCGGCCCAAAAGCTCTCAGGTAGGATACAATTTAAACATTATATTAAACCATAAGTAGGGCACGACACCCACTTAGCAAGCACGGCGGCCGGGTCTTTCGTCTCAAGCGTCAGCTACATAGGCCTTGATGTGCAATGGCCGACCACCATCGCACAACGACCGACCACCGTCTCGGATCCCCCGATGCACCGTCCCGACCTCCAAGTTTTATTTAACTTAGTTGCTATTTTTGCAGGTAACATTGACCTTGAGAAGCCCTCGGAGAAAGATAGAGGGCAGCCGAAGTACTTGTTCGAATGGAAGCTCGAGGATCACGGCGCGCGCACGCCCACCATCGAGACATCGTGCCCAGCACGCGCACCAACTACCGAGACAGCGCGGCCAGCACGCGCGCCCACCATCGAGACAGCACCAACACCCGCGTTCAACCTTGCGCGCACAGCATGCTCCGCGCGCACGCTTTCTTTGGCAACAACGTCGCCCGCGCGCGCACAACTTAGCAACACGCCAGCAGCGCCGCCTGCGCGCGCTCAACTTAACAACTCGTCAGCAACCGCGCGCACCCCAGCAAACCACAGTCAGAAAGAAACCCGGTGTCGGTCCCTCCTGGGTACCAACCTTAACCACCCGGATCAAACCACAGTCGCCTCAGCCAACTGCCATCCAAAGGCCTCTCGGTAAGGTGTCCCGGACCCAAGCTACCGTAACCCGATGACGATCAAGAACCCTACCGTTAGCTACCCGGGTCAAACAACAACGGCACACAGTCCCTTTGGGTACCCAGGGCAATCCGCTAAGATGGTTCTGATCTCGGTCATCGTACCTTGCACGCATGCAGTAAACCCTCGCCAGGTTTAGGGAGATTTAAGGTGCCCCAGGGAACGCGTCATCATCGTCCCATCATCATCTCATATCACATCAAGTGATAAGACATAGGTCGACCCTACCAACTCCGAACGAAGGGGTCGATCACCTGACCAACCCTACCAACTCCGAACGAATGGGGTCGACTGACCGACCAACCATACCAACTCCGAACGAATGGGGTCGATCACCTGACCAACCCTACCAACTCCGAACGGATGAGGCCGATCGTTTCAAACAAAATCCACATTTATAAAACCAAATCCAGTTTCTAAAAAAACATGGAAATCCAAAACTCAATTAGATATGTACTTCCATCCAGATAGGCATACAAATGAAATATCAATCATTTAAATCATGCAAACCAGCCATATTAATCACGTCGTTTTGGGTGTCAACCACCAAAATATGGTTATTATCAACTTTAAACCATGCATATAGAATTAATGCAGAAAACACAAATAACTTACCTCTTTTAACGATCGTTTTCCCTTTCTTTTTCCTTTTCTCTAGTTCCGGGCTCGGTTCAATTTCGTTAAACTCCTCTGTAATATCTCAAATATGTTTAATAAGAGAAGAGAAACAAAAACCGAGCAAAAAGATGGAAAAACGGGCCAAAACGGCCCTCGGGTCCGATTCAGCTGAACCGGTTCGGACTGAACAAGTTCGGGTTGAACCAGTTCAGCCGAACCATTGACCGGTCATTGGTTGACCCGACGGGCACGACCCACGCCCCCGTTCGCCGGCCGACGACAAAGAGTTATGTGTCGACAATCGACCAAAACATCTAGGTTTCTGGAAAAAAATAATGAAACCCTAAACGTTCAGTTTTTCCCCAAAATCGTGCAAAACACCGGCTTACCTTCGA
Organism: Begonia fuchsioides; assembly: GCA_003255005.1. Taxonomy (NCBI): domain Eukaryota; kingdom Viridiplantae; phylum Streptophyta; class Magnoliopsida; order Cucurbitales; family Begoniaceae; genus Begonia; species Begonia fuchsioides. Next base: position 41,558 of record QAOC01045257.1, read on the forward strand.
AACCGCTTGTACAGACTTCTTTATCTTTCCAAGACGGACGTTCCGACACCAAGATCTCGTCGAACGGACTTCGTTCGCCCGCGTTCCCTTTTCTCCTTCTCTCTCTGGTTTTTGCTCTCGGCCTCGGGGATTTCGAAGAAGAAGACACCTTCTTCTTACTTTTTATTTAATATAAATTAATATTATTAAAACATAATATTTATTTCGTGTAACGTTTTCGATTTTCGTTCGATTCCTGTCGTTCCACCAAAAATTCAATATGATTATGTGTCCACTAATTTCGTAAAATCAACTTTTACGTCACATTCGAAAATCGTAGCTCGATTTCGTTCCAAGATATCCCAATTTAATTAGTTTGACCAAGTCATCACACGTGGCATATACGACAAATTTGCGTTCCGTATACGACAGTTGATTAGTCAAACTTCGCGAAAAATTTTCCTTGAAATTCGGGATTTAAATTTTTGGGTTATTACATCATAACCCCCTCAAAAGAATTTCGTCCTGAAATTCAAAACAAACTTAACAAAAGGAGATAAATAAACGAGGGTACTTTTCCATCATATCAGATTCAAGTTCCCAAGTCGCCTCGTTTTCAGCGTGCTTCTGCCACATTACATGAACCACGGGAACTTCTCTTCTTCGTATAACACGAATCTCCCGATCAATGATCTGTTCAGAATCTTCTTCGTATGTCACGTCTTCCTCAATAGGTACGTCAGTCCAAGGGACTACGTGTGAAGGGTCTGAAACGCATTTCCTCAGCATAGAGATGTGAAATACATCGTGCACATACCCGAGCTGGGCAGGAAGTTCAAGCTTGTAAGCTACTGCGCCCACTCATTTAATAATCGGGAAGGGGCCAATGTACCTCGGAGCCAATTTACCCTTTACTCTGAATCGGCTAATCTCTCGCCTTGGTCGAACTTTCAGAAATACACAATCCCCTACATCGAACTCCACCTCACGGCGCTTAAGGTCTGCATAGCTCTTCTGCCGGCTTTGCACTGTGACTAGCCTCTGCCGTATAAGCTTAACCTGCTCGTTCATCTCACAAACCATGTCAGGGCCCAAAGAAATTATGTCTTCATTCTCGGCCCAACAAAGTGGAGATCGACAAGGTCTCCCATATAACGCTTCATACGGAGCAACTCCGATGCTAGCTTGGAACCTGTTATTGTAGACAAATTTGACCAAGGGTAAATGAGTAACCCAACTGCCTCCAAAATCCAACATACAGGATCTGAGCATATCTTCTAGGGTCTGAATCGTACGCTCAGATTGTCCATCTGTTTGAGGATGATGGGTTGTACTCAAGTTCAATTCTGTACCTAGAGCATTCTGCAATCCTCTCCAAAAAGTTGAAGTGAACCTGGGGTCACGGTCACTCACAATGCTCAAGGGTACTCCGTGTAGACGAACTACACTCTCAATGAAAAGGCTACAAAGTTTGGATATGGGGAATTTCATGCGGACCGGAATAAAGTGTGCAACCTTTGTTAGGCGGTCCACAATGACCCATATAGAGTCAAACTTTTGTGGGGTCTTCGGTAAACCCGTGACAAAATCCATGGTTATATGATCTCACTTCCATCCCAGAATGAGCAAGGGTTGCAACAATCCAGCAGGCATTTGGTGTTCAGCTTTAACTTGTTGGCACACCGCACAACGTGACACGTATTCTTCCACTTCACGCTTCATTCCTGACCACCAATATTGTCGCCTCAAGTCCTGATACATCTTTGTGCTATCAGGATGGATTGCAAAGTTTGATCTATGCGCCTCCGACAGTATGTCGAGTCAGAGTTTATGCTCGCTAGGGACCACTACACGTTCCCTGAACAATAATGTCCTAGCAATGTTAATTCTCCAACCATCAAGTTGTTCCCCATTCTGCAGACTTTTGGCAACCTCTATTAAATCTGCATCATGTGTTTGCTTATTCTTGACAGTTTCTAGTAAAGAGGGGGATGCGACAACATTATAGGCATAAGTTGTCCCCTCGTTGCTGAAACACCTCAGCTCATAATCTCCCAGAACAGTGGACTATTTCCATTCGTTTATAACCATACAGAAAGCAACTGCCTGAGGGTTCCTGCTTAAAGCATCAGTAACAAGGTTTGCTTTTCCTGGATGGTATTCCAAATCGAAGTCGTAATCTCCCATATACTCCATCCAACGACGTTGTCTTACATTTAAATCCCTCTGAGATAAAAGATACTCTAAAGTCTTGTGATCTGAAAAGATTTGGAATCTAGCCCCATACAGGTAGCTCCTTCATATCTTTAATGCAAAAATGATGGCTGCTAATTCTAGATCGTGGGTAGGATAGTTCTTTTCATGTGGCTTCAATTGACTCGAAGCATATGCCACCACACGACCATTCTGCATCAGCACACCACCCAATCCAACTCCTGAAGCATCCGTGTACACCACGTAAGGTGTCTTATTGTCAGAAATTATCAGAATCGGTGCACTTGTAAGACTGTTCATCAACTCTTCAAATGCACTCTGACAAGCATCATCCCACTCAAATTTAACACCCTTCTTGGTCAGTTTTGTTATCGGTGCGGCTATTATCGAGAAACCCTTCACGAATTGTCGATAATAGCCAGCAAGACCCAAGAAGCTTCTAATTTCTGACACGTTTTTAGGAGGCTCCCACTTTGTTACTGCCTCAATCTTTGAAGGTTCTACTGAGATTCCTTCCCGTGATATCACGTGCCCAAGAAATTTTACCTCGGACATCCAGAATTTGCACTTGCTCAGTTTGGCATACAAGCTATTTTCTCTCAAAGTTTATAGCACAATTCGAAGATGCTCCTTGTGCTCACTACAAGATCTTGAGTACACCAAGATATCGTCGATAAAAACCACCACAAAGCAATCAAGATATGGTATGAATACTCTGTTCAGCAGATCCATAAATACCGCAGGTGCATTTGTTAGGCCAAAAGGTAATACCCTGAACTCAAAATGTCCATCCCTCGACCTAAACGCAGTTTTGGGAATATCTTCCTCCCGTATTTTCATCTGGTAGTAACCGGATCTCAAGTCAATCTAGAGAAATATCGTGATCCTCCCAACTGGTCGAACAAATCATCAATCCTTGGCGGCAGATATTTATTCTTTATCATAACTGCAAGGATCCATCCGCCTTCTTAGCAAATAATACGGGAACTCCCCATGGGGATGTACTCTCCAGAATGAAACCACGTTCCAATAATTCGTCCAGTTGACTCCTTAATTCGCATAATTCAGTAGGTGCCATGCGGTAAGGAGGAATCGAAATAGGAGTCGCGCCCGGAATCAGGTCGATGCGAAACTCCAGGAGGTAGTCCAGACAATTCATCTGAAAATACATCAGGAAATTCCTTTACTATCGCGAGACTCAAGCTCTGCCCGGCAGTTTCATCCTCAGCGTTTACTGACCATAGGTTCCCGTATTGTTCTAGGCCACAACGACCTCCCAAACAACTCCTCAAAATTAGGTTAGTTGTTCCCGCATTCAACCCACAGCGGAGAACAACAACTGATCCATCCTTGGCAACTAAAGTGATCTTCTTTGAGTAACAACAAATGGTTGCCGAATGTCTTTGAAGCCAATCCATTCACAAAATCACATCAAACTGATCCATAGGTAATAAAATCAGGTTGGCTGAAAACTTATAATCATCTATAACTATGCACACTGAGCGGCATATAGATGAAAACTCACCACATGTCCCCAGTGGTGTACGAAGTTTGAGTGAAGACTGCATAACCGAAGTCTCCAACCCGAGTGTTAACGCAAAAAGTTCAGATATAAACGATAACGTAGAGCCCGTATCAAATAAAGCATGGGGAAAGGAATGATAGAGGAGAATCGTACTGTCGACGACATCCCGGCAATATAAGTCAAAGGCTCTATATCGGCCGCCACAACATAAGTCTGTGCAGACTCCCTCACTGGAGCTCTACCCTGGCCACGGCCACCTCTCACAGAACTCTGGCTACCACTCCCTGCCTGCTGTATCGGGGCTCTATGTGACGGGTTTTGATTGGACCCGTAACTCTGATGTCCAGGGTGCTGACTCTGATAACTCGGACCAGTCGGCTGTGGCTGCCTAGATGACTCACCGAAAAATCCCTTGGAGTGCCCTTGTTTACCAGTACCGTGTTGAGGGGCAGAGAAATCCTGGCGGGGCTGCTGCTGTCGCTGTGGGTTCTGGGGGCAATCAACTCTCTTGTGCCCGACATCCCCACAAATAAAACACTCATACGGGCTGTATCGACCACTGCCAGACGAGCTGCTACTAGCACTCACAGGTCGACCCCCACCAGAACTCTGCATTGGTGCTTTCCCCTGGTTTTTATGGTTATCTTCCTTTCATCACGGCGCACCGTCCGCTCTTGATAAGATACCAGTGTCTCATCAAATGCCTACTCCATGCGTCGAGAGGCATCCACTGCTTCTTGGAGCGTGTCATACCTGATCAAGGCCACTGCTTGTCTCAGTTTCGGCCTCAGACTTGCTTGGAACTTGCGAAGCAAACCATACTCAGAAGCTCCTTAAAAATAGGGCATCAGTTCGAAGAAGCGGTCATAGTACTCATTGATAGTTGACCTGTTTCAGATTTGTGAATGCTTGTAGCTGGGCATCCCGGTAACTGTCACTGCAGAACTGGTTCCGAAAGATATTAATGAACTCTCCCCAGTTCATTGACTCAGCATTGACAGAAGATGTGAGTACTGACTTCCACCAATTGTGTGCGCTCTTTTCCAAAAAATGAGTGGCAATGAAGATCTTAAATGTGTCTGGGACCCACAGGGACCTGAAATTTCGCTTCATTCTATCCAGCCACTCTTCAGCCATTCCTGCATTTGACCCTCCCAGAAATGCCGGTGGGTTCAACCGTATCATCCCTTGGAAGTACGTCATGTACTCATTTATTGAAGGCTAAGGTGTACCCGTGCTAGAGAGATTTTGCATCCTCTCGGTAACATCCTCAGTGGGGTCTGGGTTCCCCTGTGATTGAGCATTCCGTGAAGTCCTTCGTGGAGGCATGATTTTTCTACAACCATGTCAAAAATTCATTTCTCCACCCACGTACCTTTCAATTAGTTGTATTGATTTATCATGCTATGTAACAAATTGGATGGAACCGGTTCTGATACCATAAATTTCTGTCACGCCCCGAAGTAGGACCTGACAGAAATGCCACGTCAGATAACCAAATCCACCTCGACAGACTCGGAAATCCGACCTAAAGGCTATTTAAACTTGCAGAAATTTCTCTTTACCAAAATAACCCTCGTCTATCCATCCAAAATGTTTTAAGTCATAGCATAAATAAATCATTATACAACCAAATCGAAAAAAATATTATTCAAGTATGTTCACTCACAATTTCTTACCAGTTACAACAAAGGAAAAAAAAATAGAGAGATTCTTCCAAGAAATCTCTACCAGTTCCAAAATCAACTGCTAGCCTGGTAAAAAAATATTGTCGATTGGGTGAGTGACAAACTCGTAAGTTACCTATACTTAATGCATTCCGTTTAAAACTTAGATTTTAACCTTTTTTTCCAAATATCGCGATCTATTCTATATGATGCACGCATTTTGAAATTCAATCAAAACCATGCATATTTCACCATTTCAAATCCCGGCTCCACGAGCCCAATAAAAATCAATCATTTTCCCTTGGGAAAAACACTGCCCATCGGGCCCCTGTGAGGTATTTAGAAAACCTGTCACATACGTAGGTGACTATACAACAAAATACCCTCATAACCATACGAATCATCAAATACTGGTGAAAAAGAAGTGTCACACAAGGACCACCCCGGCACACCATAGAAAGATGGGAAACAGCTCACCATCTCATGAGTCAGAAAGAAACCCGGTGCCGGTCCCTCCTAGGTACCAACCTTAACCACCCGGATCAAACCACAGTCGCCTCAGCCAACTGCCATCCAAAGGCCTCCCTGTAAGGTGTCCCGGACCCAAGCTACCGTAACCCGATGACGATCAAGAACCCTACCGTTAGCTACCCGGGTCAAACAACAATGGCACACAGTCCGCTGGGTACCCAGGGCAATCCGCTAAGATGGTTCTGATCCCGGTCATCGTACCTTGCACGCATGCAGTAAACCCTGGCCAGGTTTAGAGAGATTTAAGGTGCCCCAGGAACGCGTCATCATCGTCCCGTCATCATCCCATATCACATCAAGTGATAAGACATAGGTCGACCCTACCAACTCCGAACGAAGGGGTCGATCACCTGACCAACCCTACCAACTCCGAACGAATGGGGTCGACCGGCCGACCGACCATACCAACTCCGAACGAATGGGGTCGATCACCTGACCAACCCTACCAACTCCGAACGGATGAGGCCGATCGTTTCAAACAAAATCCACATTTATAAAACCAAATCCAGTTTCTAAATAAACATGGAAATACAAAACCCAATTCGATATCCACTTCCATCCAGATAGGCATACAAATGAAATATCAATCATTTAAATCATGCAAACCAGCCATATAAATCATGCCCTATCTAGATTATAAATTTTAATACTTTAAAACTGACGTGCGCCACGTCGTTTTGGGTGTCAACCACCAAAATATGGTTATTATCAACTTTAAACCATGCATCTAGAATTAATGCAGAAAACACAAATAACTTACCTCTTTTAACGATCGTTTTCCCTTTTTTTTCATTTTCTCTAGTTCCGGGCTCGGTTCAATTTCGTTAAACTCCTCTGTAATATCCGTTCTGGCCGATCTTCGTATCAAAACGCTCAGAACGGAGAGAAAAAGAGTTCTGTGTCGACGATCGACCAAAACATCGAGGTTTCCAGAAAAAAATAATGAAACCCTAAACGTTCAGTTTTTCTCCAAAATCGTGCAAAATACCGGCTTACCTTCGAAACCGTTTGTACAGACTTCTTTATCTTTCCAAGACAAACGTTCCGACACAAAGATCTCGTCGAACGAACGTCGTTCGCCGGCGTTCCCTTTTCTTCTTCTCTTCCTGGTTTTTGCTCTCGGCCTCGGGGGATTTCGAAGAAGAAGACACCTTCTTCTTACTTTTTATTTAATATAAATTAATATTATAATTAATAATATTATATTATATTAGATAATATAATATTATTAAAACATAATATTTATTTCGTGTAACGTTTTCGATTTTCGTTCGATTTCCGTTGTTCCACCAAAAATTCAATACGATTATGTGTCCATTGATTTCGTAAAATCAGCTTTTACGTCACATTCGAAAATCGTAGCTCGATTTCGTTCCGAGATATCCCAATTTAATTAGTTTGACCAAGTCGTCACACATGGCATATACAACAAATTTACGTTCCGTATACGACAGTTGATTAGTCAAACTTTGCGAAAAATTTTCCTTGAAATTCGGGATTTAAAATTTCAAGTTATTACAGGTAGGTTAGAGAAATAGTTGCCATTAAGAAACTCTAATGGTGCTGTGTGACGTAAATTTTTGAAAGGTGGTAGATATTAGTTGACAGAAAAATTATTTCAAAATATTAGGTAAGCCCACTGAAAAGGTTCAAGGTATCTAACGAAGTTAATCCAACAAAATTCATTATTATCAACTCGTCACTAAATAGGTATGGAAACGTCGATCGTGGTTTGTTACCAGCCCATTATACGGTTTTGAACATTAATAAGTTTCTATTTGCAATGGAATTGGACTTAATCAACTCTGACATAAAATTCAAACTAGCTCCAGCTAGCCAAGCTCGGAAAATTTTTGACTTGTCAAGTGTGTTGAGTTGTTCAAGCCAAACCTATTACTGTTAAGCATATTGAGTTTTTTCCTCAAAAAAAGGTTCAAGCTTAAACAAGTCGATTCAAACGATATCAATATTTTTCGTAAAATATACATCTATTTAGCAGTTATTTTTATTATTATAAGATTCAAAATTTTGACGAGCACTTAGTAATATGAATATATTATTGGAATATCGAATATAATTACAAATATATTTACTATTATTCAAAAAAAATCACGTATCATTGATCCTTCAAAGAGTCTACCATTGAGAAATTAAGATTAAGAAATATTTGAGAATTAAAAGACAATTGTGTGAAGAATATACAATAGAGGTGTTTGCAACAACATGGAGGACAAAGCAAGCTTATGACATGGTATGGACATCTACATTACGGTGGGCTAAAAACTTTAACAACGAAAGAAATCGTCTATGAGGTACCTCACAATAAGTTTTGTGAAGGTTATATACTTGAGAAGCAAACAAAGACACGTTTTCAAAAGAAAGTCGAATATCGAGCACGGAGACCTCTCGAGTTGGAAAAATCTAAAGCATTTGAAGTGTTCAAAAAGTTCAAGGCGATGACAAAGAAAAAAATCAAAAAGATTTGAGTTTCATGGAGTAATTTGCTTATTATTAAACTAATAAATAAATGGCAATAAAACTCATCAGTTCTAATATAGTTTAATGAGTGACCTATGATTTCTATGTCCCGGATGTCTAGTTTCGAGAAGTTTAAGTTTCATATCATTTCGAGTACTATGGAAGAAATTGTGTTTGTTTTAGTAATAAAAGGTTAGAAATTATTATAGAAATTTTAAAAATAAAGAGGGTAAAAGTTATAATTTTATTTAATTTTGCTTTTAATATTATTTATGTCACTTTTATATTATATATAAAAGTTAAACGAAATGAGAAGAATATAAGAGTACACAAATTGTTCCTCCTTTCATATTTTATTCTTTCTCTATCTAGAAACTCAGTTTTTCAAATTCCGATTTTTTTCCATCGGGGCAACCTTTTTTCAACCACACCACCAACTTCATTTTATATTTCATTGATTTTATTCGAGCTTATATTTTTATGACCGGACAAATAAATGTAGTTGGCTTGAGATGGATGCTCCAAACACATTAGTTGTAAATTCCAGTGTCCGCTTTACAGGTGTGATAATCATACTTCTACGGCTGCTCGGCCTCGCCCTGTTTCTAATCCATTTGGGACACTCCCTCGCGAGAAGAAACGTTCCTTTTCTTAGCATGCACAAAAAAATGAACAATTCTGACGAGGACGTACAGTCAAGTCCCAATGTGGCGTCAAATACAAGCAATGGTGGTCAAATAGAAACTTGTACCCTAAAGGCGATCCCAAACTCATTCTCGCTCCAACAATTAAACTTGCACTATTTACTGACCAATTGACAATAATAAAAGAAGAAAAAACAGGCGATCCCAAACTCATTTTTTATGAAACTCATGGAATTTTGAGATGCAATTTTAATGCTAAAAAAACAACTTAATTCTAAAGATCAGCTTCAGCACCTTCGCTTTCTCGAAACAGCAAGTAGATAAATGTAACAGAAAGCCAAACCGAAAAGTCAATATCCGGGTAATCAAGGCAGCCAGGATTCTTATCTCATGCAGTAGCATTTTGCAAGCCAGCAACTATGCAATCATCTTGATTGTCTTCGCAATTTAATTGGAGGTTTCTCTGTTTTAAGTTCTAAGGAAGTCGTTGTAACAGCATTAGGATCGTCAGGCAAAGTCGAAAGTAGAAATTTCTTGGTAGAGCCAACTCGATTGCAAAGCAGCTTCAACATTTTCCTGCCCCTCATCCATTTCAGCATTAGCTTCATATGTGTTTTGCTTTTCAATCCCTCAATTCTGTTCTCCTGTCATGAAAAGCTACCAATTACGGACATTCACTTTCTAGCCATTATAATACTAACTCACCCTAACATCTTCTGAATTAAAATGAAATTCCCGTCAAGACAAATTTCTTTCAAAATGACAAACGGGAACTCTTGAAATAATTAGTAATAACCATCACGTCAATTGCATAATACATTCACATTAAAGTTCATGCTATCGTAGAATTGTAATGGTCAATTTCTAAAATTCTCTGAAATTCTAGATTCCATATATATAAAAATGTATTTTAACTTTATTCCCTCGCATCTATACATTTACAGAAGGTATCACATACTTACACAATAGCTAACATAAATTTAATGACAAGTGGCAAACTGGAGAAAAATTGGAACACCATACTTGTTAGTAGAGTATATGGAGGGCATACCCATAAAAGGCATTCTATGTGGGTGGAGATTATTCACAGAACCTAGTTTCAACAGGGGTTGGAGAAAAATCTCTTTTTTTTCAGAAATACAGGCAAAAACAAAGGGTATGAGAAAGAGAAGCACAGGATCACTAAAGAACATCTACTGTCCAACAAACTTATAAACTTAAAGGAAGGTGATATATAAAGTTACATCAACTTCTTTGCAGCAATAAATCTATTAATTAGGAAAAACAGAACTCAAATTCTAAGACGCTCTAGCATTTTTTTATCAAGAAAAAGTAAACAAACAGTATAAAAAAATCTTCCGAGCATAAAGAGCAATTGAATGAAAGATGATCATTACTTCTGGCACCTGACGTGCCCATGAACCATAAATGTGACAAGTAAAAAGATACTCCCACTAAAACGTCAAAGGTCAAAATTAATATTTTAAATGTTATTTACTCCAAGATTATTAGTCCCACGAAGTTCATTGGGCTGTCGTTATTCCTAAATTTAAGAGTTTTAGGTTTTCAGAGGGAGGAAGACCAGGATTACTAGAATTTAGTTGTTCTTCAATTGCATTCTATAAATTTGATACAACATATAAAAAGTAATCGTAGCAACAAAGTGAGCTTGCGAATGAAGAACACAACTGTTCTTCATCACTTTCTTAGCAGGTTCTAGACTAAATGATTGAATAGTTGCTGTTGCAATGACGGCATAAAAACTTTTTCATCGACAGCACATTCCAAATTTATAGCCGTTATCCCACCATTCCCCAACCAAATTTCAGAGGAACTAAGATAACATTATGACTCCAGGGCGCAATATCAAATTCAGCTGAATGCAATAGCAAAAACACTAACAACTATTTTTCTGTCAATCTTACCACTATTATGCTTAGTTAGACCATCTCCACAACCAAACAAACACACAAGGCAGACGAGCATGTGAGAGAGAGAGAGAGAGAGAGAGAGAGAGAGAGAGAGAGAGAGAGAGAGAGAACCTGGGCCTGAATCCAAGCGTTTGACACAGAAAGCGGTCCATTCTGTCGTAGCAGGCCATACAGATCTTGAGCAATAGATGAAGCTTCTTGCGGAGTAACCTTGGGATTGATCTTCCTAAGATTTTCTGCACGTTTCCTCGAGAAAAACCTAACCAGCGTAGTCATATCACAGCCATTGGAGGTAGAAGAACGTCCTCCGCCTACAAATCCAGCAACACTACATCTAGTTAGAGACCACATCACTACCTTCCTCCGATCGCTCCTCTAAGTAGACGAGGCTCACTCCGCAAGAAGGGGGCTCTTCAAATTTTTGCTCAGCGTTTTTGATGAAAATGACCTACCAATATCAGAGGCTACTTTTCAAAAGCAAACCGCCTCTAAAATACAAACTGAAAAGTACCTCTTTCTTTGTTTGAAGTTACCCAAGTACCCTTAATTATTTTAGTTTCAGAAGATGAATTGCCTTAGTTAATCTAAAATTATCATTTTATTATATCAATTTATATAATAAATAATTATTTATATTTATTATTTAATAAATACATTTGAATTGATTTAATCGCACGACGACACATCAAGAATTATGACAAGATAATAATTCTATAATTAATCATCGCTTAAAGTTTCTATGACCAAAGTAGAAGGAGATCCCTTCACTAGCTTTTTCCAATAATGCTAATTATCATGTTGAACAATTAATAGTAAAATAATATAATAAATTAGTTTTTTTATATAATTACTACGGTAATAATTGTTTTTAAAAATGATAAGTTTGTTAAAAGAGTAAAAGTCATATGTATGAAAATGATTTTCGTGGGGATCTCTTCTTTTTCGAATTTGTTCAGAAATATTTTACTCTTTTACCTGTGTGAATAATTCAAGTGAATATAGAATGGAGAAAAATAAAAGTTAAATGTGACAAATCTTTGGTAAGAAAACAAATAACCATTACAAATATAATTTAATACAACATAAAGATCGAACGATGGTTGTTTGAATATCATAACTGTGAACTCGAATAATATTAGAATAATTATCACTATATGATATGATTTTTCCCAAAAAAGAAATGATCTGTGATCGGACAATGAAAAGAAAATAGCAAGGATAAGTACGCAACGTTAACCTAAAGTCGATGAGTATTTGAAAATAACTTAGAAAAGCTAAAGATCAGAAACCACGACACGACTAAGAGTCTTTGTTAGAAAGGAAGACATAAACATAGAGATTTCGCTTGATAAGTCTTCAAGCAATGTTGTTAGACTTAGCGATGAAAGACCGAAGAATACATGTTTAGCAAGAGAAGTTATCTCACAAAATGTTATTCTTTAATTCAAATCCAAGCTGATGGAGTACAATCATACCAACTTCCTTCTAAAGTAGATGAGATATACCTCTTTTCGACTCTTACCTTACATACTTCATATCCATCCACAAAGTAGCGAGGGCTATAATTTACATACTATTCTTCTACCTATCCTCAAAGTGTACGAGTTGTTCAAAGTATATCTCCTTCTCCTACATACTTACTTCCTCTCCCACATACACCGTACATTTTACTACCCTTTTAATTCTTAGTTCCAAATATCGAGATTGATAATTGATCTCTTGGATAAACATCACGCAATCAAGACTGGTAGTTGGTCTTGCCCAACAGCTGATTTTCTTGATGAATCTTTGAATGTAGATTTTGATTTTTTCCTTGAATTTTTTTGTTTGAGCTCTAGTCATTAGTCCAGTGATAACTTCTGTTACTTCACAGGTAAAGTATTTAATTTCTTCTACTAACATCTTAATTCATTAGTGTTTTTTCAACAACATCTTACACTTCTAATCATAGCAATTAAAATTTTTAAATATAAATATTTTTTCAAGTAGTGTTATCAACAAACATTGTGCTATCAAATTTTTCATTAATTTATTAAATAGTTTTTTCTTACTTTGTTGTTTGACCATTATTTTTTTTATTTTAAGAAAATAAAACGAGATGTTAAACATAGAATTATCAGATGCAGCAACATGGTTCTGCTGAAGAATGCGATTTGAAGTTATTGAGCATTAAATGTATGACAAAAGGTCCTTGCACTTACGTAGTAATAAAGAGGTGATTGCCCTTAGGTAAGATAAAAATTTAACGTTGAATTGGATTTTGCCCTGAACTAAGAACTGGAGGATGTGATTTTTTAAATGGAAAATTATTAACTAACTTTATCTATTTATTTTTGGCAAAGTGTTAGATTTCGTTAAATACGAAATGGGCTGCTCCGTTTTTGGATTATTGCACATTTGGAACTTTACAAGGCTTTTCCCCTTTTCCGAGTGCCGACTGCCGAGTCACCGGCTAGAGTCGGCAGGCTATCTTCTTCTCCAATTATCATATTTATACCAAACCCCCTTTCTTTCTCAGCCTCTCTTTGCCTCTCTCTCCAAACTCCACCCACTCCCCGACGGAGAGCGAGGCCGGGACCCTCCCGGAGTAGTTCCCGGCGCCAATTTGCAGAGAAGACGTTCTTCTCTCTCTACGAATTCGAGGTTCTGTTTCTTCGGGGGGGAATAAGACATGTCTCATGCAGTATTCCAGACGGCCCAATTCATGCCGATAAACACTCAGGATTCGACCACGAAGGTCCTGTTACCGATTTTCAAACAAGGTCTGGTCCCTTTGGTTTCTCGTTCGATTGACGGCAAGCTCGTCCGTCGCAGAATACTGATTGGGGTGAAAGCTTCTGCGTCATCGTCGTCTCTCTCTTCAGCCGTAGTGGATGGAAGCAACGTTGCGTTTTTGGAGCGCTGCTTTGTAGCCTCTCCTGGTAGTTCGGATGGATTCTCGGCTTCGTCATCGTCGCCTTCATCTACTTCGTCACATGGGCCGGTTATGAAAGGGCAGTACGGGGCATTTGGTGCCGTTACTCTCGAAAAATCCAAGCTTAATTTATCTCAGAAGCAATCTAAGGCTAGTCCCGAGGTTAGTGTTCTATTTTCTTTTTAGAGCTTGACGCTCAAAAGGATTTTTATTTTGGAGAAGTAAACGGTCTTTCTTTCCGTTCTATGAGCGTTTTTCTGACTTGTTTTAGTCCTTGACACAGTTAACATCATTTAATGTGTTCTCTTACTTTGTTGGAGTGATCAGAATTTCACGTACACCTGTACAAGGAATTGTGCTAAGAAGTTTGCGAGTTGTATGATATTGAAGTTATGGAATTTAACGTCACATGTTCACCAGACATCAATTTGCTAATACCTTTTTTGGGGGGATTTGGTCTAAAATGTTAAAGAAACCTAGAATCTGATAAAGAGTTATATGTTTGTTGTGTATGGATCCAAGCTTAAGCCAAGGAACCCATACAGTTCTCCTAAGTTTTGAAGATAATGAGGGAAATCTTTTGAAATTGCAGACTGCAATTGGTGGAGGCGGCGGAGATATCGGCAAGAAGATCAATCACGGTGGTGGTGATGGTGGTGACGATGACGGGGACGATGACGATTACTTTGATGATTTTGACGAAGGGGACGAAGGGGATGAGGGTGGCCTTTTCAGGAGGCGCATAGTTTTTGAAGAAGTGGGTGAACTATGCTGGTTTATTTATAACCATATCTTAATGTTTAAACTATTTTCTTGGCCTAGCAATCTTATTGAAATTTTTCTGATATAGTTATCTGTCCTTGTTTTCAGCTTTTCGATAAGAAGTTTATTGAGGCCATTCTGAATGAATGGCAGAGGACAATGATGGATTTGCCTGCTGGGTTTCGTCAAGCATGTGAAATGGTTTGTGTTGCTTCTAAATAGTTGATGTTACACAGTGCACTTTTCAAAGTTGCTGACTTGAATTTTTTTTTCAGGGTTTGGTAAGCTCAGCCCAATTGGTAAGATTCCTCACTATCCATGCTAGGCCAACGACCACTAGGTTCATTTCCAGATCACTTCCTCAAGCTTTATCAAGAGCGTTTGTGGGCAGGTACGTTTTTCATTTTTATTGATGTTTTATCAGATAGTTGAAAAACATTCAGTTTATGACTGTCGTTTCACTGCTGGTTCAATTGTCAGCCAATTTTTCTAGAGCATTTGCTTGAAACTAATTTAAATGGAAACAAAACGTTACAATATCAATAGGTCCTTCATAGTTTCTGGATATGCTAATCGTTGAATGTAATCCTTGAAAAAGAGGTTTTATTATATTTCACTTTGATGTTGATGTTCTTTGTCCCTTTTTCCCTGTAAATTTTACATGCAAGCAATTATATCCTCCCTTATAATGATCCCAGTATATTGGTGAAAAATAACATTTTTTTCTATCAGAGAATCAAACTAAAAAAATAACTTTCGAAATACATAGCTATTTTTTCCTATTTTGTATCTTATCACCCGTGTGCTGCTTTCCTTTCATCAAAACCCAATTGAAAACTTTTTTTTTTGTAGAGAACTGCTTTCCATAATTAAACTTGTAGTCTTGTACACGAGATAGTAATTCATCACTTGTTTTTCTATATTTAAAGTTGAGGTGTTTAGAGACTATGGCAAGATAATGGTGTTTCTCCATACTTTTTTTATAAGGAAGGATTGGTTCTTTCCTTTATTGATTCTTTCCTTTTTCTATTTTATGCAAATCATATATTTAAAAGCTATATGAATACACAGAAATTACATTTTCCTATTTACTCTTTTGCAACAGGCATCAGGTTTCTTTCACCTTTTTGTGAAAAATTTCTATTGTTAATGATTCCTTGGGCTTTCAACCAATAAATGTGTATTTGATAGGTATCAGATCAGGAAAAAAATTGTATTCACTCAAACTTCTACCGAAATTCTTTCATGATACTTCTTTGTTTCTCCAGTGATCCACTTCAAATGAAGATTTATTTCTAGGAAATTATCTAAATTCAAACGAAGACAACATATCTCCTGAAACAGAAAACTCGAATGAAGAGAAATATCTTCTGAGATAGAACTCAAAACTGAAAAAACAAATTATAACTCATCTCCCTTTTTAAACGCCACATGAAGCTCCCTTATTCTGGAATAAGTCCATCTCAACGTTGGGTTATAAGTAACATCGGTTGTGAATTAGATGACACTCTGATCATGTTCATAATTGGGATTATGGGGGAATTTTCTAGGAAAAATGTTGGAAAACAAGACAGGGATTCTCTACAATTACACTGTAGACCAATTGAAAGGGATGTAGCGCAGTTTGGTAGCGCGTTTGTTTTGGGTACAAAATGTCACGGGTTCAAATCCTGTCAGGGCAGGGCATCCAGATATTTAGCGTTCATAAAGCCTAAGAAGATACCCCAGTGATGTTCCTTTTAAAAGGATCAAAACATGTTGCATATGCTGGTTTAAAATTTTCTCACGGCTCTTTTTTTAACTTCGATTATCATTTTTTTTGGGCTGACAAAATAGATGGTAATTTCAAAATTATTAAAACTTTATTTTTTACAGGATGATAGCCGACCCTGCCTTCCTATATAGGCTTCTTTTAGAACAAGCTACTACATTTGGTTGTTCAGTTTGGTGGGAATTGAAGAATCGTAAAGATAGGTGTGCTTTTTTTTCAATTAAAATATTTTTTAATACTTTTTTTTATGTATTGGACTTCAATAATTTTATGTTGTTCTAATTGCAGAATAAAACATGAGTGGGATCTTGCTCTTATTAATGTTCTTACAGTAACAGCTTGCAATGCTATTGTTGTTTGGTCCCTAGCACCTTGTCGTTCCTATGGAAACACCTTCCAATTTGATTTGCAGAACACATTACAAAAGCTTCCAAACAATATATTTGAAAGGAGCTACCCCCTTAGAGAATTTGATTTGCAAAAGAGAGTCCACTCATTCTTCTACAAGGCTGCAGAGCTATGTTTAGTCGGATTAACTGCTGGTGCAGCCCAAGGTGCTTTATCAAACGCTATAGCCAAGAAAAAAGGGGAAAGGTGAGTATTGGTATGCATTGTCTTGTCAATTGTTATGCAGGTTCATTTATAGTTCAGTAATGTTGATGGTTGTTTTCATGCACGATTCTTTGATAGATTATCTATTTCTATTCCCACCGTGAGTACCAATGCACTTGGATATGGTGCTTTTCTTGGACTTTATTCAAACCTCCGGTATCAGCTATTATGTGGGTTTGATATAGCAATGATCAATCATTTTGATGTTATTGGCGTAGCACTGGTCTTAGGCACCGCATTGAGGTATCTTTTCTCTCACTGAAAAGTTAGTTTTTAATACTTTTCTGTGCTTATTTTTATAAAATCCCTGCCTGCATATTTTCTTCGCATATCATATGTCCATTTGGCATCTCATCCTTTTTTATGATCTTCCTCTCAATTAAGACATGAAAGTTCTTTGTTATAAAAATGAGAGAGGGGATAGAGAAATTAGGTTTAATGATAAGTTTTCTTCGCTTATTGGAGTGGCATTACTGTTTTACAGCTTTGAGACATCTTTATTCTTTACCGAATGTTCTGCTTTTGCATTTATTTTATTTGCGGATCTCTGTTGATTTCATGCTTACGTGGAAGGTCTTGGGAGATAGTTTTAGATAGGAGAGATGTGGACAAGCAAAGGAACACACGAGGAAAATATACTGAGCATCCGTTGAACTATTCTATGATACATATTAAAGTTAAACTAGTTTTATTAATGTCAATGACTTATAGAATAACATATTAAAGTTTTTCAGTAGCATGTATCTGTATAGAACTAGTAGTCAGCTTGGGGCGTTTGACATTTTTTGTGATTGTAGACGTAATATGTACCATTATTAAATTGTTGTAGCTTTGTATCTTTATTGTTAGAAAACTATTTTATATCAACGTTAAATACTCTAAGCTTCTTCTGATTCGAAATGGAGTGAATTGAGACAGCTAGAAAGTTGATTTATAGCAAAATATGCACCTTCTTTGTTTTTTAAATATTGTTGTGGACGCATATTTCAGGACGTTAAATGTTCAATTGGGGGAAAGATCAAGATTGGCTTGGCTTGGAGTGGAGGCTGATCCATTGATTCATTCAGAAGAGCTCCTGAAAGTCTACAGTAGACCTCGTGAGGAAACCGACGTTCCAAGTTCTAAATGGTTTATATCCAAGAATGCCATTGTTTCTGGTCTTGGGCTCCTCGGCATCAATCAGAGAAACACCGATTCTGTTCCCGATAGAGAATCATCTACTCCCAAAGAACGGAGGAAAAGAATCGTGAAGCGAAAGGTAAGTTCATGAATGAAATAGAATATGGATCCAATTTTGATGCTTTACGGCGTAGATTTTACGTGGAAGTGTTGAATCTGTTTTGAGGCAGCCTCATGGAAGGAGGCCGATCGATTTGAGTAGCTTTTCTCCCCATTTAAGGTGTTGTTCTTGACTCGACCAAGGTATATGTAATTAGTTTGATGAAGATAATTTTTTTTTTCGTCTTTGGGCAGTAATTTGAAAGAATTTTAAGATTTCTAAAGCTGGTTAAGTTCCGACCTCTAAAGCTGGCAACAAATGTTTCATCAATTTTATTATATTGCCCGGCAGATCAACTTTTGTCTTTTTATTTTGTTTTAAACGAACTATTCTGAAAACATTACAATGATGAATATCTATTTCCATTTGAGTCTCGTACTTCCATTCTTCCCCACTATATCTTTGATGATTAAGTTCAAAGACATATGACATGTACCTTATTTCTAGTCCCATGTACTCAACATTATTCAGCTCAGCATGGATTGTCCTTTGAATTCATCTTTATTTGTGCAATAAATACAATTTTTTTAAGGTAACTTTATTTTCCAAATTCACCCTCAAATAATTAAATTAAAAATTTAAGATCTTAAATGAAAAATCACTCCTACTTGTATAAGTGAGATTATTTTTCAATGTATTTTTATCATATGCATTGAAGTGCCAAGCATTTATTCATGTAATAAATATAAAACATTCATTATATTTTAATTAAATTAATATATATTTGTTGTATAATAAGAAAATACAATAATAAGATAATCTTAATATTATTCTTGCAAGATATATCACTAAATTTATTAACAAAAATACATACTGAAAATTAGGAAGATAAATAATGTTTATAATACAAGTAAATATTAACTGAATCTCTGGTCATATTTTCGGATGTATTAATTAATTAATAATTATTTAGATTTCATTTATAAAATACATAAAAATTGACATAATCATGCAGCAACATATTACTAGAAAATATAATTCTAAAGAAGACCTTCTCATGCACTAAAAATGGAGCGGATTTCAGTTGTAACGGGGTCCATAAAGTTTTAGTGTCAAAATAAAAGAATATATTCACAAATTTATTTATTTATAAGTATTACGTAGTCGTTGAATCCCCACTCAGCTCCCCGCCCATGGCCATGGCCTTATCTTCTCATTCTTCTTCTTCCTTCCTCGCCATAACTGGGACCCATGCTGTCCCTCCTTCCACACTCCGTTTTCATTCTTCCTATCGCAACTCTCGCTCCAACTTTCAGACGAAATCAACGCCTGCTCAACCCTCGCTGAAGATTCTCTCTGCCCAATCTTTCCCTCAGAAATGGAGGCTCCGAATTTCTTTCTTCTCGTCTTTCATCAAAAAACGTGAAAATGCCGAAATGCTCAAGGACGAGCTTCTTGACGCCATTGCTGAGCTTGATCGCGGCGCCAATGCCACTCCTGAGGACCAACAAAATGTTGATCAGGTGATCGCTTGACTGCCTCCGTTTTCTGGGTTTTGTTTTGTCATCGAAGTATGAGTTGACGTGTTTCGTTTGGACAATTGAATTTTTAGTTATCAATTGCTTCTTTTTTTTTTCTTTTATGACTTGCTGGACTTCACCCTCTGCATTTTCTTCAACATTCAAGGTATTTAATTTAGTTGAAATTGGCTGAAAGGCTAGAGTCAGCTAAACTTTGAACAAGGATGATGATTAGGGGGTTATCTTTATTAATATTTAGTATAATATTAAGAGTAGCTTATGTTTTTAAATTAGGATTTATTGGTCACTAGGTTTGTAATGAACATTTTTTTTATTGCATTATTGAACATGAAAACCTCTCTTGTTGAGAGCTTCTCTTCTGGGCAAGCCTACGATCGTCACAATGGCTAACCACTGGACTGTGAAGTGTTTTTTTTCTTCTTTTATTTTCCTTAGTTACTATTTTCTGGCAGAGAGCAAATTTCGTGCCCAATGGTGTTAACAATTAAGATTGATGTTTTCTTATTTAAGGTAGATTTGATATTATATTGAATTAGGACTTGATTTCTTTAAGTATTAGCTTCTTTTATAATGAATTTCTATAGTTATTAGTTTCCTAAAAAATAAGTTTCTTTATTTATATTTTAGAAAGCTTGTAGCCTAACAAAAGGCGTTCAACTTATTTGAATAAAATATGACATCACTGGATAACTTGACATCGATGGAAACTTTTCATTAATGACACCAAACATTTATAGACGCTTCCATTGATGAACTTTTGAAGCATTCCATCATTTTTCTTGTTTTGTTTTTTCCAACTTATCATGTAAGATTAATTCTGTATTGATCCAACTTACATTGAAGATTGCACGCAAAGTTGAAGCAGCTAATCCTACTAAGGAACCCCTCAAATCGAATTTACTGAATGGGAAATGGGAGTTAATCTACACCACTTCAAGATCTATTTTGCAAACAGAGGTATGATCGGCATATTTTTCTGTTTTTTGTTTCAGTGAACAAAATTTTGAATCAAGGGAAAAATACCAAACTGTGGTGACCTCAAAAATAACTCGAATTTGCTACTACAAAAAATCCTTACTAATCTTTATTATTTAGCTTGTCAAAAAAAGTCCGACAAAAATGATCAAACGAAAAGTCACTACCAGCTTTCATCATAAGAACATGTTACGAATTTTCCAAGTGCATTGAAAAATACAATGAGAAATCATACTACAAATCTTTCTTGTCCGCATCTCCAAAACCACTCCCGTCAACATTATTATGTGAATGGTCAAGATTGATTTTAAAGCCTGAAAGAATATTCATCTTTTAATGTTGTCCACACTAACTAGTCATCCCCAAATTGAAAATCATCCTCAACAAAACCCTCAATGATTCGAGCACTAATACTTCAACCATTATCCCTAAAACACCAGCCATACAAAGTTGAAACGAAGACCGGATCATCACCATGTCATAAATTTCTCACGCATTTAAAATTCATCCTACAACAATCCATGAATAAAAAAAATTATACAAAATATTCACTGCACATTTGGAAATGTCATTCTTTTTCTTTTAACTTTGTAAATAATTTCAAAAAGGAGGTCAATCGTCTTTAGTTTGATGTACCATCTACATCTGCATGATGTACCATCACGTCACATTTGTCATTATGTTCTGTCTAGTGGAGCTATAATTATCTTATGTTTATTGTGATCTGTATCAATAGGTCAATCCACACATTTTCCTTTCATCTTCTATAGTTTAAATTGTATTAATTGTCTGAATATCTTGATCTTCTAGTTTTCTTTTCATCTTCGAAGGTTGTGTTGACTTTTAGCGTATCGATCAGTGGATTGAAACTTGGATGGATTATGTTCATTGTGTTAATTGAAATGAAAATGGCTTTTATCTTCCAACCCCACTTTTCTCTTAATTTTCTTCCTCCCTTCTCAAGCTTCTTTCTTCTTCTTCTTCTCGTCTCTATCTCCAAAATTTCCCTCTCCACCCAATTTCTTGTTTTTTTAAATCGCTTGCATCCTACGTCTAGGTTCCTCGGATTTTCTTAGGCTTAGATACGACGGTTGCTTCTAAAACATTCACTTTTACCACTGTAGGCATCTCTTATAACTACTGATATTTACGAAGAAGACTAAAAAGTTTGGAGGGAGGTCAAAAAGATTATGTTTACTTAAGGAAAGAATTTATATGTTTCTCTTTAAAATGACTGTTGTTATCTTTTCTAAACCTTTTTGATGTGTTCTTGCTATTGTCTTGCTTTACATTTTAGAGTAATTTCATTGAATCCTTTCAGAGATGTATTTTTTTCTTTAAAAATTTAGCTTTTTCAATGAACTCAAAATCAAAGTTTCATCAGCGACCAAAGATATTTAGATCGAGTGCAAACTACCAAGCAATTAATTTGGATACACTTAGAGCACAAAATATGGAATCTTCACCATTCTTCAACCAGGTATCATTTTTTAGTCCATTTGCTTTATTCTCTTCTCATGTTAAATTTTCCGTTCATTTTCCAGATTCCAAGTAATGTAATAGTGTATTACCATAATCTTCTGACATCAAGGATGTTCATGGTTGCTTCAGACAAGTATTGAAAATTCTTATTATCATTCTCCAACTAGATCTATTGGCAAACGTTGCATATTTGCTTCCTAGATATTAGTATTTTACCAGTTGTTTCAATAGCAATTTTTTGCAGGAGATTGTTGGATTGAAGAATCAGAGTATTTGTCTCTCCCTTTCAGTTGTAATTTCGTGGCATAAAAAATACTTTTAGCTTGCAGTTTCAAGGTTCTGAGCGCTTTATTAGCTATTGGAAATGGAGTAGATAGTGTTTGAATGGTCATTCAAGTAAATTATGAACTTCTGATTTGTATCAAGTGCTAAACATAGATGAATCACTATTATTGTGTAAATGGTACTGGCAGGTCACGGCTAATTTGACGCCTCTAAATGCAAGAACAGTAGCTGTGAAATTTGATTTTTTCAAAATTTTTGGTTTGGTAAGTAAATCTTACAATTATAATAATATTGGAGAGCTTTATTTCTATTCTCTTTTCCATTCATATTATTTTCATTGGTTTATTTTATTTCAGAAACATTTGACCATTTGTAGTCGAATTTTGACCTTAAGAATCTTTTGATTGTTAGCGGAAATAGCAATAATTATTATAACCAATAACTATGGTTCCATCTTGGTTTCAAGAATCTTTGCTCAGACGCTCTGGTTCTAGTTATGAGGTGTTGATTCAAACTGGCAGTTAAGATATGCCATGTTTGTTTTAGTGTATCTTTTCTAGTAATCCCAGTATGCAAAAAAATATAAAATATCAGTGATTCAAAAAACTTCTCTTTCTCTTTTTACAACATACAATCTTATTAGAATAATGTAAAGTGGACGAGAGAGAAAAGGATGCTAAATTTCCCTCTTCTAAGCAAAAAGAATGAAGAAAAATGTAAGAGTTGTATATCTCCACTCTATTAGACGAAGAATATTTCAATTATGAAATTATATATCTCCGCCTGTGTTAGACTTAAACTTTGGATTACTAGCAAATAGAAGTCTTCAAATAACTTAGGCTAGGGGAAAAATGGGGTTAGGTGAAAGTGAGAGAACACGAGATGAGAGTGGGAATGTTTGGTTGATGTGAGTATGATTAATTGGAATAGTATGAGATTTCTTTATATAAAAGAAGATATATACTAGTTAAGAAATTAGGCGTGAGAATTTAGGTAGAAACTAAGAGAGAATTGTGAACCTCTCTAATATATCATTAGTGTGAATTTTATCTTTCAGTCATATTTTTTGAGTTTTACTCTACGTTGTAGTCAGCTTCTTATCAATTAATTCACTAATAGGAAATTAGTATGAAATTACATGTAGAACAAAATCTCTTAGAAAAAATAAATGGACACCATCTCTCCTTGTATGAAAAATAGAAACTTTTACATTCTTGCTTTCATTTCTTGGATTACAGATACCTGTTAAAGCACCTGAAAGTGCTCTAGGCGAGTTGGAAATTACATATCTAGATGAAGAACTGCGGTGAGATACTTTTCTGAAGTGTATACATTCTCTAAGAGTATGCTTGAAATCAGAACAAAACTACTTTGGAATCTTTAAATTTGTTGAACTGTCTTAATGCCCTTGAATGCATTTCTATAAGCATCGGGTGTTTGTTATAGAAATGATTCTGTCAAAATTGCTTCATTCTGTAAAATTTTGGGAATGCAATGTCTTTAATATATATATATTTTTTTATCTATCATGACTATTTAAAATGACAAGTCAAAGTATATTTTGAAGGTTTAAAATTAGGAGTGATTTCCATCGTTACTCTTTTCTGAAACAAATGGAGGCTGATGTTCAAAGATCTTATTCCTATTTTGGTGTCTCTTTTCTTGGATTTTTGACCTGGTGACAGAATATCGAGAGGTGATAAAGGAAACTTATTCATATTGAAGATGATCGATCCATCTTATCGAATTCCAGGTTGACCAGATTCCATTCTCTCTGCTGTATCAAAGTTAGAGCAACTGGGTAATTCCACCCTGCCCTTTTCTTTTACTTGTGTATATCTTGATATACATATTTGACGTCTCAGAAATCACTCTAAACATAAAAACAAGCATGAAGGCATGTGCTCTACTTTAACTGTGTTGTTAAAAGTATCTTTCTTTGCATGATCATCTTGGAATTTCTGAAAGAAGATCTAATAGACGGTAAATGTTCGATATACATGTTTTAGTCGAGGAAGTCCAAAATTTGAAAATCTTCATGGCTATGTTGTATTGGATGTTGATGGCTAAGTTTGAAAATCTTCGCTTCAAGTTTGCACGGATGCGAGTCATGGGTTGAATTCTGTTTACATCACATTTCAAAGAGATCTTGTTTTGAAACTACAACTTTTTTGGTTGATTTTCGATGGCAAGATTCCATTTAGCTGCTGATGATCCACATAAAGTATATGATAGTGTTGCACGTGTTTTCATTTATGGGAGTGAAATTTTGGAAAGTATTTATGTGAAGATCAAATTTATCCAATAATATTTACGTTAATTGTACAAAAACTTGGTTAAAATATTAACTTGTAAGTTGGGATTAAACTGCGCTTTACCTTCTACTATTTTATGAAAAGTTATATCTATCAATTTGTGTCACAAAGCCATCCAAAATAGAATAATTTAATGATTTTGTTTGTAGCAAGAATTTATTTATTTTTATTTTATATAGAATTAATTTATTTTCCTCTTTTTGGCAATTATTTGTACGTATTTCAATTTTTTTTTATTTATGGAAGAAGTCAAATGTATTTTCTTCGATTTAGAAATTTATAATTTTTATTTATATAGCTACTTAGTTACCGTCATATATTTTTCTCATCAAAACGATATTGGTTATCCCTTCTCAAACTTATTTTTTTGTTTATTTGAAAAACAATTGTTAGCAATCCACCCACTGAGCAATGAAAGTACTTATAACGAATAAGAGTTTTCATAAATTTTTCACTTTGGATTTTTCACGTAAAGCTTGTTGTCCTTGTCACTCTGCATTCATTTTCTATTTTTTGAAGTTTTGCAAAAATAAAAAAAACAGATTGTTGATTTAGCAACAATCAACAATTATGAACTAGTTTGAACTTTGATTTTAGTTCACTAGAATATTTCTCTTTTTAGGCGAGTTATAATCGATTTGAAATATTTGGACTCTTATATTTGGTTCAGCAGAATATTCTAATTTTGGAAAATTTTATTCTCATTTTGAAAGTTCATTTTCGTGTTGGGGATATTTTGTTTAATTTCTTGGATTGAATATTTGGTCATTAAATATTTGGTTAAAGTTGGTATTTTTTGAGCGATGAGTTTCGTTCATGTTTGATATCCCGTTATGGGATCGAAACACTAGATTTTAGCTGTGGCTGGTGAAGATGCGACATGTGCTTACGCACGTGGATTTGAATGATGTGTTATTTGGACTAGATAATATATTCATGTTGCGTGAAGATGAGAAATTTTGGAAGGATCGAAAAGTACTATCTACGATATATCTACATTAATCAAATTAGATTTTGTATAACGTTTTGAACGAAAAGACGGCAGCAGATTTATGGGTTAAATTAGACTAATTATGTATAAAAAAAACTTTGACAAGCAAGTTGTCTTTGAAGCAACGATTATATTCCATATTGATGGAAGATAATTCGGTTGAAGACCATTTGACTGCATTCAAGGAATTAGTTTTAGATTTGAAACCTATAAGATGCAAATACGATGAAAGAATATAGGGTTACTTCTATTGTCTTCGTTGCCCGCCTCATTTAGTACTTTCAAAGATATGATACTATACAATCGGGAAAGTTTATCTTTGAAATAAGTTTATCGCGCTTTGCTGTCAAATGAGAAGATAAAACAAATTCTTATGGGATCTGAGTCTCGAGGAGAGGGGCTTGTCATTCAGGGTAGAACGAGAGATTCAGACAACAGAGGCGATGGTGGTGTTTATGGCTCGAGGGAAAATCAAAGTCAATAAACTGGGACAAAACCTATTTCTTCCGAGTGCTAGGAATTGTAGAATGTTGAGAGAGCTGCTGATAATGAAAAGCAACCAATGACATCCGGTGATGCTATTGTAGAAGAAGATTGTTATGTAGGTCTTTTTATAGTGTCAAAGAGAAACTCAGAGCCATACAATGAGTGAATTCTAGATAAAGCTTGTTCGTTTCATATGAGTTACAATCGAAAATGGTTTTTGACATATGAGACATTTTCAGAAAGTGTCGTGCTAATGAGTAATAACATACCTTGTAAGGTAGCCGGAGTTAGTACCATCAGAATTTGAATGTTTAATGAAGTTGTAAGCACACTGGGTAATGTGCGATATGTTACTAATTAAAGGAAGAATCTGATCTTGTGGAGTTTGCATGATACGAAAAGGTATATGGATAGCGTTGTATGTGGAGTCGTGAAGATCATTGGTGCTCTCGTCATGTTAAAGGGACACATGAGATTTGTAAATTTGCATTTATTATAGGGTAATGCGGTGACAGATAGTGAGGCTATAAATTTTAGGAATTCCCCTTTTGAGAGATCGTCACATCTCATTTTTCTACTTGCTTTTTATGCATAAAAAATACTATTTTAACATATTTTATAAAAACTACAACAGAATACTTATTGATAATTAAATCCATTCTATAAGAAGACCAATTAACCATTTAAAATTTCTTAATCAAACATTGTATTCGTTCAAAACATAAGGTTAATTTACAAACTTTGATAAATATGCATTATCAATCTCTTTTAAACATTACACATTTCAAAACATTTTTTTTTTCAAAACACTAAACATCAAAATACATCTCCCACCGGTCGTCACTTAACGATCCAAGCATTTGCACCGGCTATACCTCTTCCACCATGTTGTATCAATGATAAGGAAAAACCTCATCACCTACAATACAAAGCTTAATCTAATGAGCTTAAGGCTCAGTAAATAACCATACATGATTCTTTAATGCCTACATGAATATACATTTCTTAAAACATGTTACATTTTCATTTCATTTGATTTCTTGATACTTTTACTTTGGTGTGGGCGTCACAACGTACAGGGAGGGAAAAACACTATTTGGTCTTCTTCACGGGCAGCCCAATGAACACCATTTGACTCATTTAGGATAGTTTATGAGCACCATATTGCCCGATCCGTAAGACAGCTCATTTCATCCAACCCATAGCTTGATACTTACATGCTTTATATATCGAATATTGAAGATTACAGAATAGAGGATTGACATCATATGGCCTCCCTCGAGACAGCCTTACTCTACTCTACTCCCTCCACAATATCTTGTTGAATCATCATGAAAACCATGCATGTAAAACATTTTCGTTCTTTTCATAAAACATGATGCATGATCAATTGTACATATGCATGACATACAACATTCATGTAACCTATAATGATAATATTAAATTTAACTTAACATATCAATGATCAAACAATTGCAAACAAGCCCACAAACAATCTCAAGAGTTTGGGTCGGTGTATTGTGCAATACACCCCAACAAAATATTATCCATACTTAATCTAGCACCTAATCAATTCAAATCATAATCCATAAAGTCTACTCTTTGTATTGCATTCCCAATTGGGCCAAAGACATTCAGAGTTACTTACTTGAAGTCCTTAGCTTTAAGTTGATCACTTAATCTCTTAATCTTCAACACTTATCACTTGGTAACCTTAATTAATACATAAAAGAAAATTGAGTGAGCAATCTCAGATATACTCTGTTGTCTTTCCCAAGTAGTTTCTTCCATAGAGTGGTTTTTCCACAATACTTTGACTAGGGAAACTTGCTTATTTCTCAATTCTTTTATTCTGGAGTCTAAAATCTTTACCAGTTTCTCTTCATATGTTAAAGTTGGTTCCACTTCGATGCTACTTGGTTCAACTACTTGATTTGGATCGCGCATAAACTTTCGTAACATTGAAATGTGAAATACATTATGCACTCATTCCATAGTCGATGACAACTCTAACTTATAAGTCGTCTTTCCTATCTTTTCCACTATATTGAAAGGTCTGATGAACCTTGGAGTGAGCTTTCTCTTTTTACCGAACCGTCTTAATAGAAATCGGAATTCCGTGCAATCTTATTATCTCTTGAACATATAACTCTGCATACTTGTCCATTGTGAAAAACATCTTTACCGGTAAGAAGTAGGCTGACTTTGTAAGCCTATCAATAATCACCTAAATGACATCATGACCTTTTATTGTTTTTGGTAATCCCACAACAAAATCCATTGTGATATGTTCCCATTTCCACTCCGAAATTGGTGAACATTGAAATGTCCCGACTGGTATTTGATGTTCAGCCTTGACTTGTTGATATACATAACACAACTCCATATGTTTTACTATGTTCTCTTTTATACTTGGCCACCAAAATTGTTGCCTCAAATCATGATCATCTTTGTACTTCCGGGATGTATTGAGAACATAGATGAATGAGCTTTTGTCAATATGTCTCTTCGTAACTCATACACTTTTGGAACATACCATCGGTTTCTATACTTTAATATACCATCATTTGAGCAATGTAGCTCGGAAGAAACCGACTCCTTGCCCAACTTGTACCGTTTATACATAAGATCACCTTGTTGAGCTTCTTTAATTCTCTCCAAAATAGTCGGCATGATTGTTAATGCCATAAGAGTAGAACTCAAATCCGATACTACTTCAACCTCAAATCTATCCATCTCTTCTTGAAGTTTCATTGACACTGTCGACAATACAGATTGCACCGACCTCGACTTTGTACTTAGAGCATCGGCTACAACATTTGTTTTTCCAGGATGATACTTAATTTCAAAATCATATTCCTTCACGAACTCGAGCAATCGTCGTTGCCTCATATTTAAATCCTTTTGTGTAAATAAATACTTCAAACTTTTATGGTCCGAGAATATCTCACATTGTTGACCATAAAAATAATGTCTCCAAGTCTTTAAGGCAAAAACTACCACCGCTAATTCAAGATCATGCGTAGGATAATTCTGCTCGTAGTTTTTTAATTGTCTCGAAGCATAGGCGATCACCTTTCCTTCTTGCATTAGAACACAACCCAATCCAATCTTAGAAGCATCACAATAGATACTATATCTTCTTTCTTCTGTCGGAATAGACAAAATTGGGGTTGTTGTCAACCTTTGTTTTAATTCGTGAAAATTTTGTTCACATTCCTTGGACCACCAAAACTTCATATTCTTCCTTGTTAATATGGTTAATGGAATAACAATCTTTGAAAATCCTTCTATAAATCTTTGGTAGTACCCAGCTAAGCCGAGGAAACTCCGTACTTCTCCAACATTCTTCGTTTGTGCCCAATCCATAACAGCTTGTATCTTTTCTAGATCAACAAAAATACCTTCTTTGGATATAACATGTCCAAAGAAATTAAATTTATCAAGCCAAAACTCACATTTAGAAAACTTGGCATATAACTTATGAAGTTTTAGTGTAGACAATACAGCCTTTAAGTGTTCTATATGCTCCTCATCCGATCGAGAATAAATTAATATGTCGTCAATAAAGACGATCACAAATTTATCCAAGAATTCCCTGAATACACAATTCATTAAATCCATAAAGGCTGCTGGTGCGTTGGTCAAGCCAAAAGACATAACTAGAAATTCATAATGTCCATATCTGGTTTGAAATGTCATTTTAGGAATATCTTCTGTCTTGACCTTCAATTGATAATATCCAGACCTTAAATCAATCTTCGAGAACACACATGCACCTTGTAATTGGTCGAATAAATTATCAATTCTTGGCAACGAGTATTTGTTCTTTATCGTCAACTTATTTAACTCCCGATAATCAATGCACATCCTTAATGATCTGTCCTTCTTCTTAAAAAATAGGACTGAAGCTCCCTATGGTGAAAAACTCAGACGTACAAAACATTTGTTAATTAAATCTTCTAGTTGTACCTTTAGTTCCATTGGAGTCATTCTGTACGGGTTCTTTGATACTGGTTCTGCTCCAGGATAAACATCAATAACAAATTCAATCTCGCGATCTTGTGGCAAACCTGAAAGGTCATCCAATAATATCTCAGGAAATTCCTTAATCACCAAAATATCGTGCAATGTCTTTTTAGGCTGCTTTTGCACATCAATAATGTTTGCTAGAAAGCATTCCATCCAATCTCTAATAATTGTTGAGTTTTAATAAACAAAACCATAGACATACTTTGACCATATCGTATAGCTTGAAAGGAATACTCTTCCACATCGGGCGGCTTGAAGCTAACCACTCTAGTCTGACAATTGATAGTGGCAAAATGTCGAAAGAGCCAGTCCATTCCTAATATAACGTCGTATCCTCTCATATCCATTACTATGAAGTCCCCATACAAACTATGACCACTTACATAAACCACGCAATCAAGTAATATATAATTCAAATGCAATTGTTCTCCAAAAGGTAACATCACATCATAAAAATGCTCAGCTATCATTGATGAACAATCTAATTTAACCACAAACGCAGACGATATAAATGAATGTGTAGCACCAGAATCAATCAACACATATGCAGGCACACTATTAATCAAAATAGTACCTGATACCATAGCTGGTTGATCCACATCTTCAGGTTCAATCATAGCAAACACTTAAAGATTTGTCTTAGGTTGCTCTTTCTTTACTTGGGGACAATCTCTAACCATGTGACCAATCTCTTTGCACTTAAAACAATGTCCAGTGCCTGCTACACATTCTTCAAAATGCATTTTTTCACACTTCGAGCACAATTTGGTTTGGTAGAATCTTGAATTCGCTTTCCTTTATTTGCATCAAACTTATCTTCATTCGGCCTCTTCGTGCCTCTTGATTGTTGTCATACTTTATCTTGTTGAGATTGTACCGGTTTGAAGAACCGCCTTTGAGATTCCCTTTGCTTTTGAAATTTTACCTCTGCCTCCTCAATCTCTAACGCTTTAGTTACTACGCTAACATATGTTACATTCTCTGTACCTGATATCTTTACTCCTCGATATATCTCTATCTCCAATCCTTGAGTAAATTGGTATACTTTTAGTTCATCATTAGCAACCAAGTGTGGAGCAAACATGGATATTGCTTCAAACTGCCGTATGTATTCACCTACTATCCTGATTTGTCTTAATTGAATAAACTCCACCATCTTCACACTGCTCTACTAAAATACTTATTGTTGAATATTGTCTTAAATTTCTCCCAAGTCATTTCCTTCACATTGGTAGTTGCCTTTATCGTATCCCACCGAAACCGGACATCATTCTCTAACATAAACACACACATGTTACTATATTCACACCTTCTATTTTGACATACTCAAATAGATCTTCTAACTTTCGAACCCATTCCTCGGCATATGTCGGATCCGCTGACTGACCATTAAAACATGGCGGGTGAAGATGACGAAATCTTTCACAACTCATTTCTCCTTGATTATTCCTTCGACCACCTCCTTGTGCATCCTTTGTCCTATAATCTTCCAAGTACTCAAATTGTCTACCAATCATATGCACTAACTTGTCAACCACATCTCCACTACTAGTCTCCTCATTAGCGGGTCTTCTACTTCTCAACATGATTTCAACTAATCCTAACATTATCACATACAATGCATATAAACTCAATTAAACATTTCATATCAAACAATACTTACAGTGACTGAAGTATTCACGTGTGAAGCTTGTATCGTTAAGTAGTCTACAAAATCGATTTTAAAACCTGGTGGGCTCTGATACTATACTTGTCACATCCCATTTCCATACTTACTTTTTATGCATAATAAAATACTATTTTAACACATTTTATAAAAACTACAACAGAAGACTTTTTGATAGTTAAATCCATTCCATAAGAATACTAATTAATCATTTAAAATTTCTTAATCAAACATCGTATTCGTTCAAAACATAAGGTTAATTTACAAACTTTGATAAATATGTATTATCAATCTCTTTTAAACATTACACATTTCAAAACATTTTTTTTTCAAAACACTAAACATTAAAATACATCTCCCACCGGTCGTCACTTAACGATCCAAACTTCTGCACCGGCTATACCTCCTCCACCACGTTGTATCAATGATAAGGAAAAACCTCATCACCTACAATATAAAGCTTAATCTAATGAGCTTAAGGCTCAGTAAATAACCATACATGATTCTTTAATGCCTACATGAATATGCATTTCTTAAAACATGTTCCATTTTCGTTTCATTTGATTTCTTGATACATTTACTTTGGTGTGGGCGTCACAACGTACGAGGAGGGAAAATCATCATTTGGCCTTCTTCACGGGCAACCCAATGAACACCAGTTGGCCCATTTAGGACAGTTCATGAGCACCATATGGCCCGATCCGCAAGACAGCTCATTTCATCCCACCCATAGCTTGATACTTACATGCTTTATATATCGAATATTGAAGATTACAGAATAGAGGATTGACATCATATGGCCTCCCTCTAGACAACCTTACTCTATTCTACTCCCTCCACAATATCCTGTTGAATCATCATGAAAACCATGCATGTAAAACATTTTCGTTCTTTTCATAAAACATGATGCATGATCAATTGTACATATGCATGACATACAACATTCATGTAACCTATAATGATAATATTAAATTTAACCTAACATATCAATGATCAAACAATTGCAAACAACCCCACAAAAAATCTCAAGAGTTTGGGTCGGTGTATTGTGCAATACACCCCAACAAAATATTATCCATTCTTAATCTAGCACCTAATCAATTCAAATCATAATCCATAAAGTCTACTCTTTGTATTGGAGTCCCAATTGGGCCAAAGACATTCAGAGTTACTTACTTGAAGTGCTTAGCTTTAAGTTGATCACTTAATCTCTTAATCTTCAACACTTATCACTTGGTAACCTTAATTAATACATAAAAGAAAATTGAGTGAGCAATCTCGGATTACCTTGTTTTGCAGTAACTTCCAACAACTATAACTTGAGATACACATGTCCAATTACGTTGATTCAAGTGTCATAATCTTTTTGCAGATGTCTACTTTAAGTCATCTGAAGAGAGTAAAATCAAATTACCACTCGAAAACCTTGTAACAATTAAGATTCTAAAACTGTGCAGATTTGTCCGAAATTGGGAAATCTTGATATAACTTTAAAATTCATGCACTAGCAACCATTCTGAACCAACCCAAGCACTTAGATATCAATGTAGGGTAAGAATTGATACCTTAGAGGTAAAAAAAACTTGCACCAAAGTTTCCAAATTCGTGGCTTCCTATTTTTCTTTTTTCTTGCTTTAATAGTGCACTAAATCTCACTTTTATGCACTAAATACCCTCACACACTTCAACTATACTGAAATCTTTACTTTTCTCCTACAAAACTAGAGAGAACTTGAGAGAAGGAGATGAATTTCGTGGTTTTCCCCATCTGATTGGAAACCCTCTTCATAAAAAGCTAAGGAGGAGGTGGAGAAAGCATGAAGTGTTTTCTCCTTATTCCACTCACTTAAGCTGCTCCCCAAATTCACAAATAATATTTATTTAACTTTAATAATAACATTTTGATTTATATTATTTTTACACAGAAAATTAAGGTGGAGGTGGAAGAAGGCATGAGGTGTCCATTCAAGTAGGAGGTGCTCATTCTAATAATCACTAATTAGCTTAGGTTAATCTTATGATTGAACATTTTATTTATTCTAACTTTCCTTCAAACCTTCATACACGTAACAATTTTTTTTCCTTCATCGATCACAACTTCTAATTTACCGTACCATCAAAACTAAATCATAAGATCATTGTACCATACATAAAAAGCAAGGGTGTTACAGAGATTGACAAAGAAGAAGTCTTATTCTTGAGTGAAGTTTAACTTGAAATCTGAATGTACATCAAAGCCGATGTGTCAGCTTATTAAACATATTGAGTCACGTGTAAAAAATCTCATGTTAGAGTGATACTGACAAAGAGAGAATAGAGTGGAGAGTTAAAGTTATGAGGAAATATAGTGAAACTGTAGATTTCGTTTGATCTTGTTCGAGGGCAACAATTCTTGTATGTAATCTTTAGCATGTTCAGACGCAATTGTTGCGATGACTCAGATATTTCAGTGATGCCTTAGGAACCGACGAACTATAGATGTTTGTGTGAGTTCGATTTTGTCCACTATAACAATTGATCTCTATTTCAATCCAATTAAAACCAAGGTACATGGTTTGTCTTAGGGTGACAATTAGATAGGATCGATCGCTAACTAGACCCAAGCCAACTAATTGAGTCAGATTAGATCAGTTTTTTAAGCTCTAAAATCTGATTAATAATCGACCAGCAAATAATCAAATATTTTTGGATTGGTTTTCGAATAACAAGAGTGCAACCCAAACAAGCCGAGACTATTAAAAAATAAACTGAAAATCCTGAATTAAAGGAATATCAAAATTGAATATTTTTTGCTTAGTAAACTTATATTCTATACTTAGAAGTTTCTCACCACTTAATTTTAGATATTGTTTATTCTTATGATTGGAAAGACTATTTGATTTGGACATTTATATTTGTATGTTTGAGTTTAGCATGTATTTATTTTTGTGCTTCCTAACTTTTTATGTTTTTACTAATGTTGTTTTATATTTACAGATTGTATACTTTGTTGAAATTGATTTTTTTTAACTTGAAAATGAGCAAATACCTAAGACTTGAGTCAAATTGTTACCTACCCTCCCCCAACACATACCCAATCAACACCGACTCAACTTGCAGCTAGCCCAAAGTCAATCCGAAAAATTAACTGTAATCGAATCGAGCTTGATCTGCAAATAAAATTTGGATATTTGATAATGCTAGGTTACATTCGGATACAATTTTCCTAACCCGAACTGATCAGATCCATTATTTTTATTCTAAACACCAAACCAAACCTACGGTTCCACCCCTTTATCTTCAGTTTTCAGGGTAAAAATTGTTGAAAACCCTAAACCATAGGAAAAAAGAACCGGACCTAAAACTGTCTTGCCTAGACGCGGTCCGCAGCATCACGGTATGGTCGGCCGCACTATACATCGCTGTCAGCAACAGTATGGTTCATTTGTTGGATGTTTCAAACCCATATATAATATATATATTTCTAGGTGAAAATCGGGTCTAATTGTTTGTTTCAATTTTGAGTTTGGGGATTCCCGCCAGAGGCTCAATGGAGATTGATTACCTCCATTGATAAATGAAAATGGCGTGAGGGGCTGGGAAGGACAAACAAATCCGTTCTGAGTGCAGAATACGCAAAGATGAGAGGCGGAGGACGGCGGCACCCCAAGGATTCGATGATGCCACCCCCTCGAGACTCCGACGCAAGTTTCGCCAGCAGTCGCCCCTCCTCTGTTGGCCTTTCTCGCTCCTCTGCACCTTCTGTCGACATATACAAAGAACGCGCTGTCCAAATTTCTGCCGTCGGCACCATTAATTCCTCTCTCAGACAGCTTTCTCCCTCCTTAAATATTACCTTCAAACCCTTCTCTCCGCCTTCACTTAGAGACCTAACCGAAACACTCACTCTGCTCTTGCAGTGTAACGATTACCAGCCTACGAAACTCGAGGATGATCTTCCCACTTTCCTCAAAGCCCTAAATTATCCGCTCAAAATCAACAAGACGATCCTCAAAACTCCTCCGGCTCCTCACCAGTGGCACACGATTCTTGCCTTACTGCATTGGCTGGTTCAGATTGCTATGTACACCAGCAATCTCGAGAATGGTTCCGAGTCATTCTTGGAAAACAATGATGTCAACGTGTATGGGCTCAAGTGTTTTTCGCATTACATGCAGGGGGATGATGAATCTGTGGACTCATTGGACCAGGAATTTTCGGCAAGGATGCAGAGGGAAACAGAAAATGCTACTGAGAGTTTGAAGGTATTGGAGAAAAATGCTGCGGAGCTTGAGGCAAAGGCTGAGTCATTGAGGTCGGCACCTTCACAGAAAGAAGTGTTGGAGAAGGAGAAAAACTTGCTCGAAGAAGACGTGAAGAAATTTCACACCATGATTTCAGGGTTCACTGAGAAGATTGAAGACATGAAGAAGGTCTTGGAGGGGAAGGAAAAGGGCTTAGAAACTAAGTTGGAGGAGAGGAAGAGAATTTTGGAGGAGAATGAGGAGCTGAAGGCGAGAGTGGAATCTCAGACGTTTAATCCAAGGGATGTGGAGAGGATGAGGAGAGAATTACAGGCTGTGGAGAGAGATATAGTAGAAGCTGAACTCGCTAGGAACACATGGGAGGAGAAGACATGGGATCTTGATGCAGCCACGGGCCACAAGTTTAAGGAGCTTGAAGCTCAGGCAATGGAGTGCAACCAGGCGATGAGGAGGTAGTGATTTCTATTTGCATGCTATAATATATTTATTTATACGCTTGCTGATCTGTTGCATTATATGAAGCTTTGCAAACAGAAACCTTGATTCAACTGAAATTTAATTGCTTTCTAGTCCAGAAAGTATCAGGGTTATTTAAAATTTGCATCTTTCTTCCCCAATCAGTTATCTAATTTCATAATGCTTGTAGGAGTTCCTTACCCTGGCTCTTGATTGAAGATTTATAGTTGACTCAAATTTGGTTAGCATGATCTATATTTTATAATGTCAATCCCTTTATGGTTTGTGTGTTACCTTGTACATTTTTTTTTTATGTTTTCAATCTCTTTCTTTTTGAAGCTCAACTTTCTACAAACGAGCAGTAACCGGCCATGTTTGCACAATTCTTACTAGTTTTTTATTTTTATTTTTCCTGTTTACCAGGACTATTGTTGGATTGTTTGAAATTTTGTTATGATGATACGTGGATGCTACATGATATTCTAGGTTGAAGCTTGATATGAGTTTTCAGTTTGTGATAAATGCAAAAGGCTCTACAGTTGTTGAGGTGGCGGGGGTTGACTATAAAACCACTCTGAAACCTATTTTTGCTTCACTTCTGGAGGATAGTAAAAAAGGTTCTATGGAGAAACTTGAAGAGTTGATTTCTCTCAGGCAACAGTCAGCAGATAATGCTGCAAAGATTGAATCTAAAAGAAATCTAATTGATGCTCTTCAAACGCATGTTGATGAAGTAAGCACATCTATTATCTTAATGTTGCGCATTTAGTTTTGCTCATCTCTGCCTTGTGTTGTCATTTATGTGAGATGGACTTTGGATAAGAAAAGAGATTAACGAAAGTATTTTAGTGTTCTCTCAGGTCATTAACACAAAGCTCTTGTCCTTAAAGACATTGCTTTGAACTATTAACTTATGGTTGCTAATCAAGTAGAGGCCATATAATAATATGAAAAGATTTATAATTAGTTTATCATGTGTTTTTGGGGCAGGTGACTGACTAGGTGTTGATGTATTTTGAATGGTGCATGTGAATTTAATCTAATTCGAAATCGAATGGAATCTTATGGTTGATTTAGGTCCAAAGCTAGTACTTTTTAAGTTTGCATACTACTTTCCTTTGTTTTGGCAGATAGAAAATCAAATTGAATTGCTAAAAAAGCAAACACAAGAATACACTATCAAATGCGCAACAGAAGCCAAAATGATGTTAGAGGATGTCCAGTCGGAGGCTCAAAACCTGGATGCCATGGAAAAGGAAGCGCAACAAATTCTAAAGGTATAATTCCTTGTGATGCTTTTGAACCAATAAATGAACAGATTAAAAAAACTGCGCTACAATATGCAGAAAACTAAGCTTCTTTTTCTTTTTTAATGTGAGAACATTACGGACAGGAAGATGCCCAGAAAGCTTCTAATGCGGCAAAAATATTACGAAAAAAAAGTATAATATTTTAGATGAAAAACTTCATAATAGAGCCAAGTTTACTTCTGTGTTCATCTGGAGATTACGTTCTTAAAATGCCCGTTGACATGTATTTGTTTCTGCATAGAATTCCAAATGGAAGCTGGAGGAAGCAGTGAAGGAGGGGGAAGAAGCAACTCAGGTGCGTGCTCATCAACTCCTTGCACTGATTGACTCCGTCTCGAAATACAAAGAGTTTATGTCGTCCAAACTGGTAGAGATGAAGGCAGAAGTTGCCCAAACTGCAGCTTTTGTCGCAAATGCTTACAAAGATGCCTTAGTTAAAAATGTGTTGGATTAGCTACTTAATTATACAAGGCTGATTTTTGGTGGTTACTTGGTGTGCTTGTTTTCTGTCTAAAACGTGCCCGTGCCCTTCTATCTGCTCTCTGTATTGCATCTATCTACAAAAAACTTAGTCATATTTCCGATGTTTCAAGTGTTCGATGCACAGTTACTTGTTTTCTTTTATTCTCAACTTTCTCCTATTTGAATCATATTTTTCATTCTGTGGAAGCTCAATAAAAGAATTATGTTGGTTCGAATTGAACATGGGTGTATTTTGATTGAACAACCTTCCTTCAGAAAGTATTATTTATTTAGCTCATGCCTTATTTCAAATACAGTTAAATCCCAAAACCACCATTATTTTTGGAGTTTTAACCCAAAATAACTGCGGGTTTTAAAAACTCGACATGGCCACAGGTTTTTTTTAATTAAACAAAATATTTTTCACTGAGCAAATGTTATTAGAATGACTTAAATTTTATTACATGTCCACTAAAGTAGGAGAAAATATTTTAGTGAATTTTTAGTGATTATGATTTATTATAATTGTTTTAATATGTAACAAAATAAAATCCTTAAAAATACGTAAGTCAATGGAAAATTTTATAAATTTATTGACAAATTCTTACAATGTTGTATTGCCATATTGTAAAAGTATTTGAAAAAAGAGAGTCGAATTTGAGTTTAATAACGAGTGGATCAAATTTTTAGTTTGCTCGAATTTTGCATCTCTAAGGGTGACCAAAAATTGATTTTAAAAAACATAACTAATTTTTATCTAGCGTCGTAATTCGTAAATGTAATAGGAGAAGACCAATGAGGCTCGTGTGAAAATACGATTGTGCAACACGGAGAAATTACAATTTGAACAAGCAATTTGTTTTTGAATTTTCATAAAAAAGTCAAATTGAAGTGTCAAATGAGGTTTTTTGGAGTCAAAAGTTGGACAAATTCCCTTTGAAAAATTGCCCAGCGCATAGATCGCGACAAACGCTATGAAATAGGCGTTAAGAGTCCAAATCGAACTTTTGAGCTAAAAATTATGACATTTCAAAGTTTTAATGCAAATCACATAATATTTTTAATAATAGTGACTTGCAATTACTTTCGATTTGACTAATATTTTTGTATGATTTATTACAATTTTTAATAATAAAATTATTTCATAACTTACAAGAAAAATATTATACGAGTTTATCTTGTAAGTTTTAAAAAATTTTATTGACGTATGTATTTTTAATAATTTTTTTAGTATTTAAAAATTGTAATAAATCATACAATCGTTAAAAATTAATACAACTTTTCAGAATGTTATTATGTATTTATGTGAATGTGTGATAAAAATTTTAAATTATTTTAGTAATAACATTTTTTTAAATAAAAAGATAAGCGGATTGGCCGCTGGGTTCTAGATTTTTCAAAACTGGTAATCGTTTTGGGATTTAACCCTTTGAAATATTTCATTAAAATGATGATAATAGGCTTGCTTTCAATAATGTTTTCTTCAAATATTTCCAGTAAGTTTCTGGGAGGACCTCCAAAGCTGCTACTCTCTAAACTAATATTGTATGGTAGATTATGCAGAAATTAATCAAATTTCATTTGAATGTGAAAATAGCCTCCTTGAACAAGTCAAAAACTGAACAACAGTCGGATTCATTTGAATGATGATCAAACAGTGAAGCAAAAGAAAATAATAAACACAGTGAAATTCTTGTATTAAGAGAAAATCAATGCGACCCACGATGTAATAGAAATGAGTTTTGGTCATAATGTGTGGAACAATTTGAGCCAATTGTTCTTTTAGTCATCATGCGCTTGAGCGAAGAAAAAATAATTTCATATTTATTTTCTTATTTTACATAATTATTAACGTCTTAAATTATGATTGGTAGAACCTTTTTGTCTATATACACATGTATGTTATGAAACATGTCGTTTTTTTTTGCGCTGTAATTTCTAATTCTTCTTCAATCTCTTACAGCAAAAATTTGGTCGTCGGTGAAAAGACAAAAAACACACTCAAAGAGCTGCTAAGCAAGTTCCAATAACACAAACCAAAAGCCTTAGTAATACAGATTGAGATACCTGGGAAGTCTGACTAGAGATCTGCAATGTCTCCTCCATCAGGCTTAGCTGTCTGATCGCCCCTCCTGCTGTTATCCTCAACGACCAGAACATCGTCGATCATGTCATCTTCTCCGGCGTTGATGTCTTCCACATCATCTTCGTCTTCGTTTGTGCTTCCATCTGGGATCTTTCTCTT
The DNA here is from genome assembly GCA_003255005.1 of Begonia fuchsioides. Lineage (NCBI taxonomy): Eukaryota > Viridiplantae > Streptophyta > Magnoliopsida > Cucurbitales > Begoniaceae > Begonia > Begonia fuchsioides. The sequence continues at coordinate 82,295 of QAOC01045257.1, forward strand.
TTTTGGACCATGCTCGAGCCTATGGCTATCCAATTCTTTGTCCATTGTTTCTTGCAAGTTCACTGCATCATTGTCCGCTTTCCTCGATTTTCGCGCATTCTGCCACCTCTCCAACTCCTTCTCGACATTAGCAATGTACTGCTCCCCTATTTGTTTTTGGTACTCTGAAAGTTCCTCTCTCCTCGACGCCTTCCATTGTTGAAAAGCCTGGATTGACAAAGATCAACGAGTATTTTTGTTAGAAAGCTCCATCCCCCTCTTGCATCCTCAAATATCACCCTCAATTTTGTAAATGGCAATATAAATAGGAAGGGGGAGACACCATATGAAATCAGGATGAAGATAAACTTTGTATATTATTTTTGGTGCAAAACTAAAGCCATTTGCCATACCAAAATAAAATGCATCAGAAAACAGCTAGGAATTCACCTGTTCTTTTTGTTGCTCAACAAAGATTGTGTCATCATTTAATGGTTTATTTGGCAAGTAATAAATTGAAGGCTCTGCTTTAGTCCTGGTAAAATAAATCCGGAAAGAAACAAGGTAAGGGAAAAAAATAAAGTATGTAAGTCTACCTAAAATCCAGGAAACTCGCATTCATCAGCCCATCGAGTTGCTTTAGCATTACTATGTGCATGAATAGAAACTTATCTTTGTCTCAATAAAATGTGAATATGGACACTTTTGGACCAAAATTAAAAATAACCTGCAATATACAGACTGATATTAATAACATAAATATATGCTCAAGTAATCAATCATGAATACACCACAAAAATTATACCTTATAAAATTGCTTAATTTTTTATGGTGCTCAGTCCATTGAAGAAAAAGTAGCTCTAACTTCTTTTCCTCAGCCTTTGCAGCAACCCTAGCCCTGAGTGTCTGAGAGGTTGGAAGCATAAAATGATTGGGATGTGGCTAGGATTTAAGTTTTACAATTTTTACTTTTTTTCATATACAGCAGTTAAATAATTAACAGCTAACCAGATCCCTCTTCCGTTTTTCGGCTATTTGTTCACGCTCTTGCTGCCTTAGCCTGTCACTCTCCTCATGTGCTCGTTGTTCAGCCTTCATATAGAAAATGTTTATCATTTAAAAACTGGCAATAATGTGGATGCCTTTGAAAATCAATAAAGGTTATAACCCCAAATATAAATCTATATTGGTAAAGTCGCAAAATCAATATAATAATTAATAGATGTGAAGCTAATTATAACTTCATATTGTAAGTCTGTATCATCTTGAAAACTTAACAAGTCTTATATGTAGACTTACTCTTTGTAAGGAACTTGATCGCCGCATGTATGCTTCTGTCCCTGATAGTTGCTTGTCTTCAGCTCTAAATTTCTGCAACCAAAATTGGAAAAATAAACAAAGATATTCTTTCTGAAGTAGGACGTCACTTTCTTTTTGGAATAGTGTATGCACCATTTACATCTCAACTACTCGCTGACAATCATATCTTTAAAGCAAAAGTGTAGGTATTCTTGTAGGGATTCCATCACCATGTAGTAAGTTATATGATAATAAATATACTAAGAGTAAGTATTTGAACCTCTAAAGTCCCCAAGAGCTGACCCAACATTCTTCTGTTCCTGTTAACCAATCTTGGATCCTCATTCTTAGGCAATACCCTTGGAATATGCTCAGAAGCAGAAACTTCAAAATCCTGCAAGTACAAAAGACAGAACATTTTACTGTCTAAATTTATGGTGTTTAACCAAAGATTTTCCAAGGAGATAAATCATACCATCTTTGTTGTTTTTCTATTATCGTTCCTCCAAGGGGCCCCATTATGCAGGAAATTGTATGGCTTTCTTTCACTTTGCTTAGGCAGGCTACTCCCAGAATTTTCCTCTGCAATGGAGTCCTTTATCTCATTCTTTGCTTCATCAGCCTTAGTTATTTCACCATCCTCTACCTTAATTTTTAATCCAAGGGGAAAAATCATTTGAGGTATGAAAACATTAGGATATTGTAGCAATTAAGTATTGCTAGTTCTTCCGAAAAACAATCAAACAAAACCATCAAATCAAACTCTTTGTTTATCTAACGCTCCCAGAATTAGGAAGCATAGAGCGAAACCTTAAGGTTATCTAAAATTACTATTGTCTACTTTTAAGAATTACCTTTACAACAGCAGACGACAACCTTCGCTTAGCTGGGGGTTGGTCGATGGTATCCGTCCTTCCCGTCTGCAGTGTATCAAAGAACCATTATTAAGAAAACCAGTAGAGCTATCTTGAATTTCTTTCAAACATTCAAATTCAACTACTAGTGAGGTAAAACGAAAGAATAAAACTAAAAAGGCCTCTTCGTAAATCAAGCTCCATACTTGCACTTGCTAGAAATTCCAACAATAGAAGCAACAAAAAAAGGCGAAGAAAAATACGTGACTTACAGGTGGAACAAAGGGTCGCTGCCGGATACCATTACCAGCAAAATTTCGCGGCGCCGGTCCTGATAAACCACCCCTACGGAGCCCCCGCGGATCTCTAAGGCGCTCAGTAATCTGTAAAAAGGGACAACCATAGGTTAAAGGGGCAAGAAGAATGAATATGAGGGAGAGAAAGAGCGTAGGAGGAACGAAAAAAGGAAGAAAACCTCTCGTTGCTGGCGATGGAGTTCATCAATCTCCTTGCGAAGCTCCTCTTCAGTCTTCTCCATCGTCTCAATCCTCGTCTCCAATTCCATCCGGCTCAAGCGTGGCGTTGCACCAAAACCCTCCCGGTCTCACCATTTATTCTTTCTTTCTTTCAATTTACAGTTTTTAATTTTTTATTTACTGCAAAAATCACTCCACGCCAGACCTAAATGAACAGAAATCCAAAACGAAAATGAAATCCAAATTTATTTGAAATATATTAAATCCTTAATGTGATTTCGTATAATGAGAGGGTTTTTCTCTACGGAACTATTAGGGTTTTTTAGGAACCGTCATGGAACTTTAAAAATTGATAAACCATCTATAAGTCATTTTTTAAAATAATCATTTTTATTTAATTTTTCAAGGTAAATATTATTTGAACAAATTAAAATTTTTATTGTAAATTTATAACATTGAAGGAAATATTTTGGAAAATTTTGTGAATTTTCTTTAGTTGGACGTCAAAAAAATTCTAGAAATCTATGAAATCTTTGTTTAAAATTTAATATAAATGTCTGAGATAAAATTAATGATAAACATATGGTAATTTGGTATGCACTGCGTACATGCAAGTAATATTTATTATTCCTAAACCTTCAATATTTATCGGTGCGTATTAATACGTTTTGTCTGTCTCATATTATAGTTCATCCAAGACCACCGTCACTATCGATATCCACTACAACATATGCAATGGAGTAGAATCCATCATTAGTGTCAATTTCAACTTCGAGAGATAAATGACTCGAACATGTAAGCTTGAAATTACAACCAACCAGAAATATAATTGTCTATCATAATCAACGATTGCTTTCATACATGCGAGCTTAAATACATAGATTCTTTCGAATTCAAAAAAGACTCTCTTACCAATGTCGTATAATAATCGGGCTTGAATGTTGACTCGGATGCCAAGATTAAATTGCATTAGCTCCTCACCATGCTTCCGAAGAATTTCAAAGTGTTCATTGACAAATCATTTATTTAATCGACGAGCTTCTTTCTGGCCTCTACCAACAAGATTAGATGATAACATAATATTATGATCATTCTTTACCATCTCGAGCATAGAGGATATTAGTAACGATCCTTCTTTTTTCACTTTTTTTTAATGTAGTAGAAACTTATTCTTTCAAACTAAATATATAATATTTTTCATAATAATAATAGTGAAATCAAATCAATACATGAATGTCTAATTTAAACTATGTTAAAATACATTAAAATCTTAAAATATTTTTTTTGAAAAAACCGTCTTAAAGTTATTCATCCCACAAGTAGAATCCTTCTTACAACAACCTAGACGACTATGATTGAACTTTGATCACACATCGCTTAGTTTACGGTTTATCTTCTTCACCAACATCATAGAATTCATCCAATGAGTCTAGTACTTAGTAAGTAATATCCAATGAACATGAAATACACATGCAATTTTTTTAAAAATAATGCATATTCATTCTGTTTCAATCTTTTCATATTTCTTGATTTGTTGTGAAGACACCTGCATATGCAACGATGGTACATCAACTGTCTAAACTTTGTGGACAACCATCTCCTTTTGCCTCGTTCCACAACATAACTTACATTTTTATTTATGTTTCTCATTTAATTTATTTTCATACAATATATGTGGACTTGATATGAAGACACATGCTTTTGCAAGATAATGCATCTGCAATAAAACTTCGTGATCGGTCATTTCTTTAGAGCTCCCACCACATAACAAATCACACGCATACCGGTACTTAGATTGTTTCAAGCCACCAAGCAAAGGGGTTGACACCATTAAGCCTCCCTCGAGGTAGTCTCGCCACCACTCGAAATCAACTTCTCGTATATTGTAGGGACTGTTACGTTGCATTACGAAGAATCATGCATGAAAATTCTTTTTGTACGTCATTCGTAAAACTATGATGCATGGAACTTGTATGACCTGAATATATTTATATACCAAATAGTTAGTATTTTTGTAATTCATTTTGAAAAATCATGCATGAAAAATTCTTTTCGTACACCATTCTTAAAACCATGATGCATGGAACTTGTATGACATGAATATATTTATGTACCAAATAGTTAGTATTTTTTAATAAAATAAACACATGTCATATATAATATCCTCGTGATAATAAAATCATTAAAGTTCTATTCTATTATGTTCATTAAAAATAAACACACATCACATCCTCAAAATAACTTTCTAATCTACTTAGCTTGAACATCTTAACGAATTCTCGAGTCATATTTAATTATTATCGTAAGATCTAAAACAAATCATCGTTGTAATTTATATGATGAACATATCTTATTCTAATTTTTTTCTTCAATCGTTACAGGAAGTCATAAAAGCATACTAAATCATAACCTAGCATCCTATAATGTTAGTCCCAAATAGGACAAAAACATGCAACATCACTGATCACGATCCCTTGAATTAATTTAGAAACGTGGTTTGGAACAACTCCTCTTTCGACGAACCTATATCACAACAAATGCTATATTAAAATTCTACATAATCTTTCCATAATTTTGCATTCCATAACTTGAAATACTATATTTTTTTCCGTATACTAAAACTTTGTAGAAGGATAAAAATTCATCAAACGATATTATCATACTTATTTTTAATAATTTTTTAAACTGTCTAGAAACTCCAAATGATACAATTTAAGAACTCACATGTTTTTTTGGTCTAGTAAAACTTTATAGAGGGATAAACATTTATCATGTTGGGAAAATAATCAAAATAATAGATAATCGTTGAGAGTAATGATCATGATAATTCTTAGAAAAATGCTGCTTTTGACATTCTCTTATACAAAATTACCTTTCCTACGAAAGGTTTGGGGTGTCACAAACAACCTCACTTAAAATTTAGTCTTTTAGACTGAACTTACTTACATAATACAAATGTATTACTGCATAGCTAATATGAAAAATATTAGTATATGCAATTTAAAAATACAAAATTTATTTTTTCATACCGTTAAAATATAATTGTCAAGAAGTAAAAGAGACATCTAGTGAAATAGACTTAGAATTCTCACTTTACTTAAAAACTAAGTAACATAAACACAGAACTAAGAAAAATAAACACTCTTAGAATTCTCATTGTACTCAAAAGTACCACACATATTTTTTTTCCTTCTTTCTTTTCTCTCCCAGAAACTTCTCTTTCTTCTTTACTTCTCATTATAACTCATTTCTTCTCGTAGACAGTGCAACTGAGTTTTGCTTTTTAGATTGCCATGATACAACTCTCACTCTAAATGTAACCAAGTACACTGATACTGACTTTCGAGAGTTAATATCTCACAACTAGCATGTTAGTGATATAAGTAAGAAGATGATGAATGTACCCTCCGTGAATCTTTTTTTACAAATACACAATCGTCTGATGAAGTTTTCCTATATCCCTAATGAACCATAAATGAATCAAATTTCTTGTACCATTATTGTGGGGCCTATTTTAGTCCATAAACTCTTCTTAAATCTACAAATCAATTGTTCTTTTCCTTTGACAAGAACCCTTCTAGTTGGTCAATGTAAATTTCATCTTTTAGTTCACCTTTTACGAAAGTAGTCTCTGCATCGAGTTGTTCGATCTCAAAATTTAGACTTGATGTTAATCCTAGTACAACTCATATGAATGACATTTTCACGACATGTGAAAACCTAAAAGTCAAGTCCTTTCTTTTGACTAAAGTCTTCCACAACTAGATATGCGTTATACTTTCATTTTAACTTTTATTTTTGAATTTGAATTTATATGCCTTTTTATTTTTAGTGTCGTTTGCCTTTTTGGAAGGTCAACCAACTCATAAGTATGATTTTCATGCAATAATGTTATCTAATCTTGCATCGTATCAAACTAGTTCTTTGTCTAATGATGCTCCATAGTTTTTTCATAGCACTCATGTTTGTCGTCATTAGTAATAATCACATATTCATCTACAGATTATCTTCTTGATGCCAACGATTTCTTGTTGATCTTCTCAACTTTAGTTCTGCAACAAATTCAGGAGATATCTCTCTTTCTCTTTGAACAATATCGCTACTTGATTACTAGGTTCTCCAAAATCTCCCACGTTAATAGTTGATTTTTCAAGATCAACTTTACCTAGATGCTCACTGGTAATTTTCACATATTTATCGTCTTCATGGTCTGATCTTCAAAGATGACAGCATCTTAGCTCTAACAATTTTCTCATCAACCCGATCCTAAAGCATACACCTGAATGCATCACTTATGTATCAAAGAAATATGTATTCTTTTGATTTGCTATCTAGTTTGACCTCTCAGCTTTGAGAATATAAATAAAAGTAATACCCAAGATGTTTGAGTAATTTTTATATTTAGATAATAATATTGATGAAAAATCTTGATGTTATTTTATTTGTAAAGTTTACAAGGGTTTTAAGTCCATTAAGCTCATTGAGCCTATTACGGTTGTAAAAATAGGTTAACCATAATTTTAACTATAACCACTATAATTTTTTAGAATTCTCCCAAATTCTCTAAAACTGATTGAAGAGAAACTCTTGTAATTTTGATTTCAGAGTTCATGAAAGATAGATGAATTGAGTTTTAAGGTAAATTCTTTCTTTCTTGTTATTCGATTCTCCTTGAAATTCCGATTTTGGAAGTTTATGATGAGTTTTAGAGAATGTCAATAAACACCTATTTTGAGGATTTAACATGTGCTTGTTTGTGATGAATATACTAGACTAGAACTTTAATGTTTTTATGATCTCAGGGATATTATATGTGGCATGTGTTTATGCAAGAAAATTAGACTACTTGGTACATACATATATTCATGTTATACACATTTTTTGCATCATATTTTTACAAATGACATATGAAAATGAATTTTCATACATGAGTTTTCAAAATGCAACGCAAGAGTCCTAATCATACAAGAGGTTGATTTCGAGTAGAGATTGGACGAGAATGCCTCGAGGAAGGCCTAATGGTGTCAACCACCATTCTGAGGTAGCTCAAAATAACCAAAGAACTTGTGTGCAAGAGATTTATTATGGGGTGATACTTCAAAGAGATGGTCGTCCACAAAGTTCGAACTACATGTGCATCTTCTTTCCTTTACATGTGTCTTCATACCAAGTCCATCTATATCAGAAGTAAAGAAATTAAATGAGAAATGTAAATTAAAATATAAGATTTATTGTGTGACAGAGCCAAAAAGAGATGAGAATCCACGAAGTTTGGACTGCATGTGCACAATAGATGTCTCTATAGGTGTCTTTACAACAAATTAATAAATATCAAAAGTAAAAAAAAATATGAAAAGACTAAAATGAAATGCATATGCATTGTTTTACAAAATTACACACGCATTTCATGTTCATTATACATTACTTATGGAGTGTTAGCTTAGACGATGAATTTTATGATGTAGGTGAAGAAGAAAAATTGTAAACTAAGTGGCAGGTGATGCCAGTTTGATCATGGTAGTTTTGACTGTTGTCATACAAATTTTACCTGTCGAATGGACGACTTCAATATGATATTTTCAATTAATGTTTTAAGATTTGATAAATTGTAATATGTTTTAAATAAGATATTCTTGTAAAAATTTGATTTCACAATCATTATTATGAAAAATCTTAATTTTTTTATTATGATATTTTTATATTTAAAAATAAATTGGAGAAAAAAAGGATCGCTACAATTGGTATGAGAGTTCCAGATTTCAAATCTTTCCTGTAAACAGCTTGACAACACTAAGCTTCTCATGAATGAACCTAATCATCATAAGTTTGATGTAATTAAGTAATTAAATATAGATGTTTATTATGACATTATTTTGTTTAAAACTAGTAAAATATAATTAATGGTAAGAATATCGAAAATGATATCATCTTTCATGTTGTCGGTATAGATAGTCATACAAGGGTTTAATGTTGAGTGAATTCCTATTAAAAAAGTCGAGAATCATGTTTAAGTGTTTTTGTATATATTAAAAGTTCAATTTCAATAACAGGAAGAACTTTGGTGTAAAATGAAAATTTAAAATTTTTCAATAAGAGAACTTAAGGGATCGTAGTGATTTGGAAGATGTCATAGTAAAGTAATTGAACAATATAGCCTTAATGATTTATGTAGAAGTGATACACTTATTAGAGAGTAAATTGCTCATAACAATGTTAAGTGAGACATACTATTACGATTAAAAGGATGTAATGGATAAAAGGTTAATAACATGTTGGAAGTTGTAAGGTTTTTACGAAAAATAAAAAAATATATGTAGACCTAATAATAATGTGAGAAGGAATTTTAACTAGTGTCAGTGATTAAAAGTTGAACATCAAAGGCCGACAAGGACTCTCCAATCATTATTGCCCACAAAATGTGACATGCCTCGGTTCTCCTTCCTCAAGGTGCCATCACCCGAAGCCGAGCTAAAAGATTTCCTAATTTGTTTGTTCATTTTAAACGGATCCTATCTAATGGAATATCATTCATGGAGCCTTTTTCTAATGATCAAGAGCAGTCAAAGCATCTTATTTCATGGATGGATCAAAGAGAAGTGAAATGGACCCGAGAAGATGGTGCACCTGGTTTCTAGCATTGCATGGCCCATGCAATACTATTTCCAAACTTTATCTTTAGTATTAGCTCATTTCATGCTTAATTTTGTGCACATGGAATGACCTGGGTATGACATTGGTTTTTATGGGTTTCTTATGGGTTTTATAGGTTTCTTATGAGTTTTATGGGTTTTACTTTTTGATTAGCAGCCAACTCTCTCCTTTCACATTGTGGAAGTTTATTCTCCTCCATGTGATGTTAGTTAGCTACTAACAAATTGCTAGAATTTATTTTTCTTTTTTTTTATTTTCAAGTTGAATGTAGTCACTCAATTTGGGTTAATTCATTCAACCGAATGTGGCTATAATTTCAGCCTACTTAGAGTCTATAAATACTTCACTTGAGGATGGTTGTAAGCAGCTTTGTGATATTGAAAATTAGAGTACATTGGCATTTCTTTGGAATTAATTTCTTAAGCTCCCTTCCGATCGAACTCCGGTGAGTCATATCCGGCCGTCCGAGAAGAACCTTCAATTCAGCTTACTTCTGAGCTAGTAAGTTTAGTTTTTCTTGCTGCTTTCCATCATCCTTGCAAGGAAGAAAGGTTAGTAGCAAGCTCCATTTAGCTCTTCCCTCTATTTCGTGATCATTATCCTCCATCAAACTCTCCAAAAATCAGCCATAAATTCCCCATTCACGAACACATTCCGACATCCATAAAATCGACCAACCTTCACCAAAACCATCCTTTCCTTTCAATTTCGTGTCATTTGGTATCATAGCTTAAAATCTCTTCCCACACTTTCATTTCTACTTTGGTTATCTTGATACACTTGCAATTAAGTGATGATGACTCGAAGTGGAGTTTCACACCAAACAACCGAGAAACCATCACCCTTCTACCACACCAATCCATGAGGTAACAGAATCTAGCTGCCAAGGACAAATTGATGAAATTAATAAGAAGCTGAAGCTGTTTTTGTAAAGGTTGGATGCTAATCCACCCCTATGAGAGTTCCTCCAACCCCGGCCCCAAAGAGAAAACTTGGAAGGGGATTATTTGCTTCAAAACATCCAGCTATCGATGAGTCCGATGGAGACTATGATATGCGTGAGCATTTCAAACATGATGATAACATGAGAAACATTAAGGTATCAATTTCTTCCTTTAATGGTTCTTGCAATGGGAATACATTTCTGGATTAGGTTGAGAAAATTGATAAGATCTTCGATTGTTATAATTATTCCGAACGGATGAAAATAAGATTAGTCTCATTGGAACTAACCGGTTATGATAGTCTTTGGTGGGATAGCTTAAGAGCTCAAAGAAGTCGTGAAGGTGATGATGAAGTTCTCTCTTGGAGAGATTTAAAGATGTTGATGAAAAGAAAATTTGTTCTGAGTCACTATAAGCAAGAGCTCTTTCTACAACTTCAATCACTAAAACAAGCTAACCTTTAAGTGGAAGATTATTTAACCGAGTTTGAAACTCTTAGAATTCGATGTGATCTTAATGAACCTGAAGAAAAAATTAGAGCCAGGTTTCTAAGAGGCTTAAATAAATAAATCGAAGACATAGTGGAGTTGCAACCACTACATTCAATGGATGATACCATACAACTTGCCATGAAAGTGGAGAGGCAAGTAAAGAGGAAAGGTAAGAGTGTTTTCAATCAATACACCCCTAAAAATAACAATTCTTATACAACTCCAGCAAAGGTGGAAGATAAATCTACATCTATCAAGTCGTGGCCTCAAAACACAAATAGAGAAGTTAAGGCGGTTGTAGAGAAAACTCGGCCTAGAGTACGAGAAATCAAATGTTTCAAATGTCTTGGTTTAGGCAACATTGCTTCACAATGCCCAAACAAAAGGGTAATGACCCTAAGGGAGGGCACTAATGAGGTAGAAAGTGAAGATGAAGCGGTAGAAGAGATAGAAAAAGACCAAGAAAATGAAGTAGAGACATGTTTTTCTCAAGAGGGTCCCTTACTTATGGTGATTCGGCGGGTATTGACTTCTCATGCCCGAAGTGAAGATCAAAGGGAGAATATCTTCCATAGAAGATGCATCATCTAGGGAAAGGTATGTTCTCTTATTATTAATGGAAGTAGTTGCACTAATGTAGCCTCTCATGATCTTGTAGACAAATTGGGGCATGAAACTATGGCACATCTGAGCCCTTACAAATTGAGGTGGCTGAATGATAAAGACGACCTCAAAGTGACCAAGCAAGTGCAATGTGAGTTCTCTATTGGAGGCTAAAAAAACAAGGTATTATGTGATGTGGTGCCTATGAGTGCTAGCCACTTACTTTTGGGAAGACCGTGACAATTTGACTGAAAAGTTATGCATGATGGTTACACCAATCAATATTCTTTCAAGTTTGAAGGGAGAGGCATCAAACTAGCACCACTAGATCCAAAGAAAATTGCTTTGGATGAGGTTACAATGAGAGAATGTATGACTAAAACAAATTTTCTTATGTCTAGAAAGGAATTATTTAAGTCTATAAAAAATAGTGCTCCCTTTGTGATGATCTTGTTCTGGGAAAGAGTTGAGGAAATTGGAAAGATTCCTAAGGAGGTTTTCACCGTGCTTGAGGAGTATCAAGATGTGTTTCCGGAAGAGCTACCTCTAGGGTTGCTACCCTTACAAGGTATTAAACATCAAATCGACCTCTAACCGGGTGTCGTGTTACCTAACCAGCCCTCTTATAGAATGAACCCTAAGGAAGCAAAGGAGTTACAAAATCAGGTACAAGAACTTTTATCTAAAGGTTATATTCGTGAATCAATGAGTCCTTGTGCTGTCCCTACTCTTTTGGTGCCTAAGAAGGATGTAAGTTTTCGCATGTGTGTGGATAGCCGAGCCATCAACCAAATTACTATCAAGTATAAGTTTCCAATTCCTAGACTTGATGACTTGTTAGATGAACTTAGTGGAGCAACTTGCTTCTCTAAGGTGGAATTGAAGAGTGGATACCATCAAATACGAATAAAGGAACGAGACAAGTAGAAAACCGAATTCAAAACAAAGTATGGACTCTTTTCAGATTATCTAATGCTCCTAGCACTTTCATGAGATTGATGCATTTCATACTTAAAGATTTCTTGGAAAATTTGTGGTGGCATATTTTGATGACATCTTATTTTATAGCTCTGATTTGAATACTCATATTGATCATCTTAGAATGTTGTTCGATACTCTTCGGGCTACTAAGTTGTTTGGAAATTTGAAGAAGTGCGCCTTTATGCAAGAGAAAATTCACTTTCTAGGATTCATCCTCTCTAAAGAAGGCATGGAGGTGAATGATTCAAAAATTGAAGCTATAAAAGCTTGGCCTACTCCCAAGAGCATCATCGAGGTTTGAAGTTTTCATGGTCTTGTTTCATTTTATAGAAGATTTATCAAGGGCTTTAGCTCTATTGTCGCCCCTTTAACTGATTGCACTTAGAAGGAAAAAAAGTTTGCATGGATTTTTAGTTGTCAAGAAAGTTTTGAGTTAATCAAACTCAAGCTTTGTGAAGCCCCTATTCTCATGTTATCCAATTTCAACAAAGTTTTTGAAGTAGAATGTGATGCATTTGGGCATGAGATTGGAGCTGTTTTGTTGCAAGAAGGAAGATCAATTGCTTATTTCAGTGAAAAGCTCAAGGGTACAACCCGCAATTACTCTACATATGACAAAGAGTTTTATGTTGTGATTAGAGCCTTGGAGGTGTGACAACACTATCTCTTATCTAAAGAATTTATCATACACACCAATCACCAAGCTCTCAAGCATATCAAGAGCCAAGGCAAGATGAATGGAGACATGCCATGTGGGTGGAATTCTTAGAAAGATATCCATACATCATCAAATACAAGAAGGGTGAAAGTAATGTGGTGGCTGATGCGCTTTCAAGAAGGTGTGTTCTTTTTACGGAATTGACTACTAAATTTTTTGATTTTGATTGGATAAAGGAAGCTTACCAAGGAGATTCGGATTTTAAACATTGGTATGAGTTAAGTTTGAAGAAAGAAGATTTCAGTTTTTATTTGACGGATGTCTACCTATTCAAGGGTGGCAAGCTTTGTGTTCCTCATGGGGGAATCCGTGAATCCCTCATCAAGGAAGCACATGGTAGTGGACTAGCTAGCAACTTTGGTGAGAAGAAAACCTTGGAAGCACTCAAGAAGCATTTCTATTGGCCTCATTTGTTGCAGGACGTGCATAAAGTTGTGGAGAAATGCATAATCTGCAAGAAGGCCAAAAGTAGGGTGCTACCTTAAGGTCTTTACATGCCCTTGCCCGTCCCAAGTCATCCATGGGTGGAGGTTAGTATGAATTTTGTACTTGGTCTTCCACGTACTAGTAGGGCCAAAGATTCTATTATGGTGGTAGTAGATCGGTTTTCCAAGATGGCTCACTTCTTAGCATGTAGTAAAACTGAAGAAGCTATCCATGTGGCTGAACTTTTCTTTAAGGAGGTGGTGCGCCTTCACGGTATTCCAAGATCCATAGTTTCGGATTGGGATACAAAATTCTTAAGTGGTTTTTGGAAGATAATTTGGAAAATAGTAGGTACAAAATTGCTCTTTAGTAAGCTTTTCACCCTCAAACGAATGGACAAACTGAAGTAGTAAACCGCACTTTGGGAAATTTGTTGAGAAACATTGTGAGTAAGAAACGCACAGATTGGGACATACAACTCCCTTACTTGAATTTGCATACAACCAAAGTATTCATCAATCGACTCAAATGAAAAGCATATTTACATAGATTTTGTTTTCAGTTTACCAAAAATGGTAAATTCATGATGAAGTTTGGGTAATTGTGAACCGATTGACAAAATCTGCTCATTTTCTGACGGTTCGAATGACCTACTTGCGAAATTAGTATGTCGACTCGTATATTCAAGAGATATTTTGATTGCTTGAAATTCTATCTACTGTGTTGGGTCGGGATCCAAAGTTTGTGTCTAAATTTTGAAAATGTTTGCACGGGGCAGTGGGTACAAGAATGAACTTTATTGGTGGATTTCACTTATAGTAACGCCTTCCAAGCTATCATTGGTATGACTCTGTTGCTTGAAAATGTAATTGCTAAAACGCAAGTGCACATATCGCAACGTAGTAATAAAATATTGATCCCACGAAGACAAGTCATATATCTAATTTAAAGAATAAATTGCAAAGTATCATAAAGAATAAAGAATAGTATTAAAGGTTTGATTTTTATATTTATCTACGGGTAATTAAAGTATCTAATTGACAACCTAGATTAAGCAGAAAAGTAAAGTTGGTGGTCGAATTGAGAATTCGAAAGAATCTCGACTAGGGCTTTCCATAAATTGGTTTACTTGAACTGCCATCGGTGGGTGCTGCAGCATTAGTCACAACATCAGTTAGTTCCGGTCCAAACACTAATAAACCGGGGCTGGCGTTGCCTCTATGGTTGGGTTTAAGAACAAGTTCGATTTGACCGTACTAGGTTGGAATGAACATGATGAAAACACTCCTAGCTAAACCGTGTCACTCGATTTAACCACCTAATGGTTTTAACACACGTCTTAGCAACACGCAAGGGCGTATTGTCGTGTTGCCCTAGATGATATCAATGCAAAGCTATAATTTTCAGGTTTAACACTTAGCAAACACGCAAGGGCGTATTGTCGTGATTGCTCGAGGGATAATCACAGCAAAGCAAAGATATTTAAGCACTTATTAAAACGAGTTCTAAAAGATAGCATGCAATTTCATTAAGCAAACCAATGTAAGAAAAATCCTAATTTTAACTGAAACGAAATAGTTCTACAATAACTATCAAGAGTTCATATAATTCACGAAAATTAAAACGAAAATCAAAGGGAGAGAATTTTGGTCATCGCCGTCGAAAGCCGTTGTTCTCACAGCCTCGTTCCCCCGCCGCCGTGAACCTCTTCTTCGGATTTACGCCCGAAGCTTGATCGTGAATCCCGTTCTCCAATTCTACACACGCAATTCGTGGTGTTCACCTTTCTTTAAGTATATTTCATGCAGCTCCAGCAGATCTGAGAGTTGGTTGCGATTTGAGGGAAGATTTAGATAAGTTTGGAAAGTGGTTGAGATTAGGAAAGATTTTCAAATTTTCAAAGATATTCTTGTTTCCAAATATGATTTAGAGTTGATTCTTCCTTCTTATTCGTAATTCTTCCAGCTTTTATCTTCAATAATATTCTGCAATTGCATAGAAACACAAATCCCGTGATAATACAGAATATATGAAATATCGAGTAAAATCTCGTAAAAACAACGTAACTGATGTTGTGGCATCGCTACAACATTATCCTTAAAAATCCCGCTTATTTCCAATTAAAGTATTACAAATTCCTAGCAATTTAATCACTAAAATCACATGAATATTAAGTCTTTTCGAGACTTAACAGACTCCTTATTAAGTACTTTATGGTCGGAAATGTAAATCATTGTCAGACTAGAAGGTGAGGGAATCAAAGAATTTGGGCCTAGAATTTATTCAACAAATGGAAACAAGTTGAAATAATTAACGAAATGATAAAGACAACTTAAAGATGAAAAAAGCTATACCGACCAAAGGCGGAGAGAATTGGAATTCAATCAAGGCAATGAGGTATATCTGAAGATTTTGACGTTCAAAAGTGTGATGGACGACGTAATAACTACCACCGTCAATGAGAAGAATAGAAAATGACTTTCATGTATCTATGCTGAGAAAATACTTATGAGACCCGACTCAAGAATTTGTGCAAAAAGAGGAGGTGGGAATTGAACCCTCTTTAGAATATGTTGGGAAACCAATTCAAATTCTGGACTTGAAGGTCAAAGAGTTACGGAATAAGAGCATTATGTTAGTTCAAGTACATTCGAGTAACCACTCAATGGAGGAAGCGACGTTGGAAAGAGAAGAGGACATGAAAAAAATATTCTTAGTTTTTTAATTTGTATAATTTTGAGGACAAAATTTTAAATAAGGAGAGTAGAATATATTACTCGAGACCTTAATATTATATTTTTTATTTGGTCAAGATAATAATATTGATAAAAAGAATTGATGATATTTTATTTATGAAGTCTTACAAGGATTTTAAATCCGTTAAACTCATTAAGCCTATTGACCTCATTGAGCCCATTAGGGTTATAAAACTAGGTTAATCATGATTTTAACTATAACCTTCACATTTTTTCAGAGAATTCTCTCAAATTCTCTACAAAAAATTGAAGAAAAGCTCTTGCAATTTTAATTATAGAGTTCATGAAAGACGGAGGATTTGAGATTTTAAAGGTAAACACATTCTTTCTTTCTATTTAATTCTTCTTGAATTCTGATTTTGAGGGATTATGATAAGTTTTAGAACACGTAAATAAACACCTATTTGTGTGGTTTTCGGAATTGTAGCTCTTCTACATAGTTATATTCGACACAAAAATAAAGAAAAAGTTCTTAAATAGTATCTTTTAGAGTTTTGTAAGGAAAGTTATCCATTTTTGAAATCTATATATTTTTAAGTTTTTTGAGAAGCGATGCAAAGTGCACAGTTTAGAAAATCATTAAAAATAAGTATTTTAATGTCATTTTATGAGCTTGTATCCTTCTACAAAGTTTTATTAGACAGATAAACAAACACGTGGCTTCTTGCATTTTATCATTTAGAGTTTTGTAGAAAAAGTTATGAATTTTTTAATTCTATAAGATTTTAGGTTTTATCGAGAGAAGATAGAAATTAGATAGTTTTGAAAATCATTACAAATAGGTATCTTAATGTTGTTTGATGAGTTTTTATTTTTCTAAAAAGTTTTAGTCGACAGAAAAATGTGGGTCTTGAATTTTATTATTTTGGGTTGTATAGATAAAGTTATGAATTTTTTAAATTCTATACATTGTTAGGTTTTCTAAGGAATGATGAAAATTGGATAGTTTCAGAAGTCGTTGAATATAGTTATTATAATAACACTTAACGACTTTTAGCCATTTGGACTTCCCAAGAAACAAATAGACATAAAAATCATGGTATTTCAACTTATATAGTGAAAGTTATGGTATTTCAATTAAAATTTTGCATAATTCTAATTTCATGTCAATTTCAACTTTCATAACTTTTACTTTATAAGTTGAAATATAGAGACGACATCCGAGTGAGCTGTCTCGTGGGCTTGGTTGGATCGCTCTTCACTGTAGTGACCCGAGCCAGGCTTGGATCGCTACAATACTGAGTTGAGCCAGGCTCGAGCCCAGAATTCGGGCTCGGGAGCTCGAGCGAGCCCCAAATTCTCTCCCCCAGCCCCCCTCTGGTTCTGGTGCTCCCCTCCTGCGGCTCGATTTGACGTCATCGTCTACGTATCATTGGCAGTCGTCCTCCTACGGTCTTCGTAGCGTCGAATATGTCGTTGTCGCGCTCGTTGTCCTCTTTGTCGCCGTCGCTCCTCATCATCGCCGATGCTCGCGGTCGTCGGTTGTCGCTCGACCTCACCGTCGAGAGGACGTCGCTGCATCACCGGCGTGGCTGGTCCTCTCCTGCTCTCCGGATCTCCCTCCCTCTCCCGATCGCGTCTCCGCTCCGACTCCCCTCTCGGCTCTCCTCTCCTCTCCTCTCTCACTCACTCTCTCTTTCTCTCAAATTCTCTCAAGCTCTCACACTCTCAATTTCATTTAACTAAAGAATTTTTCTCGTGTATTTGATTGTTATTCAAACAACTATCAATTACTCATCAAGGTATGCGTAATATTAATTTGTGAAGTTATCGATAATGTTAATTTGTATTGTTAACTAATTTTTTTTATTTTGCAAGACTCGTAATTGTGAAATTATAAATATCAATTACCACGTACAAGTTATAATCAAGTAATTGGTGAACGGTATCAATTTACAATTTTTTTTCGTTATTAATTTACATCGATATAGATGCACATTACGCCTAATTTGAATTGTTTCCATCTGATGATGACGACATTCAAAAAATTGGATATAATAATCCCGCATTTTATATGGTTCACACATCCACACATGCATCCACATCTTCACCTAAATCTAAAAAATAAAAAACGTTGGATGTTTGAAAACATTTTGAATTCAAAACAATACAAATAGGGGGAAAAATTAAAAATTTAGAATTAAAAAATTATTAACTTATAAAGTGTAACTTTATGTAATTTTCTTTACTTGTAATTTTTTATATGTAATTTTTTACACTAGTAATTTTTTTATATGTAATTTTTTGCACTTGTAGTTTTTAGAATTCATACAATTTAATTTTAATGATATGTAATTTTTTTTACAATTAATAAATATTTTTACATATGTTTGGCTCTGCTCGAATAGGGTCGACAGACTTGGCTAGGGCTCGGCTCGAGCCAAAATTTTGGGAAAAAAACTCGAGTCAGCTCGGCTCGACTAGACTTGACAGACTCGATAGGCTCGGCTCGAAAAGCTCGACGATGTCATTCAATGTCTATTTTATGTCTATTTGTTCTTTGGGAAGTCCACATTTGTAAAATTTGTAAAAGTCATTCAGTGTCATTAGAATATTTATTTTCAACGATTTACGAACTCTCCATTTTTTGAAAAATCTAACAACATATATAATTCCCAAATTTATAAGTTTCTCTACAACCATCTAAACGATATAATTCAAGAACCCACATGTTTGCTTTTCTCTCTCCTTAAACTTTGTAGAAGGATGACACTTCATCAAACCACATTAATTTACTTATTTGTAATGAATTTCAAAACTATTCAATTTCTGCCATTTTTCAAAAAACCTAAAAACATACATAATTCAAAAATTCATAACTTTCTCTACAAATTTATAAACGATACAATTGAAGAATTCACATGTTAGTTTCTCTGTCGACTAAATTTGTAGTAGGATTAAATTCATCAAATAAAATTAAAATACTAATTATTAATGATTTTTAAATATGTTCAATGTCTGTCGTTTTTCAAAAAATCTAAAAATGTAAAGAAGTGATTAATTTCTATACAAAATTTCAAACTATACGATTAAATAACCTATTTCTTGATTTTATTGTTGACTAGAACTTTGTAGAAGAGCTTAAGTTTAGAAAATGAACATAAATAGGTGATTATTAATGTTTTATAAAACTTGTCATGACTCCCAAAATCAGAATCTCAAGAAGACTTAAATAAGAAAGAACGAGTTTACCTTAAAATCTCAATTCTTCCGTCTTCCGTGAACCTTGAAATCAAATTGTAAGAGTTTCTCTTCAATATTTTTTAGAGAACTTGTGAGAATTATCTAAAAACTATGGAAACTATGATTAAAATTAGGGTTAACGTAATTTTATAACCCTAATGGGCTTAATGAGCTTAAAATCTTTGTAAAGTAAAATAAAACATTAAAATTGTAACAATATTATTATCTTGATCTACTAAAAAATATTATTATTCAAACGTCTATGGTATTACAATGTCTCACGAAGGGTGACTCTTGAACCTTTCAGCATAGAATCAGCAAGTCATTTTGCCGATGCAAATTATTGTTAATTTTTTTAGCACGATAATGACTTTCAACAAATGTTTTTATTTGAATAGTCTATTCATCATGTATTCTCAAAGCATGTAACTGTAACAAAAAACCTTCGAAGTTTGGTATATGTACTTCTGAATCAAATTAAATTTTGAAATTTTGATAGAGAAAACTTAAAAATAGAAATTGTCTTTACTTAAAGACGTAGTTGACTAGTGACTAAGGAAAACTAAGAGTGAGCAAACCTATTAAACAATAAATTTGCGTTAAAAAATTAACGTCGATAGTATTGTATAATAAATTAAAAAGATTTGATGTGTTAGTTGACAAAAAAATTTGCTTAACATATTGGGTGAAACCATTTTAAACATTTAAGGTGTTTAGTGAATTAATCCTAGTCTTTAATAGTATGATATTTAAAACAATTTTATATACAAAAAAATTGTTTACATAATTCACATGTAACATTGCCAAGCGTTTACTTAATTTGGTAAAAATAAATGAAGAACTGGGGTTACAAATTTCTTGATTTTCTTAAAAAATAATTTTTCCAAAGAACTCAAACTCAAATCCCAAATGTTAAAGGAAAATTTCAAGCTCCCCACATTCAAAACATGGTCTCTCAAGGCCATTTTCCTGCATCCAAGCTCATCAACAATGCTCAAATCTTTGCACTAAGAAATGTGTCAAATTGTAATTAATATGATAAATATCATAAATAGTTATTTTAAATATATTAAATGTAAATCAATTAGACAATTCACGACTCAGACATGTTAACGTATACAATAAAAAAATGTGTTTAGTTTTTATGTATTTTTATATTGTTTAAAAATAATAATTTGCTCAACTTTAAATTTGAAAATTTGATAAAAAAACTTAAAAATAAAAATTATCTTCCATGAGAGACAGTTGATGAGCGACCAAAGAAAACTAAAGCTGAGGACACCTATTGAATAACAAAATGACATTAAAAAAAATTAAGGACGAAGGTGTTGTATAATAAATCAAAAGTTTCGAGGTGTTAGTTGTCGAATTCATTCAAAATATCCAATAAAATTATCCTAAATGTTCAAGGTGTCAAATGAAATTAATCCTAAAATAATAAGTCCGTGAAGTTACAAAAGAAGATGCGATCATATGACTTATCAATAAATCCTTCAAACGGAAAGACATTAGGAACTTTTTCCGCAATTTTAAGAATATACGTATTAGGTATTCGATTCCAACAGTTGGAGTAGAACCATCGACCTCATTATGGAGATCCTGTCCAAATAGAAATACATAATCATTATCCATCTTATGAATTAGAAAAGTAGAAATATTGATCTTCAAATTAGAACCACAGTTGTCGACCTTCAACTTTTGCACATAATAGTCATTCGCTAAACATTCTACCAACATAACAAAACTAAAAATAGAAAACAAATTAGTGGAAGAGAATCTTGAAATAGAAGAAGTAGATGTTGCGTACCAAGCCCTCAGTTTTTTCTTCTTCTTTACTTCTTTATTCACAAGCCAATTTGGTGTCAAAGCTGCTCAAGCAAATGGCAAAAGCCTGAAAAGCCGACAATGGATATCGATAATCCATTGTAAACATGTCTTTACCAACTTTGCCAAACTGAAGAATGATCTTATCATGATCGCCCGGGGTCGGCTGAGAAGGCATTGGAGCTCCAGCCCCCGGTTGTGGGCCTGCAATCAGCTGGAAGTTCTTCACAGAAGCAACAGTCACCCGCCCTCGGAAATTCAAACACCAGCACTGCAGCTGCTCGTGCCACCTTGGCGGCTTGTTCTTCAGCACCAAGGGCATCATCGTCTTTTCCTCCCCCTCTCCGTCGACGCGTCTGCCGGCTTCGGAAAACCTCGAGCTGCTGAACTCCATAGAGTAGTCGAGAGATTTGGAGAAGATGCTGCGGAATGAGTCTTCGAGTGGGCGGTGGAGGAGCTCCGGCTGGCCGGGGACGGACCCACCGGCATCGAGGGCCGAGAGTGGGATCGAATGCATCACGCAATGCATTCTGCGGGGCCCACGTGTGCCCAAAACGTTTAGTTCGTAGGCCAATTGGGCGATATTGTAGGTCCCGCTTGGGACTTTTGGGGAGACCTTTTTTGAGTTGAATCTTCGACTTGTTTTACCTGGAGAAGGAATGCAGACAGCTGTGTACGGAGGTTGCGTGTCGTAAATGATGAACTTTGTACCAAGAAAATTTGATCTGCAATGTGGAAGAGCTCTTAAATCAAAATATGGGAACATAGCTCATAATCCTATCAAAAAATGTGCAAAAAAATAGAGGTACAATGGATAACAGATGCTTAACCTTAGTTTCCCAATGTAGCTGCTACTCGATCTTGAAATATTCTCCGAATCCATCGAGATAACATACTCAGTACTAGTCGTTCTTCGTGTCCGTTTTGCGGAGAGAAGAAATTTCCCATTTTCTACAAGCAGAGCTGCAAAATTCAACACAAAGATTAGATTTTTGGGATCAAAGTAGAGATGATCATGTGACAAGAACATGGACTTGAAGCAAAACTTGCCAGGGCTAAGACACAGATAAAGATGGTACGTTAAATTTGACTTGTCCCTTTTAATGAAGCACTGGATAGGTCCGTCACGAGGGCCAGGCTGAGAAAATCGATCATCAAGGCCTTCAAAACGTCATTTAAACCCAAAAAAATGAACATTAAAAAACTTGTCAAACAATATAGTGAACCTGCTTCAGGGAAACAGGAAAGGTAAGCTTTCCACAGAATTCAGGATTTTTGACTAGTTCTTTGCAAGTGTTTCTCCAAGAACGGCAAACAGCAGCACAGGCGATGACATGCTTTCTGGCAGGCCATGAGCTTTCACTCTCCTCGAGCCTCCTTATCACGTCGTAAAGGAGCTCGGGAGGGAGGTGGGCCCAACAACCGCTTTGACCCACAAGCAGATCTTGCAGATCACATTGAGAGCTGTTCGATTTTCCACAGCTTTGGCCAGACGGTCTGATGTCAAATCCTCGCCGGGATAAACTTCCGATACTGTCCCTTAGATCACGCACAAGGCTACGGAACGACATGTTCAAAGTTTGAAGGCTAATCTTTAATCTTTTTTTGTCTCTCTCGGTAATTTTACTAATTGGTAAGAACACGCTGAAAATTGAAAAAAAGCAACTCAGCTAGAGCTCAGAATGTATTTAATAAAGAGAGAAGATGTAGAAACATGGAAGCAAAAGTGAAAAGAAAAAAAAAAGCAGCTCCTATTAAGATCAGCACCACTTTCGGACCTATGAGTGCTAAAAATAGCATACTATATGTAATAATCAAACCCGAAAGAGACATTCTTGTAAGGAAGAACAGCCAGGTTTAGCTAAGTTAAATTGTGAAGTACGGTGCAAAGTTCAAATCCTCCTATTTGCAAGAGTATAACACTGCTTTGAGTATACATATGATGAAAGCTGGATACACAAATTAGAAACCAATTTTGTAGTTGAATCAAACAACAAGCAGAAGAAAAAGCATGAACTCAGCTCATATTCAGTTTGCAAGGAACTAGTATTCGGCTTTGTCCCAAAATCGAAGTATATATCACAATTTTTAATAAAAAAACTAATGAAACACAGCAACCAAGCTTCTTAAAATACCAATTTGCTAATCTTAACCACAGTCTCTCAATTCATCATACTCACACATTATTCAAATTTCAACGCATATATTCAAGCAGATCATTTAGGGGCAAAACAAAAGTCGTAGATTAATGAAACAAGTTACCTTCTAAGAAATCTGAGTCAATCTTGGAGCCAAAGCCGCAGAAAATAACTGCAGCTCATTGAAAGTTAGGTAAGATCTGCAACAAAACCATGTTTATTCGCTGAAAATTTCACATAAAAATCAACCGCATAAAACTTATTTCTAAAACAGCTAAGCACCCATAAATGAAAGCAAACTACTAGATCGCCGGGCAAGAATGTTGACACGAACGAAAAGAGTAAGGTTACCCCCTCAAAACCAAGACAACCACGGTTTCTTGTCGTGTTCTTCGATGGTCGAAGATTTTAAACGAACAACGAAGATCTAATCGGAGCGCCGGCGGTTCCTCCGCCGAACGCAGCAAAAACCCAAATCTCCCAGCGAGAAAGTGAAGGGAAAAACAAATCCATCGAGTACAGAACCAAGAACCACAAATCTAAGATTAGAGGGACTTACCTCGACACAGATCTGCATCAGCTATTCTTTACAGGAAAGAAAGAGATGAAGTTTCTGATGGAAAAATGTCAAACTTTTTGGCGATTCATCGGAATCACCCACAACAGTAGAGGGGAAATACTTATCTCCGACATTAAAACAATGGGTTTAGGTCAGAAAAGATAAACTCCGCTGCATCATCTCTCTCTCTAGAATGAGTCTCTCTCTCTCTCCTCCACACGCGCACACGTCGGGCCCCAACACCCATGAATGCAGTTCACGACCTTGAATTAAAGTAAACTGCTCCCATAATTTCTGCAGAGATTCTTAAATCCATCGTCTTTTCAAACTACTTTATTTGAAAATACAGAATTTTAGAAAAATTACTTTATTTGGTTGGAGTATGTATGAAGCATTATAAAAGGAAAGATCAGATGGGCTCTTTGACTTTCTCCGCTTGCTGTCGACTAATGTGCTCCTGCTTGGAAGATGCCTTGGAGTTTTTATTCCGCTGCGCCTCCTCTCTTTCCCTTTCATGCACCCTCAACCCATCAGACGCTTTTTCCTTTTTCCTTTTTTATTGTTTTCTTTTCTGAAAAGTGAGAAATTAAATAAAGTTTTATTAAATATTTATTGAAAAAGTTCTAAAATAATTCGAGTCTCTATGTATTATTTTATGTTACATGTCTGGTCAAGTTTTAATGAAGATATTAAGGTTAGGTTATTGGACAACTTCTTCACTCAAGAAGGTTTAATCTTATAAAGGGAACTAAGAAGTTCAAAGAATAGAAAAAAACGATTTTACTTTACCCTTCCTCTTTCTAGTTTATGTAATTTTTTCAACAAAAAATGATTAATAAATTTTTTCATCATCATTATTAAATGAATTATTAATAAAATAATTTTGAAAATCATAACAAAAAATCTACTACTATCAATGCTAAATTTACTCAAAGCAACCTAATTTTTTTAGTCAATACTGCAAGCTTTGCACCAGGTATCGCAGCAATGGGGATTAGTAGCGGAGCAAAATTTAGGCCAACATCAAACAGAGAACCAACCACAACACCTGTACTTGTTTAGGCAAAATTGTTACGTGTGTTTAATTTTATGTTCATATTGCTTATTGAACGATGGACTTGTAAATGAATTATATGATATAGATATGAACGATGAACATGTTTTTAAGTATTTTAAGGATTTAGATCTCAAACCCATAAAGTAAAAGATATGAAAAATATATTATTAAGAGACCACAAAAACAAGAGAAAAATACTCCAAGAGAAAAATACTCCTACGAAAAACATGACATGATATATGTGTTTTTTATGTTCATGTTACTTAGTTAACGTTAGACTAGAGCCGGCAAACGAGCCGGCTCGAGCGAGCCGAGCCCGGTCTCGGCCGGCTCGTCGAGCTTGCCTAGCTATTCGAGCCTAGCCTGTCGAGCCTATTCGAGCCTAGCCTGTCGAGCTTTTTCCCAAATTTTTTTGCTCGAGCGAGCTATCGAGCCTCGCGCCTATTCGAGCCGAGCGAGCCCAACTCCCGAGCCTAATCGAGCCTAAAAAATAATCATTATAAATTGTTTGAAATTCAATATATTATGTTGTAACCGGAAGTTTAAAAAATATTCATTATAATTTTTCAAAAAATTACATAGCATTGTACCAAAATAATTATTTTGTGCATCAATATTCAATACATATGTAAACTTTAAAAAAATGTACAAATAACTTAAATAGTTGTACAAAAAATTCTAGTCGTCAAATTCCAAATTTTTGAATTCTTCCTCGAGTTCATCATCTTGTTGTTGTTCTCTCGCAACGGTGCGCTCCAATCATTCTTGCATATGAGCGCTTCCACGAGATCCGGTGCAAGACTCCCTCGTCGATCGTCGTAAACGCGTCCACTTGCACTAAAAGCCGACTCAGAAGCTACAGTTGAAACATGAAGTGTTAGTAAATCACTTGACATTTTTGAAAGTATCGCTTACAATCCCGAATTATTTTTCCACCAACTCAAGATATCGAAGGTCGTATTACGAGGAATTTCAAAACGCGTATCTAAATACGTATCTAGTTTCGTTTGATCTGAACCAAGCCGATGGACGTCGTCATTTAGTGGGTCTCCAAACACTGGATCCACCACTGTAAGTACAACCGACTTGAGATGATGAAAATGATCGGGTATCACAATATTTTAATTGGTAAGATGCAAATAAATTAGCAAGTACGTTTTTTAATGATTGTTGAGTAGCAACCGAAATAAAACCTAAGTTATGCACAATTTTATCAAGCATTAATTTACAACCCTTTATTTTATATCTCGGATGCATAATTAAAGCAAACGAAAAAATAAACGGAACTTCAAGCCAATATTGTTTAAATTTTGTTTCCATTTTATTGACTATTTCCAAAAATTCATTAATTTGTTTATATCTTGAAAAAATACCGGTTAATTTTACAAACCAAGGAAGCACAAGATGTGTGGTCAGATAATAAATTCTCGAACATTCTTTTGTTGCTTCAAAGAACAGTTTAAAAAAATCAAGAAACAAATTAGTCATATCGTAACTACATCTATCTAAAATAATACATTGTGATTTTTGACTAATATAGCCACAAATAACATTTCAATACGGTTTTGCATTTTCTAACATTAAATAAGTCGAATTCCACCTAGTTGATACATCTGTTTTTAATTTTTTCGATCGGAGATTAACCGCTTTACAAAATTCTTTGTACCATTGTTGTCGGGAGTTAGACGTTGTAATAAAAGAAATTGCACTTCTAATATTATCGATATGTGGAGAAATAAAATTCATACTATTTCTAACTATTAAATTCAAAATATGACAAACACATCGCATATGTAAAAGAGAAGATTGAGAATTATCAACTTGAAATAATTGTTTAAATTGAGAAATGCATACGTCGTTAGCGGACGCATTATCTAAAGTAATACTAAAAATTCTATCTCTAACATTATATTCTTGTAAAATAGCTAAAATATATCGATAAATTGTAATACCACTATGTGGATATTCGCAACTACGAAATCCTAAAATTCGTTTATGAAGTTGCCAATTATTATCAATAAAATGCGA
>QAOC01045257.1:109431-210491 GCA_003255005.1 Begonia fuchsioides
CTTATGGCTTATGGCTTAGGGTTTAGGACTTTGAGATTCGGGCTTCAGGCTTCAGGCTTAGGGCTTAAGGCTTTGAGTTTAGAGCTTAGGGATTTGGGGATAAGGGCTTCGTGGTTAGGGAATTTGGCTTAGGGTGTAAGGTTTAGGGCTCAAGGTTTAGGTCTTTTGGCTTAGGGCTCATGGCTCAAGGCTTATGGCATAGGGATTTTAGGCTCACAGCTTAATGCTTTAGGCTTAGTGCTTATGGCTTAAGGGTTAGGGCTTAGGGCTTAGGCCATAACACTTAGGGCTTAAGGCTTTCATTTTGGGCTGAGGGCTTAGTGCTTCTAATGTTTGCCTTAGGGATTGTGATTTGGGCTTAGGGCATTATGCTTAAGGCTATAGGATTAGAGATTAGAGTTTTGGGCTTAAGCCTTTGGTCTTTGGTGTTAGGGCTTAAGGCTTAGGACTTAGGGCTTAGTGGTTAGAGCTTAGGGCTTTGGACTACAAGCTTAGAGCTTTTGTCCGAGGGCTTAGTTGTTAGGGCTTTGAGCTTATAGATTTGGGCTTAAGGATTTGGGCCTATAGCTTTGGTTTAAGTTCATATAGCGTAGGGCTTTTGGCTTATGGATGAGGCTATGGGGCTTAGAACTGAGGGCTTTGGGACTTGGAATTTTGACATAGCGTTTTGGGCCTAGGGCTTAAAGCTTAGAGATTACGCTTACGACTTTTGTCTAGGGGTATAGGGTTTCAGGCTTAGGGCTTTGGGCCTACAGCATAGGGGTTAGAAGTTTAGGCTTATTTCCTAGGGTCAATTCTTTGGCTTAGGGTTTGGGAAAAGGGCTTTGAGCTTAGCATTTATGCTTAAGGGCTTAGGGCTTATAACTTTGGGATTTTGCTTAGGGCTTTGGGTTAAGGGCTTTAGCTTAAATGTTTGGCTTAGGGATTAGGGCTTAAGGTTTAAAGCATAGGGCTTACGGCTTAGTGCTTAGGACGTAGGGCATTGGGCTAATTGCTTAGTACATAGAGTTTAGTGCTTAGGGCTTTGGGCTTAGGCCTTATGGCTTAAGGCTTAGGGCTCAATGCTTTGGGCATAGGGTTAAGGATTAGGGCTTATGGCTTTGGGCTTATGGCTTTGGGCATGGGCCTTTGGGCTTCGGGATTTTGGCTTAGGGCATAAGGCTTATGTAGGATCGAGATTAACCTAGGGGGGGGTGAATTAATTTAACTAACCTTTTTAATTACTAAGTCAAATTCGTGCGAATTGTTTAGTTATTTCCAAACTCTAGTGCGGAATTCTTAAACAAATAAATAAGAGTTTAGAGTAAGGAGAATGACACTGGTTTGGTAACGCGGTTCGGCCAACCTTGCCTACGTCCGCGCTTCAAGGTACCTCCTTGAAGATCTTTCCCGCTCAAACCTTGAGCTTCACTCCGATTGACTTACGGGTGTCAACCAAACCTTTTGACTCTTTTCTTGCAGGAGCGTCACCCCTTTTACAATGAAAGTTCAAATAGAACAATTACAATTTGTATGGTTATAAAAACCGACTCACTCAATCTCAAGAATGATATACAAGTTTAGAAGTAGGATTTGAGAGAGTAAAGAATTCGAGAATAAATTTGGCAGCACTTCAGCGTAGTTTTCTCTCATCGAAAATCTTCATCTCAAAATGAGCTCGCTTCATCTATTTATAGATTGTTGCTGATCTGTCCAGATGGGTCGACACAATTGCTGTTGGGGTCGACACAAGCACTAGCCGGTAGACACATAAAAAATATAGCCCTTGAGAATTTTCTGACCGTTGGTGCTGATCTGCTAATTGGGTCGACACATTTGCTGTTGGGGTCGACACAAATTCTTCTCTGGAATTTCTCGGGTCGACACAAATGTAGATTGGGTCGACATAATATAAACGATTCGTCTCTGGAAATACTGGGGTCGACATGTAAAGTGCACGCTCGGCTTTGAGGGGTCGACACATAAAATATGGTAGGGTCGACACAATGTCTTTTCGTGGGTCAACACAGATAGTTTGGATGGGTCGACACAATTGCTCGCTGCACTACATTTTTGGTCGACACAAGTTGTCTAGTTGGGTCGACACAATTTGTAAGACTCGCCCTCTGTTTTGAACAGGGGTCGACACACAGCACTAAGGGTCGACACAAGGAATGAAAGACTCAGCTTCTGTTTTGAACAGGGGTCGACACAAAACACTAAGGGTCGACACAAAGAATGAAAGACTAAGCTTCTGGATTTTAAAAGGGTCAACACAATATACTATGAGTCGACACAAACTGCATATATATTTGAAATTTCTGCAGCACTTAAACAAATTGTTAGACTTTAATTGTACCCTTCAAATATGGTTTTTCTCATGAATGGTTAAGTCTAATTTAAGCATTGTAAAGTAATTTATTTTACCTTTCATGCTCATTTTACATAGTTATCATAAAAAACATTGATTGCTTTAAAAACACTTTTTAAAGCCAACAATATCCCCCTTTTTTATGATGACAAAAACTTTTGAAAGATAAATTGCTCCCCCATAGACATAGCATGTATAAAAACTTTTAGTGAAGAGGGTTGAATCAATTTTTCCAATTTTGAACTCTCTTTCCCAAAGAAAGTTCTTCAACCTATCATACCAAGCACTAGGAGCTTGCTTAAAACTATAAAGAGCTTTATGAAGCTTATAAACGTGGTCTGCATTGTCAAAGGCTTCAAAGCCAATAGGTTGCTCCACATATACTTCTTCCACTATATAACCATTTAGGAATGCACTATTAACGTCCATTTGAAATAGAGTAAAATTTTTCTGGCACGCATAGGAAAGTAGCATGCGAATTGACTCCATTTGTGCTACTAGTGCAAAAGTTTCTTCAAAATCTATCTCCTCTTCTTGATTGTATCCTTTTGCAATCAATCTTGCCTTGTTTCTAACGACAACACCATGTTCATCTAGTTTATTCTTGAATACCCATTCAGTTCCAATGATGGTGTGATCATTAGGTCTAGGAACTAACTCTCATACTTGGTT
Organism: Begonia fuchsioides; assembly: GCA_003255005.1. Classification (NCBI taxonomy): domain Eukaryota; kingdom Viridiplantae; phylum Streptophyta; class Magnoliopsida; order Cucurbitales; family Begoniaceae; genus Begonia; species Begonia fuchsioides. Next base: position 112,454 of record QAOC01045257.1, read on the forward strand.
TCTCTCAAATTGATTTAGTTCCTCTTGCATGGCCATTATCCAGTTTTCATCCAATATGGTCTCACCAAATTTTTTAGGCTCCACTTGAGAAATAAAAGCTACATTAGCACATAAGTTTCTAAGGGAGGCTCTAGTTTTGATGCCCAAACTAGGATCACCTACAATGTCCTCTAAGGGATGACTTTTGGAATATCTTCATTCTTTAGGTAAGTCATCATTGACAATGTTACTTGGCTCTAATCCTATGGAGCTTGGAGGACTTTCCGAAGGGATGACATCCAAAAAACTTTTCTCATTGTCATCTAGACTCAATGATTCTAGCTCTCTTTCCAAATCATCACTAGGTTCTAAGTGCTCTAAAGGTGGAGAAGACTCATCAAAGGTAACGTGCATATATTCCTCAACAACTAGGGTCCTCTTGTTGAATACTCTATAAGCCTTGCTAGACAAAGAGTATCCAAGGAAGATTCCAAAATCCGTCTTTGAATCAAATTTTTCTAGGTTTTCCTTGGTGTTTAAAATATAACATTTGCATCCAAAGGGCTAGTTCATAGGGGGTCTTTTCTAATATTGGACGGATTGATACTTGATTTATCGTATAGCATGCCGTAGCTACGGCTTCTGCCCAAAAATGCTTGGGAAGAGAGTTTTCACTGAGCATTGTCCTAGAAAGCTCTTGAAGTGATCTATTCTTTCTCTCAACAACTCCATTTTGTTGAGGAGTCCTAGGAGATGAGAAATTATGATTGATCCTATTTTTAAGACATAAGAGCTCAAATTTCTCATTTTCAAATTCTCCTCCATGATCACTACGGATAGCTACAATGGAGAGATCTTTTTCATTTTGAACTTTCTTCCTAAAGGAAAAGAAAGTCTCAAAAGACTCATCCTTAGATCTAAGAAAGTATACCCAAGTAAATCTTGAGAAATCATCAACAATTACAATGCTTGCCACCTAGGCTAGCTACTTTAGAAGGGCCGAATAGATCTAAGTGGAGAAGCTGGAGAGGTTTGGAGGTTGAAATAACCGATTTAGAAGAAAATGAGGATTTTGTTTGTTTCGCCATTTGACATGCATCACAAATCCTATCATTCTAAAAAAAAATCTTTGGAGGGTCTCTAACTAAGTTCTTCTTAGCAATCTTAGCTAAGGTATGCATGCTAACATGGCCTAATCTCCTATGTCATGCCCAACTATCTAGAGAGGATGTTGCACTAAAACATTTTTCATCAAAGCATGCAACATTATCCAAATCAATTGTATAAACATTATCAGATCGATAGCCAATGAATAAGATTTTAACACTTGAGCTATCTTCTATTAAGCAGGATTTGGATTAAAAAAATACCCTATATCCCTTATCACAAAGTTGACTAATGCTCAATAAATTATGTTTTAAAGTATCAACTAAAAGGGCATTTTCAATAATAGGGGAAGAGAGATTACCGATATTGCCAATACCTATAATCTTCCCTTTTTGATTTCCTCCAAAAGTGATATGCCCCTTCTTTTGCTTGATGGAAGAAAATCTTGAAGGGTCTCCCGTCATATGCCTCGAACATCCACTATCGAGGTACCAAAGATTTTTTGCAAGGGAGACTTCCACCTACACGACAAATCAAGTTTCTTAGGTACCCAAACCATTTTGGGTCCTAGAGAGTTAGCATTAGTTCCTTTGGGAACCCATTTCTCAACAACCTTTGATTTTCTAACTTTCGAGTTCACATGACAAGTAAAAGCTTGGTGTCCTATTCTATTGCATTTATTGCAAACACTAGGTTTCACAAAGAAGTTCTTATAGTTCTTTTTCTTAGCATGTGATTCATAACTTATGCCGGCCTTTTTAAATGTCACCCTTTGACTTCCTAAGAGCATGTTCAAGTTCTTACTACCGTTAGTGAACTTGAGAACTATATTATTCAAGTCAAGGTTCTTTTTCTTTAAAGTTTCCAACTCATCATGCACAACTGTTCTACAACTATCATGTGTCTTAACTAGAGCAACATGCTCCTTTTTCAATTGCTTATACTTAGATTTCAAGATATTGAAATCGTTAAGTAAGTCATTGAAAGCATAAAAAAAATCATTATCCTCATCAGAATTTTCTACATCACTAAAGGAGTCAAGTACCTTATCCTCCTTGGCCATGAAGCACATGTTAGCTATCTCCTCATCTTCGGATGAGGAGCTTGATGAATCACTATCATCCCAAGTTGCTTTCATGGCTTTCTTCTTGTAAGCCTTGGGATGCTTCTTGATTTTTTGACAATCAGACTTGTAGTGTCCCGATTTCCCACACTCATAGCATTTGACTTCTTTTTCCTCTTCCTTAGGATGCTTTTCTTTTCTTGGGAACTCCTTCCTTTCATCCTTTTTCTTTGAAGGAACCTCTTGAATTTCCTTGTAATGAGGGCGACATCTTCATCATCCTCTTCACTTTCATTTTCGGTTTTCTCTTGTTTGCTAGATGATGCCTTGAGAGCGATGTCTCTTCTCTTAGTTGGTTCCTTCTCCTTAATTGCTTCCTTCTCATTGGCTTTCATCGTGATCTCATGAGTCATTAGAGATCCGATGAGTTCCTTAACTTTTAGAGTCTTGAGGTCTTTGGCCTCTTGGATGGCAGTTACTTTTGGTTGTCATGCTCTCGAAAGAACTCGAAGAATTTTCCTAACACATTCTTCGTCNGAATTAAGTTAACTAACCTTTTTAATTACTAAGTCAGATTCGTGCGAATTGTTTAGTTATTTCCAAACTCTAGTGCGGAATTCTTACACAAATAAATAAGAGTTTAGAGTAAGGAGAATGACACCGGTTTGGTAACGCGGTTCGGCTAACCTTGCCTACGTCCACGCTTCAAGGTACCTCTTTGTGATCTTTCCCGCTCAAACCTTGAGCTTCACTCCGATTGACTTACGGGTGTCAACCAAACATTTTGACTCTTTTCTTGCAGGAGCGTCAGCCCTTTTACAATGAAAGTTCAAATAGAACAATTACAATTTGTACGGTTATAAAAACCAACTCACTCAATCTCAAGAATGATATACAAGTTTAGAAGTAGGATTTGAGAGAGTAAAGAATTCGATAATAAATTTGGCAGCACTTCGGCGTAGTTTTCTCTCGTCGAAAGTCTTCATCTCAAAATGAGCTCGCTTTATCTATTTATAGATTGCTGCTAATCTGTTCACATGGGTCGACACAAGCACTAGCCGGTAGACACATAAAAAATACAGTTCTTGAGAATTTTCTGACCGTTGGTGCTGATCTGCTGAATTGGGTAGACACATTTGCTGTTGGGGTCGACACAAATTCTTCTCTAGAATTTATGGGGTCGACACAAATGTAGGTTGGGTCGACATAATATAAACGATTCGTCTCTGGAAATACTGGGGTCGACATGTAAAGTGCAGGCTCGGCTTTGAGGGGTCGACACATAAAATATGGTAGGGTCGACACAATGTCTTTTCGTGGGTCAACGCAGACAGTTTGGATGGGTCGACACAATTGCACGCTGCACTACATTTTTGGTCGACACAAGTTGTCTAGTTGGGTCGACACAATTTGTAAGACTCGCCCTCTGTTTTGAACAGGGGTCGACACAAAGTACTAAGAGTCGACACAAGGAATGAAAGACTCAGCTTCTGTTTTGAACAGGGGTCGACACAAAACACTAAGGGTCGGCACAAAGTATGAAAGGCTCATCTTCTAGATTTTAAAAGGGTCGACACAATATACTATGGGTCGACACAAACTGCATATATGTTTGAAATTTCATGAATGTTAGACTTTAATTGTTAGACTTTATATTCATGAATGGTTAAGTCTAATTTAAGCATTGTAAAATAGTTTATTTTATCTTTCATGCTCATTTTACATAGTTATCATAAAAAACATTGATTGCTTTAAAAACACTTTTAAAGCCAACAAATATTTTGTAAGATCAGGAAAACAACCATCTTTTCCTCCTTCATCCATGGTCACTCAGTAATAGAGCGGCGGAAACTTGGGAATACCTTTCGAGCTTTAACTCTTATCACACCTTCTCTTGGCTACTTTTGGGGGACTTCAATGTCGTGCTTGCTAAAGAAGAGCGCAGAAGCAAGATTCGCGTCTCAAGTAGGGAAATTTGTGATTTCAAGCTTTGTTCTGCTGATTTGGGTTTGAGGGACATTCCATCTACTGGTTTCTTTTTCACCAAGCCTCAGCCTTATTCCTGCGTCCAGGCCTTTAAGACCATGCTCCATGCATTGTCTCTTTGCATGATATCTCAACTGAGGGAAAAATTCCTTGGAAGTTTTGTAATATGTGGACGCAACATGAAGACTTTTTAGCCACTACAGAAGCGGTATGACACACAAGATTCATTGAGAACAAGTAGTTCATTCTCTGCACGAAGCTCAAAAAACTTAAGCTTGGTGTCAAAAAGCTAAATGGGAAACACTTTTCCCATATTTCATCTAGTGCAAAGAAAGCTAAGGAAGACCTAGCTTCTGCCCAAACTGCCTTCTTGTCGGCCCGCCTAACTATAGAAACAGTGGACTCTCTTGCTGCTCTAAGAAAGAAGATGGTGTTCCTTTGCAAGGCTGAAAAGTCTTTCTATCAACATAAAGCAAAGTCTAGGCACCTCCTTCTAAGTGATAAACCGACGAAGTTGTTCCACAAGCTTGTCAAGAGAAACTGCAAAAGGAACCTTATTGCCCTCTAACGTTGTCTAAAGGCTTAGTTAATTCCTCTTTGGGCCAAATTTTGTCTGAGCTCATTAGGTTTTACAAAGACCTCCTAGGCTCCGCTCGAATTGTCTCTCGGACAAACCCAAATGTCATTGCTTCAAGGCTGCTGATTTTTATGGATGCCTGCTTGGAGCTGAGCAAGGGCATCACCTCTGAAGAGAACTTAAAAGCCATTCACAGTGTTGGCAATGACAAGGCGCCAGGGCCAGATGGTGACACCTCAAAATTTTTCAAGGATTCATGGAGTCTGAAAGGCCTCGATTTTATTAATGCTATCCAGGAGTTTTCGATTTAGGCTTACTACTAAAGCAGTGGAATCATGCAATTATAGCACTGGTCCTAAAAACAAATCACGCAGCTGAAGTAAGGACTTTCTTCCCATTTTCTGTTGCAATGTGCTTTACAAAGTCATTGCCAAGATAGCCAACAGGATTGCCTCGGTCTTGAATGATATCATCAGGCCGTCTCAATAAGTTTTTAACAAAGGTTGGCTTATGATGGACAATATTCACCTCATGCATAAGATCACAAGGAAGTACAATGCCAAGAGGTCTTCGCCGAGATGCTTTATCAAAGTTGACCTTTGGAAAGCGTTTGACTCGGTGGCTTGGTCCTTGTTAGAGGATATTGTCAGTCACACCCCGTAAAACATTACTTCAAAATGATCGCAGTAAAATTTTTCTTTCTTTAAAAATATTCCTCTTGAATTCTTTTTCGTGAAAACACAACAGAAGACTTTAATTATAAATTGTAGTAAACCCGACATTTACTTGAAATAAGACATTGATAATCAAAATATCATCAAATGAAATACCGCAAAGCTTGTATAACACATAGTTTAATCAAAACATGTAATATACATAATAAACATTTTTACAGAGCATCATTTAACAAAATAAACTTTTAAAACACATCATTGTTCAAAGATAAACACTCCAAAATACTTTAAATGTACATCTTGACTTCCTCACCGGTCGACACTTAACGATTCAAGCTTCCCGCACCAGATCCGCCTCCTCCACGACATGATTGTTACATTAAACAGGGAGGGCTAAGTCACCCACCTTCATCTTCATAACCTACATCACAAAGCATAACCTATGAGCCTAAAGCTCAGTAAGTAATTGAATGAGCCTATATGTCTAACATGAGCATGACGTTTCTTGAAAAACATGCACATTCATTTCGTTCTTTATATCTTGACTTAACTTGACATGTGTGGGCGTCACATCGTATGAAGGTGAATAGGCACCATATGACCTCCATGAGGCAACCAATTCCACCTTCTCCCATAACTTGATCTTGACTTTACATACATTTATGCATTGGATGATGAATGTGTCTCATACCACCTTCATCATCCATTGGGTGACATTTTAAAAACATGCATGAGAAAATATTTTCGTATCTTTCATAAAACATAATGCATGGACATGATTCATACATATGCATGGCATGGTAACATAATTTACGTACAAGCAACACAATATATCAAACATCTCCCAAGTTAACCATAATAAACAATCTTAGTAAACTTGACTTAACTCTTGACTTACGATAATACATAAACATCAAACAATGTCAATCAAGCACCAATCAAACCCAAAGCACTTGGGTTGGTGTACGGTGTGATACACCCCAAAAAAATATCATCAATAACATTATCATAAAAACAATCAACTCCTAAGACATTCTTTACTTAATGGATATCTCAGTAATCAAACACATCATCCTTATGTCCTATCCTTTGTGATGTAGTCCCACAAGGGCCAAACACATGCATGGATTACTTACTTGGATTCCTTAGCTTAACCTTGGTATTTTGAATCCTTAATGATCCAATAAGCTTGCTTATATACCTTAACATCATAAAATAAAATAATATAAGCCAAACTCGGAATACCCTATTTCACTAGAAACTTTCGGCATTCATAACTTTTGCTACCAAACTCTGATCAAAACAATTTAGGTATAAATTTCATGCTTAAGATGTCTACTAAATTTCTTGTTCAGATGTTGTGATCAGATTCTCAATTAAAAGCATTATAAATTCTATATCTTTAAAATCGGGTATAACATGACCCTATTAGTTCATACCATGTTTTTACCTCAACTTCCGATATACAAAAATTTTGCTACACTGATTGGATCCAAATGAATAAGGTACCAATATAAACCTTAAAACGTTGGCTACACTTCATTAGAAGAGATCATAACCAAATTGTAACTCAAAGACTTTGTAAAATTTACATTTCAGAAACTAGGTAACATGACTTATAAAGTGTATACTCATAAACTACCTTCACAATTTCATGTATTCTTAACCATGTAACGTAAATTCCATCCCTTATAAGTCATTACAGCACCAAAATGAACACCTTGAATGTATTTCTTGGTACCTTAGGGCTTGAGTCGTAGGCTTTTCCTTCTCTTGCACTTCTAGCTCTTAAACACCACAATTTCTTGCACAAAATACTAAAACCTCATACTTTGATTTCAAACCATAATTTTTCTCACACGAATTTGGAGAGGATTTAGAGAGGAGAGAGATCTGCAAGAGAGAGAAAATTGAGAGAGATGAGGGTTGGGATGACTAATAACTGAAGACTCCAACAAATTTTATCCCTTTGGAAGGTGAGTCATGATCAAGCATGAGGTGTGGCCATCCAAGCTCATCACCTTTTCTTGCATGAGGTGTCACCATCAGTTCCACGTGGCACTTCCCTATTGGTCCAACCTTAATTAAGCATGGATTGAATTTCCTAAAGATTCATTGAAAAGTTAATACTTTAGCAATAAGATGTCGACCTCTCATTCAAGGTGTCGACTCTTAATAAAACCCGAGAGTTTCAAGGAGTGACCCCTTTTAAAATTTTCATAACTTTCGTTCCACAACTCGAAATTCACTAATTCAAAAACTCATATTTTTCTTATTGAGTCTCGTATAACTTTTTAAAAGACTTAAACTTCAAATTATACGTTTAACATAATAAAATATACGAAATACCAAACATCACTCAAAATCCATAATTCTATAGTCCGGTTTTTCTTCACCAACTTCAAATAAACATAACTTTCTCTCCAAAAGTCCATTAGAATTGATCTACCTATGAATATTCTTATCTTGACATCTACTACAATGTTGTAGAAGAAAACTTTGCCAGTTATGCTCTTATGAGGCATGATATGAGTATAACACAAAAACTGCTCTGTTACAAAATTCCAACTGAGTATTTGTTCCAATCTTTGGGGTCTAAGATTCATAACTTCCTCTATACATTTTTAAATCAATAAATTCTTGTTGCTGTAGTTTCTTCTACTAATCTATTAAATTCCATTAGAAGAAATAAACTTCATTTTAAGACCCTAAAACCTTGGAATTAGGTAAATACCAATATTGTTTTTGATACATCAATTCATTACTTATAAGGTGTAATTTTGTCTCAATATTCATCTTTTCTTAGCACATTTCATTCTTTAACCATAAAACATTATATTCACATAATGTTATTGTACATCAAAAAGTTGGGTGTTATATATATCCTTCGAGAACTTGGATTCCCTTCAACTTTCATGTCATGGATCATGAAGTGTGTTTCGACAACTTCATTTTCCATTTCTTGAAATGGCAGACTTCACGATTTTTTCAAAGGAGCTAAAGGTCTTAGACAAGGGAACCCCTTGTCCCCATACTTGTTTGTCATCTGCATGGAGTATTTTTCAAGGATCGCACGACTAAGGCTACCTTCCTTGGGGTGTAACTTCCACCCTAAGTGTGAGCCACTTGGCATAACTCACTTAATTTTTGCAGATGATCTTTTGCTCCTTTCAAGAGGCGATCATGGCTTAATACAGACTCTTATTGCCTGGATGAATTTAGTGCAGCATCGGGGCTGCAAATGAATATCAATAAAACTAGCTTCTTTCTAGCCAGAATCAAGGAGCAAGCTCTTTCTGAGATCTTAAGCGCAATAGTGCTTAGCGTGGGGAAAATGCTAGTGAGATACCTTGGCATCCCTCTAGCTGTCAAGTCACTCTCAAATTATGATGACCTTATTGAAAAGCTTAGGGCATATATCGACTGTTGTAGTGCAAAGACTCTCTCTTATGTAGGAAGAGCCAAACTTATAACATCAGTCATGCAAGGAGTAGAATCGTTTTGGCTCACTAATTTAAGCATTTCAGCTGTTATCCACCTTAAAGTTGCTCAAATCTGCAGGACCTTCTTATGGAGTAAGTCCTCTTCAAATGTGGCTTGGACGAATTGTTGCCTCCCCAAAGATGAAGGAGTCTAGGATTCAGGGACTTGGAGTCTTGGAAAAAGGCTCTCCTAACAAAGACTCATTCGAATGTGCATGGCAAAAAAGACTCTTTGTGGTCTAAATGGATTCATCATACCTACATCAAGGGCTCGAGCTTTTGGGATGGGTCAGTAGGTTCCCAAAGTCCCCCTCTGATCAAGAAGCTCCTTCAAATTTGAGACTTCATAAGAGAAAAATCAGGTTCGATTGATCTAGCAGAAGCCAGCCTAGTCTCTTGGAGCCGATCGAAGAGACTTTCAAAAGCATATAACTTTTTCAGACTCACGGCTCCTCTTAAGCCGGGGTACAAGGAAATTTGGAGTGATGGGCCAACCCCCAAACACTCATTCATCTTATGGCTTGCAGCAAAAGATCGTTTGAGAACAAAAGACAGGTTCCCCTTCTTTGAATTGGATGAGTCCTACCCCTTTTGTGCATCCCAGCAGGAAACTGTTCAACACTTGTTCTTCTCGTGCCCATTCTCAGTGGTCATTTAGAGCCTTGTCAAGCATCACTTCGAGTTTACCCGTAGGATGTCGACAATTGCAAGTGCCCTGAAATGGACCATAAAGGAATCAAAGAAGAGAAAGAAGAGAGCGATCACACTCAGAATCCTGCTCTCCTCTACAGTCTACCATCTTTGGTCTTCCAGAAACTCTCAAAATTTTGAGAAAGCTTAGGAGCATCTGGACCAAGTGGCAAAGCGTTGTGTTGCCGGCCAAGCTCCAACACATATTATTTGATTTGTCTGATACTATGAACCTAGACATATCAACTTTACTTTGTTTGCTTCCTGCGGGGTCGGCCACACAATCTGCAAGCAAGCTGGTGTTTTGTTTTGAGCTAGGCCAATCGGCGGCTCAGTGACTAGCCTGTTGTCTCCTCCTACTATTTGGACTAGGCTGTAATTGTTTGTTGGTCATTATTTCAATTTAATTTTACCCATCTAAAAAAAAAAGAATACTTCCATAGGTTGGTTGAAAATTCCTTAAGCTAAACAAGTTTATTTACTTTTTCTTGATAGATGAGTGCGTGAAAATATCATCCTTGAGTTGCTTGGAAATCTTCTAAAGCTAAACAAGCTAATTTACGTAAGTTAGATCAGTATGGCTTGCCCCTAACTTCAAGGGCGATGAGTTGTCGAATTTTTGTTTTCTATGGTATGTATTGTAGGAGTCTTTGAGTGACACTTATTTTTCGTCGAATATTATTTTATTGTGAATTTACTGTGAGAGTATTTTTTTTAGTTATAATCACCTATGTATAGGATTGGGTTTTCGATACCTCACTGTGGACGAAAAGGCCGGGTTTTAATAATAATGATAAGGAAGAAAAACATGATTTAACTGGTTTTGTTAATTCATATATCATCCTACATAGATCATGTTGTTTAAGAAAAGAGAAAATATAAATTTTAACTGGAATGTATTAGGTATAAGCAAATTACGAGTTTGTCTCCCACCTCCTCGACTTTCCTCCCAATCAAGGTGATTCAATGGCAGATTAGAAAGAGTTTGAGGATTGCTCCCATCACTCTTTTAGATTATTTTGTTATTAATTTCTATTTCTCTTGTATTTCCTCCGACATTAGGTGAGGAGTGTATTTTAAGATAATTCTAGTTAGTAGAACTTTATCATTTATTTTTCTATTTACTTATTATTCTATTGATTGATGCATTTCCTTTGGCCTTGGATATGTTTTGAATTGAATATTTAAGGCCCGAGTCTACTTCGGTAGATTCTGTTGTCTAAACTAGTATTTCTGCGTCAGCCCCTCCTTAGGTTGTGACAGAAATGTATGTATTAGGGCCTGGTTCCAATCTAAAATGTTATATCTTTCTATAGCATGTTAACAAAAGGTTTTATATTAGTTGGAAAACAATTCTGAAGTGATGTCAATTTAAGACTTTGTGCTACTTTTGAATAATCATGGTTTCACGAAGGATCACAAGGAAACAAAGTTTTGATACTATTGGCAGGTGCAGCAATGTTGGGAGTATTGCATCTTGTTGAGGTAAAGTAGTCCTCGATCTTTTGAAATGTCAAGGACAACCTAATTGAACGAGTTTCCTAGTCTTAATCCTTCGGCGTATGAAAGAGGAGATGATCACTTAGAGGTAGAGAGGCGGTTACAGACGCTTTGCTAAATTTTTGGATCGTTACGTGTTACCAAAGATTTGTTGTTAGATGTTGGAACCCCTTGAAATATTCATAATTTTCCTTAAATTCGTAGTAACTAGTATAATACCCAAAAAGAAAATTGCTACTTTTAAGATAAATTAAGATTATAAATTAAATATGAAAGATGAAAAGCTAGGTTTTGACAATTAGCATAAACATGTGAGTGAAATTAGACTTGATGCTTCAAGGATATGTCACCTTCATTAGATTTCCTCATTAATCAATGATATTATTTACATAAATCTTAATCAAAGAATATTATTACGTGTAAATTGTGATTTTATATGTTATAGTAGTGAAGCAATGAGAAAGTGTCATGTGTCACTATTAGATTAGTGACTAATTATGATTAAGGTATAATTAGTGAGTTATTAAGTGGTAATTAAGATTTACAAATCATGATTAATTAAGTTAATCTCAAGAATAAACTTAGTACTAATCTAGATTAATTAATTAAAGTATGTATGATTAAATGGTGATAAATGTAGTATTTTAGCAATTAAAGAGACATATAAGGGCAAAATGGTAAACCTAAAAGGATAAGTTGGACTAAAAGGTAAATTCATCCTAAACTCTATCTGAAAATGTGAGAAATGGCTGAGGATCAGCCATTTTCGTGGCTGGAGAGAGAGAAAGAGAGAAAAGGAGCAAAAATAGAGAGAGGGTTTTAGAGAGAAAATAGTGAAAATTGGAGGTAAATGAGAGATATTTGGCCTCCAATTCCCTGAGAAGAAATGTTCATCTCATCAAGAGGATTCAATTGAGCTTAGCATATTGTGGTAAGCATAATTTCATACGTTTTATAGATTAATCATGATTAATAGTATTATTAGTTAAAGAATAATTATGATTTTCTTAGTAATAAAGAATAATATAATAATTAGTTATTTAAAGTGCACGAAATTTGGAATTTATAGTTTATCGTTCTGTAAAAATGATATTTAATCATGTTCTAATTGCTTAGGTGTGGATATATAGGAAAGATAAAATGAATTAGTTCATATTTGTCAATGTTATACAAAAGTGATTAAAAACTGGAAAATCTGTCAAGTTTCAGGTTTTGTATTCAAACCTTATCTTAGAATAATCCAATGGCAAAGGCCTTTTACTACATTAAAATAGACACCTTAAGTGAGATGTGAGCTTTAAAATGAAGACATTTGGAGTTGTATATAATAAGTTATGATACTTTGAAGTTGTTGCAAAATAGTGAACAATATTTCGAATTGCGATTAATAGTTGTTTTATTTATAGGTTATCAAGTGATTAAAAGGCATTGATTATATGTTTCCTAATTGCTAAAGACTTAAGGTAAGTAATGCTATGTTTGTGTTTTGCCTTCTTGGGCCTACACCATGAAGTGTTAGGTTATGCTTGTTTGTTATGACATGAATTGTCTAATGATGAGATAGAGTATGTTGGTATTTAGCTCAAAGATATTTTGAAGTGTTAAGTATGATTAATTTATGAATGTCTTGTCTTTAGATAACATGTTGCAATTATGTTAATATCACAAAGATTTGGTTTATGTCAAAATGGAATAAGTATATGCTCCTAGGAATTGTTAAGTAGTTAAGCTAATGTAACTTACGAAATGTTATTGGAATTGATATTTACTCTGATGTGATGAATTGTTATGTTTATGATACACATGTTAATGATGTGCTTGGTACATTCATATTATGCATGTTCATGGGCATCTCATCCATCATGCTTTCAAGAAAGTTACGAACTATTTACATGCATGAGATTTCATATGAAACAGAATATGAAAATGGTTCATTTGGGTTGAGCTCGAATAACCAAGGAAAGACGAAGATAAAAGAAAGAAAGAGAAAGTTACATAAATGTCATTGGGAATGGGTTTGAGTTGGTTGTCCCCTTAGGTGGACTCAAGTTTGGGGTCTCTCGTTGCTTGCCAGGAATCCCGAATGACAAGAATTCATGGAAATTAAAGTAAAGAAAGACCCCAAATGAAAAGAAAAAAAAATGTTTTAGAAATTCATATCATGTTTGCATTCTTACATTTCATGCTTTACTTACTGAGCACTAGACTCATAGATGAACTTTGTGGTGTAGGTGATGCTAAGGTTCAGTTGACGAAGTGCTCCCATGACTGTGGAGCAATGAACGAGATGATTTTTATTTTAATGTATTTTAGAACGATCATGCAATCATGTATTCTTCCAAAAGAGATTTAAATTATAAATGTGTTTCAAAGTCTTCTGCTGCTACGTTTTACAAATGCATGACCGTAAACAAAAAAATTTATCATCTTTTCATGAAAAGTAAAGTTTACGAAACAGTACGCTACAGGGCGTTACAACTAGCCTTCAACTATGATGTGTCATTGTCTTGTTTAGATAATTCTTGTGAGTTAGTTGTATGTCATTGAGTGCTTAAGCGTATTGTGAGTGTTAAATCCCTAGTAATTTGTAGGGTTGTCTGTGGACAGAAAAAACGGTTACCTCGTGTAGAATCAAAAGATGTAATCCTAATGTTATTAGTTAGAAATGTTTGTTATTAACATTAAGAGTGTGCGAATGGTCAACAAGGTAGCTAATTTAGAGTTTGACGAGAGTTGGTATCAATAGGTTTGGATTGGAGCCTTCATACAAGTCGTGTTGGCTGGATGATGGAGTCGTAAGAGGGTGACCTCTAGTGGACCGATGTGGATGCTATCCCATCATGAAGTCAATCTTTGTGTTGGTTCCTGTCTAGGCCTACCTTGGTGTTGATCACGTCATACACAAATATCTAAGCAGGTGAGTTGGTGTTTGATTTCCTATCAATTTGGATGCTCGTTTGACTTCTTAATATTTCTATTAAATTATATGTTTGATTCAAAATTGCGAGTTGAGTTTCCTATTTTGATGGAATGAGAAATTCCTCCTTTGGTATTGGGTATGATTTGGCTTCGAAAGTATGAAATAAAATGACTTTGTTTGCAAAATATGAGACAATATTCGTTTATCAGAGTGAAACGTGTGTGGTGATAATGAATCCTATATTGAGGGACAGTTTGGGTGGTTGTCGAGGATTAGAGTATTACGAAAACCTACTGTTGATTGTTATTGAGATGGAGATTGATGGATAGGATGTGAGCATCGTGGTGGTGCGAGAGTTCTTAAATGCATTTTTCTAGTTAGTTGCAAGATTTGCCTCCAAATTGAGAGATAGAGCTCTATATTAATTTCATCTTGGGCGACGCTCCAATTTTTATTCTTCCATACCGTAGGCATCGACCAAGTTCAGGGAGTTGCAAATTCAGCTAGATGAACTGTTGATAAGAGGTTTCATCTAGGAGAGCAATTCTTCTTGGGGTGTGTTAGTTTTATATGAAAAAAAAAGCGGATGGTTTCCATAAGGTTGTGCCTTGATTATTGTAAGTTGATATAGATGATAGTGAAAAATAAGTACTATATCTGAGGATTGATGGCTTGTTTCATTAGTTGGGTAAATTCCGTTATTTCTTAAATATTTATTTGAGATTGAAATATTATCAAGTTAAGATTATCAAGTTTCAAGATGAAAATACTCTAAGACTTCTTTGTGATCAAAGTATGAACTCTTCGAGATCTAGATTACATTTTGAGTTTTACTAATGCCCTTGCAGTACTAGTGGACTTGATGTACCAAATTTTTAGGCCATACTTAAACCAATTTGTAGTGGTTTTTATAAATGATATCCTGGTATACTCAAAGCATCAGAGTGATTACTAAGAGCATCAGAGTGATTACTAAGAATAACTTATGTTTCAATTTGAGTATGAGCGCGAGTATTGGATAACGAAGGTGTAGTTCTTTTAACATAAGTTTCGTGATCAAGGATTTATTTAGACTCATCGAAGATCAAAACAATGATTAAATGAGGCATTTCAAAGAATATTTCTGAGACTCGAAGTTTTTTGGGGTAACATACTATTATCGACAATTTTTGAACGATTCTTTTAATAATAGCAGCACAAATGAGTAAGTTGACCAAGAAATGTTTGAGGTTCCAGTGAAATGATAGTTGTTAGAATGCGTTGTAGAAGTTCAGGTGGAGATTGACTAGTGCACTTATTTCTGACAATTTCTAATAGAAACTTGTTGTATGCAGTATATACAAATGCTTTATGTATTTAACTAGGCTGTGTGTTGATGCAAAACATATAGGTTGTGATGTTTGCATCGAGACAGTTGAAGTTTCACGTAAAGAGTCTTCATCCATGACTTCGAGTTAGCAATCCAAATTTTTACACTAAAGATCTTTAGGACTTAGCTTTTTGGGGCAAAATTTCATATTTTTGCTTACCACAAGATGTTGAAGTTGGCGACTGTAACGCCCTGTAGCGTGCTGTTTCTTAAACTTTGCTTTTCATAAAAAGATGATAAAATTTTTGGTTTACGATCATGCATTTGTAAAACGTAGCAGCGAAAGCCTTTGAAACACATTTATAATTTAAATTTCTTTTGGAGGAATACATGATTGTATGATCGTTCTAAAATACATTAAAATAAAAATCCTCCCGTTCGTTGCTTGGACAACATCGTTCTAATAGCCACATAGCCACGGTCATGGGAGCACTTCGTCAACTGAACGTTAGCATCACCTACACCACAAAGTTCATCTATGAGCCTAGTGCTCAGTAAGTAAAGCATGAAATGCATGAATGCAAACATGATATGAATTTGTAAAACATTTTATTTTCTTTTCATTTGGAGTTGTATATAATAAGTTATGATACTTTGAATTTGCTGCAAAACAGTGAACAATATTCCGAATTACGATTAATAGTTATTTTATTTATAGGTTGTGAAGTGATTAAAAGGCATTGATTATGTGTTTTCCTAATTGCTAAAGACTTAAGGTAAGTAATGTTATGTTTGTGTTTTGCCTCTTTAGGCCTACACCATGAAGTGTTAGGTTATGCTTGTTTCTTATGACATGAATTGTTTAGTGTTTAGATAGAATATGTTGAATGATGGTATTTGGCTGAAAGATATGTTTTGAAGTGTTAATTTGTATTGATTTATGAATGTCATGTTTTTGGATAGCAAGTTGCAATTATGTTACTATCACAAAGATTTGGTTTATGTCAAAACGAAATAAGTATATGCTCCTAGCAATTGTTAAGTAATTAAGCTAATGTAACTTAATAAATGTTATTGGAATTTATATTTACTATGATGTGATGAACTGTTATGTTTATGCTACACATGTTAATGATGTGCTTGATACATCTATATTATGCATGTTCATAAGCATCTCATGCATCATGTTTTCAAGAAAGTTACGTACAATTTACATGCATGAGATTTCATATGAAACAGAATATAAAAATGGTTCATTCGGGTTGAGCTCGAATAACCAACGAAAGATGAAGATAAAAGAAAGAAAGAAAGAGAAAGTTACGTAAATGTCATTGGGAAGGGGTTTGAGTTGGCTGTCCCCTTAGGTGGACTCAAGTTTGTAGTCTCTCAACCCTTGGAATCGAGTTGGCTGTCCCCTTAGGTGGACTCAAGTTTGTGGTCTTTCTTTTTAGGGTTTGACAAAGACGTGGAACCAGTCATTTTGGAGTTAAGGAGAAATTGTCCCCGAGGTATATTGGTCTCTTTCTAATTGTCAAACGCATTTGTATGGTGCATACAAACTTAAACTACCTCCTAAATTTGGGTGTGTTCACATTGTTTTCCACATTTCCATAATGAGAAAGTATATATCAGATCCTTCACAAATGCTCGAGTCGAATAAAGTGCCTATTGAAGAAGATGTGACGTAATTGATAAGGAGACTCACATTATTCATAGGAAGGAAGTTCCTATAGGTCGTGTGATGTGGAAGAACCAGATGGAAAATGAGGCGACTTAGGAATTGGAGTCTGATATGATGGAAAAGTATTCGTGCCTGTGTGAGGCTTTTAATAAAATATGTATTGAATTTCGAGGACAAAATTCTTTTGAGAGATTTCTAGTGTAAAATCTTGAATTTTCAATTCTTGGATTTTACGAAAAATTTTCGTATTCATAAAACTATTTTGTCGTTTGTGCTATTTGTATCGCTTAAGAAAATCAGATAAGGAAATTAAATCTCGGATACCATGTGTAAATTTAAATTCAGAAATTGTTGATATTTACGGCTATTGTAGATTTTTTTAATTGCGTGGAACCGTAATCAGCAAGAAATTAGGAAATAATCAGATGATTTCAGATTAAATAGAAAAAATCAAATTCAAATTGGGGGATAAAAAATGTAATCGGATAAATATTCTAATGTAATATTATTGTATTATATTATTGAATATAATAATATATTGATAAAATATATAAAATGGGGAGAACAATTGCCTTCTTCCCCAAACCCGACGCCGAAACACCGAGACTGAAGGAGAAGCGATGCGGTGCAACCGATCACTAACTTGTGCTTTCTGACGCCAAAACACTCGTCTATGAGAGATCTACACGTGGGTACAAAATTTGTTTGAGGCAAATTTGCTGAGGTTGAGCAGATTTAATATGTTGTGAAAGAACCGAAAAAAGATTGGACTATTTCAAGAAGAGGTAAGTTATTTATACCTTTTGAGTTACATGATTTATTGCACAAATTTATCTAATAAAACGTGACGCCCTAAACCTAGACGGGGCTCAGTCGGCGGCATTATATATGTAATTGATTGACTAGAATTAAATTGCGGATAACTATTCTGGATTTGACTATATTGATTATTCTTGATTTGTTGGATTGCACAGTTGATATACCATGATCAATATTTGTGGTAAATTTATTGTGCTATTTATTTTGGAATGAGTTTGTGAGAGGAGCTCCCCCGGGTTGCTTAAGAAATCCCGAAACCAAAACATGATTATTTACGTGAGTGAGTGAGAATATCATCCTTGGGTTGCCTGATATTAGGTGATGAATGTATTTTAAGATAATTCTAGTTAGTAGAACTTTACTATTTATTTTTCTATTATGCTATTGATTGATGCATTTTAATTTGGCACGGGATATATGATGGATTGAATATTTAAGAAAATCTCAAGCTTTAGGTTCAGGCACGAGCCTACTTTGGTGGATTCGATTATCTGACTTGACATTTCTGCTTTACCCCTCATTGGGTCGTGACAAAGATAGTAGTGACTTGGAATAAGAAGCATGATGATAAGTGAGATTATGCAATCAACTCCCTCCTTTTGAAAGAGAAATGTACTCGTGATGTTTGTTATGACTAATCTTTTCATGACACTACCATTCCACGACTCACCCCCCCTTTCATGACTAATCCCTCCTTTATAAATGGTAAAGCTTTATTTATAGAAACATTTGGACTCTGATTACTTCGTTTTTAGTGAAATATTTCAATTGTTTTCAATTTCTAAATTAGTTTGAAAATATTTAAAATCTGATTTTTCAGTTTGCGACCTTTCATTTTCATCGATTTTCAGTTTGAATTATTTGGACTTAGATTTTTTATGTAGAGGAATACTCTAATTTCTGGAGTTGATTTTTGTCTTTAGCATATTATTTTTGGCTTCAAATTATGGATGAATATTTAGAAATTAAATATTCCAGTTTCAATAATGACAGGTGAAGATGTAAGATGTCTATGTGCATATGGATTTGCACGACATGCTATTTGTGCATGATAAAATGCTTATATTAAGTGAATAGGAGAAAATTTGAAAGATTGAAAAACTCTTTCTACGATATGTCTGCATTTATCAAATCAGATTTTGCATGATATTTTAAACAAGAAAACTTACACAAATTTATGAGTAAAATTGTAGCAGATGTCTATGAAAAAAATTCTGACAAGTAAATTGCTTATGAAGGTTCGGTTAAAGAGCATTTGACTGCATTAACAAAATTAGTTTTGGATTCGGAAACTATTAGATGAATACAATGATGACGATTTGTGGTTAATTCTGTTCTGCTCGTAGCTTGCTTCATTTGGTACTTTCATATATATATTATAGGATTGAGATTAACCTAAGTGGGGAGATGAATTAGGGTAACTAAACTTTTTCGTTTACTAAGTTAAATTCGTGCGAATTGTTTAGTTATTTTCTAACTCTAGTGCGGAATTCTTAAACAAATAAGTAAGAGTTTAGAGTAAGAAAGTGACACCGGTTTAGTAACGCGGTTCGGCCAACCTTGCCTACGTCCGCACTTCAAGGTACCTCTTTGAAGATCTTTCCCGCTCAAACCTTGAGCTTCACTCCGATTGACTTACGGGTGTCAACCAAACCTTTGACTCTTTTCTTGAAGGAGTGTCACCCATTTTACAATGATCGTTCAATGAAAAGCAACTTACAATTTGTACTATTATAAAACCGACTCACTCAATCTCAAGAAAGATATACAACTTTAGTACTAAGATTTGAGAGAGTAAAAAGTTCGAGAATAAAATTTAGCAGCAATTCGGCATAGTTTTCTCTCGTTAAAAATTGTCACTCCAAAATGAGATCGCTTCCTCTATTTATAGATTGCTGCTGATCTGTCCAGTTGGGGTCGACATAAGCACTAGCTGGTAGACACATCAAAAATATAACCGTTGAGAGTTTTATGACAGTTGGTGCTGATCTGCCGAATTGGGTCGACACAAATGTTGTTGAGGTCGACACAAAATCTTCTCTGGAAATTGTTGGGGTCGACACAATGTTTGTGCGGTCGACACAAAAATGAGTTGGCTTAAACGTTAGTCCACATGTAAAATGCAGGAAGGGTCGACACAAGGATTTTGGTATGGTCGACACAATGTTATATCTGGGGTCGACACAGACAGTTTGGATGGGTCGACATATTTGCACGTTGTACTGCCTTTTTGGGTCGACACAAGATTTATAGGTGGGTCGACACAAATGGAATGACTCGCCTCTGTTTTTAACAGTGGTCGACACAAAAACTCTAAGGGTCGACACAATCACTGAAAGGCTAAGCTTCTGGATTTTCTTAATGGCGACACAAAAATACTATGGGTCGACACAAACTGCATATATATGTGAAATTTCTGCAGAACTTAAACAAATTGTTAGACTTTAATTGTACCCTTCAAAGAAGGTATTTCTCATGAATGGTTAAGTCTAATTTAAGCATGTAAAGAGTTTAATTTATTTTTCACTCTCATCTTACATAGTTATCATCAAAAAACAATTAATTGCTTTAAAACACTTTTAAAACCAACAATCTCCCCATTTTTTATGATGACAAAAACTTTTGAAAGATAAATTGCTCCCCCATATGCATAGCATGTATAAAAGATATTCAATATTCCCCCATACAAAGACACTCATTCATGACAGAATAAAATAACTTATCCAAGACAGATTATCATAAATTATCATAACTTATGTATTGTGATATAACTTATGCATTTTCTCCCCCATTAACATTATCAAAAAGAGTAAACATCAACATTACTATATAGAATATTCAAAACGAGAAAAAAATAGCATTGTTGATACAAAGGAGAAGATACGCAAGAAGTTAAGAGTTTCTCCTAAGATAAAAAAAAAATTTATACTACTCTACAGCTGGAGAGGAGATAGGAGAATCAAGAACAATGGTGCCTGCAGGAGATAGAAGTCCAATTATCGATGGAGTAGGTAGCACAACTATGCCAGGAGAGGAGGATTGTATTGTAGCAACAGCAAGGGTAGTAGCTTCTACCTCCATGAGATCAACTGCCAGTGTATTCGCTGAGGAGAGAGCTGGAGATCGAACAGGAGAGGGAAACAGTGAAGGAATTGTCGAGGGATCTTGAGCATGATTAGCAGGTCCAGACATACTAGGCCTCATGGTAGATTCACACCATTGATAGTATCACCTCTCAAGGTTGTCATGAAGAAAATCAACCTTATGATGTAGTGCAGAATTGGATGCAGCAAGAGAATCTAATGTCCTTTGAAGGGAATCATTATGGTGGACAAGAGAATCTACTGTGGATGCTAGGTTTGAAATCTGTCCCGTGAGCAAATCAAAATGTTCTTCCATCAAAGTGATAATTCGTTGTGAGCGGGAAGAAGATCTATGCTCGGAGTGCTGCTCATAATATGACTCAGTTTTTCTATCGGATGTACAATTCAAAATTATATTCAGTTGATAACTCGTCAATTGTATTTTCTTTCCAAATACATAGCTCTTAATGATAAATGGTTTTTGGGTGAAATATAGATTTGCATAGAATAGTCTCACCGCCTTCTCTCAATAAGGACCTTATAATGATAAAAGATTGGAAATTCCTAAAAACTCACAGCCTTCTTTGATATCTATTCCAGGAATAGAGTTATGCTCATATATCCTACTTAAAATGAGAGGTTTGTTCTGAAAAATGGAATAAAACTTATCTTGGCTGCTTTGTTTTTGGAATAAGAATTTATCCAGCTCTGAGGGTTGAATTTATGTGGGCGGAGCAGAGGAGAAAGCTGCAATATCCTTTGATTTAATGGCTGCCCTCTTTCTTCATACTGGAATTTTTGAGGTGGAAGCCATTTCAGGAGAGGGAATCGGAGGGATTGGGTCGACCGAAAGGAGATAGAGCGCGAGAAAGATTGTGATGCGATAGGGTTTTAAAAGCAACTATGAACCCGGTCAACCGAATGATGGTTGAAACGAAGAACTGGTCGACATATCCAATTTTTATGTCGACCCTTTCTACGACAGATTCAAAGTCCGATCGACACACTCTTCTTTATGTCGACCTTTTTTACGACATAATCAAAGTTCGGTCGACACACACTTCTTTTTTGTCGACCGCTGTCACAGGAAACAGTAGGAATAGAATGATGTTTCTAAACACCATCAAGCCAAATTACTCCCAATCGAATTCTAATTCCATTGAAGGTCTTTTCATCCAAGGGTTTAGTAAATATATCAGCTAATTGATCACTTGACTTGACAAATTCCAAGATAATATCTCCTTGTTGGACGTGGCCTTTGATAAAATGATATCTTATTTCTATATGCTTAGTTCTAGAATGGAGTATAGGATTTTTACTGATGTTTATAGCACTAGAGTTGTCACACATGATAGGATCTTAGAGAATGAGAGATTGTAGTCTTCTAAGGTATGCTTCATCCAAAGCATTTGTGCACAACAACTTCCGGCTGCAATATACTCGCTTTCGGCGGTTGAAAGTGCTACAGAGTTTTGTTTCTTAGAAAACCATGAAACTAAAGATTCTCCTAGAAATTGACAAGAGCCACTAGTGCTCTTTCTATCCACAAGGCTCCCGGCATAATCCGAATCTGTGTATCCAATTAAGTTAAGCGCGGTTTCTTTGGGATACCATAATCCTAAATTTTTTGTTCCACTCAAGTATTTGAAAATTCTTTTGACAGCTTTTAAGTGGGATTCTTTAGGTGCGCTTGAAATCTAGTACAAAGACATACACTAAAGAGAATATCGGGTCTACTGGCAGTTAGATATAGAAGAGATCCAATCATACCACGATATTTCTTAATGTCCACAACTAGACCATTTTCATCTTTGTCCAATTTAGTTGTGGTACTCATGGGAGTTCTAGAGGATTCGCAAGAGTCCAATTCGAATCTCTTAAGCAATTCTTTGACATATTTTTCTTGACAAATGAATGTTCCCTCTAAGGATTGTCTAATTTGGAGTCCTAGAAAGAATTTAAGCTCTCACATCATGCTCATCTCAAATTCATCTTGCATGAGAGAAGCAAAGCTATCGCAAAGCTTTTTGTTCAAGGCTCCAAAAATGATATCGTCCACATAAATTTGGACAAGGAGCAAATCATTACCATCATTTTAGTGAAGAGATTTGAATCAATTTTTCCCATTTTGAACTCTCTCTCTAAAAGAAAGTTCTTCAACCTATCATACCAAGCACGAGGAGCTTGTTTGAGACCATAAAGAGCTTTATGAAGCTTATAAACGTGGTCTACATTGTCAAAGGCTTCAAAGCCAATA
Organism: Begonia fuchsioides; assembly: GCA_003255005.1. Classification (NCBI taxonomy): domain Eukaryota; kingdom Viridiplantae; phylum Streptophyta; class Magnoliopsida; order Cucurbitales; family Begoniaceae; genus Begonia; species Begonia fuchsioides. The sequence continues at coordinate 135,581 of QAOC01045257.1, forward strand.
GGTTGCTCCACATAAACTTCTTCCATTATATATCCATTTAGGAAGGCACTCTTAACGTCCATTTGAAATAAAGTAAAATTTTTCTGGCACACATAGGCAAGTAGCATGCGAATTGACTCCATTCGTGCTACTGGTGCAAAGGTTTCTTCAAAGTCTATCCCCTCTTCTTGATTCTATCTTTTTGCAACCAATCTTGCCTTGTTTCTAATGACAACACCATGTTCATCTAGTTTATTCTTGAATACCCATTTAGTTCCAATGATGGTGCGATCATTAGGTCTATGAACTAACTCTCATACTTGGTTCCTCTCAAATTGATTTAGTTCCTCTTGCATGGCCATTATTCAATTTTCATCCAAAATGGCCTCATCAAATTTCTTAGGCTCCACTTGAGAAATAAAAGCTACTTTAGCACACAAGTGCCTAAGGGAGGCTCAAGTTTTGACGCCCAAACTAGGATTACCTACAATGTCCTCTATGAGATGACTTTTGGAATATCTTCATTCTTTAGGTAAGCCATCATTGACAATGTTGCTTGGCTCTAATCCTAGAGAGCTTGGAGGACTTTCAGAAGGGATGACATCTAAAGAACTTTTCTCATTGTCATCTAGACTCAAAGAATCCATCTCTTTTTCCAAATCATCACTTGGTTCTAAGTGCCCTAAAGGTGGAGAGGACTCATCAAATGTAACGTGCATAGATTCCTCAACAACTAGGGTCCTCTTGTTGAATACTCTATAGGCCTTGCTAGACAAAGAGTATCCAAGGAAGATTCCAAAATCTGTCTTTGAATCAAATTTTCCTAGGTTGTCCTTGGTGTTTAAAATATGACATTTGCATCCAAATGGCCTAAAATACTTAACACTAGGAGTTTTACCCAACCATAGTTCGTAGGGGGTCTTTTCTAATATCGGACGGATTGAAACTCGATTTATCGAATAGCATGCCGTAGCTACGGCTTCCGCCCAAAAATACTTGGGAAGAGAGTTTTCATTGAGCATTGTCCTAGAAAGCTCTTGAAGTGATCTATTCTTTCTCTCAACAACTCCATTTTGTTGAGGAGTCCTAGGAGATGAGAAATTATGAATGATCCTATTCTTAAGACATAAGAGCTCAAATTTCTCATTTTCAAATTCTCCTCCATGATCACTACGGATAGCTACAATGGAGAGATCTTTTTCATTTTGAACTTTCTTCCTAAAGGAAGAGAAAGTCTCAAAAGACTCATCCTTAGATCTAAGAAAGTATACCCAAGTAAATCTTGAGAAATCATCAACAATTACAAGGGCATAATGCTTGTCACCTAGGCTAGCTACTTTAGAAGGGCCGAATAGATCTAAGTGGAGAAGCTGGAGAGGTTTGGAGGTTGAAATAATCGATTTAGAAGAAAATGAGGATTTTGTTTGTTTCCCCATTTGACATGCATCACAAATCCTATCCTTCTCTTGGATGGCGGTTACTATTGGTTACCAAGCTCTCGGAAGGACTCGAAGAATTTTCCTAACACATTCTTCGTCTGTATAAACTTTCTCAAGCACTTTTAACCCATTAGTAATGTTCGTAAACCTTGTAAACATGGAACTAACCAATTCATTACTTTGCATAGAAAACAATTCATATTCATGCACAAGCATACTTAATTTGTTTTCTTTTACTTGGTTAGTCCCTTCATGGGTTACCTCGAGTAATCGCCAAATTTCTCGAGCATTATCACAACCTTGTACTCTATTGAATTCATCACCATTTAAGGCACAGTACAGGGTGTTCATTGCTTTGGCATTTAGACTTAATTTCCTTAAGTCATTCTCATCATATTCATTACTTGGTTTAGGTATATTAATGTCATTCTCAGTTTTGATTGGCATGTATGGACTATTTTCAATTAAATTTCATACGTTGTAGTCCATAGCTTGGACAAAAAATTTCATCCTAGTTTTCCAATATACATAGTTATTTCCATCAAAAAGTAGAGGTCTAGTAATAGATTGACCCTCTGTATGTGAGTTGTTCATATTGAAAGTCATAATTCAATTTACTCCAAAAGAACAACAGAAAAATATAGGTTAATTAATTTAAATACCTGCTCTGATACCAATTGTAGGATCGAGATTAACATAAGTGGGGGGGTGAATTAGGTTAACTAAACTTTTTCGTTTACTAAGTTAAATTTGTGCGAGTTGTTTAGTTATTTTCTAACTCTAGTGCGGAATTCTTAAACAAATAAGTAAGAGTTTAGAGTAAGAAAGTGACACCGGTTTGGTAACGCGGTTCGGCCAACCTTGCCTACGTCTGCGCTTCAAGGTACCTCCTTGAAGATCTTTCCAGCTCAAACCTTGAGCTTCACTCCGATTGACTTACGGGTGTCAACCAAACATTTGACTCTTTTCTTGAAGGAGCGTCACCCCTTTTACAATGATCGTTCAATGAAAAGCAACTTACAATTTGTAGGGTTATAAAACCGACTCACTCAATCTCAAGAAAGATATACAACTTTAGTACTAAGATTTGAGAGAGTAAAAAGTTCTAGAATAAAATTTCGCAGCAATTCAGCATAGTTTTCTCTCGTTAAAAATCGTCACTCCAAAATGAGATCGCTTCATCTATTTATAGATTGCTGCTGATCTGTCCAGTTGGGTCGACACAAATCCTGTTGGGGTCGACACAAGCACTAGCCGGTAGACACATAAAAAATATAACCGTTGAGAGTTTTATGACCGTTGGCGCTGATCTGCCGAATTGGGTCGACACAAATGCTGTTGACGTCGACACAAAAATATTCTCTGGAAATTGTTGGGGTCGACACAATGTTTGTGCGGTCGACACAAAAATGAGTTGGCTTAAACGTTAGTCCACATGTAAAATACAGGAAGGGTCGACACAATGATTTGGGTAGGGTCCACACAATGTTATATCTAGGGTCGACACAGACAGTTTGGATGGGTCGACACATTTGCACGTTGTACTGCCTTTTTGGGTCGACACAAGATTTATAGGTGGGTCGACACAAATGGAATGACTCGCCTCTGTTTTGAACAAGGGTCGACACAAAAACTCTAAGGGTCGACACAATCTTTGAAAGGCTGAGCTGCTGGATTTTCTTAAGGGTCGACATAAAAATACTATGGGTCGACACAAACTGCATATATATATGAAATTTCTGCAGAACTTAAACAAATTGTTAGACTTTAATTGTACCCTTCAAATAGGGTATTTCTCATGAATGGTTAAGTCTAATTTAAGCATTGTAAAGAGTTTATTTTATCTTTCACGCTCATCTTACATAGTTATCATCAAAAAATAATTGATTGCTTTAAAACACTTTTAAAGCCAACATATATGATTATAGATAGTAGAAAAGTTTATCTATGAAAGACGTTTATGACGTTTTGCTGTCAAAGGAGAAGATAAGGAACATAAATATGAGATTCGAGTCTTGAAGAGATGGACCTGTCGTAGGGTAAATCAAGAAATTCAGATGGTGATTGTTTTCATAGTTCAAGGAGCATATCAAAGTCAAAGAATCCAGATAGAACCTACTTCTTTTGTAAGAAGAAGAGACACATTGAATTTGACTGCCGAGAATTGTAAAATGTTAAGAGAGCTGCTAAGAAGGAGAAGCAATCGATGTGTGCAGTGACGCTGTTGTCGCAGAAAAAATTGTTATTGAGTTCTTCTTGTAGTGTTAGAGGAAAACTCAGAGCCAAACAACGAGTGAATTTTAGATGCGGCTTGTTCTTTTCATATGATTTACAATCGAAAATGATTTTCGATATATGAGACAGTTTCAGAAGGTGTCTTGTTAATGAGTAACAACAAACCTTGTAAGGTAGATAAGGTCAGTACCGTTAGAATTCAAATGTTTGATGGAGTTGTGAGGACACTAGTAATGTGCAATATGTTCTCAATTTAAAGAAAAATCTAATCTTTTTGAGTACTATTTCAGAAAAAAAGGTACAAGTACAACATTGTATGTGGAGTCTTGAAAATTAGTGGAAGTGCTTTCATTATGTTAAAGGGACTCGCGAGATCTACAAATTTATAGTTATTATAGAGTTCTACAATGACGTAAATTGATACTTGATGTTTGAAAATTCACGTTTCAAGAGATTTGTCAAAACACTCTAAAGAAGTCTGGTTCTCAAGTGAAGTTTGACTTAGAATCTAAGAGTATATCAAAGACGGTGAGCATCCTGCTATAGATATTCAATCACAAATTATAGATTCATAGAAGTGTGATATCACCAAAAGAAGAACTGAATGAAAGGTTAAGACTCCAGGGAGATATAGTGAAACTTTGGATTATGCATTAAACATGTTCAAGGGTAAGGATTCCTATGTGAATTCATCAGCATGTTCATATGTAGTTCGTTTTGACTAATCTAATGGTTTAGTTGAGGAAGAGATGTAATTTCTTGTCGAGTATGTGTTTTAAGTTTAAACGAGACTTAAATTTTATTGGTATCAGATCCCGAGCGGGCCTAAGAAGAGCCTTTTTGGAAGAAGAAATTATTATTGATATATTTAATGAATCTTACAAATTTGTAATTTTATAATAGAATTTTTTTGAAGATGGAGATTGTAGGAATTGAGTGTTCTAGATTCTCTTTAGGTTGAGTCGGGTAGTCCATTAGATCTCTCATGGAAGAATTCGTGTTGAGTAGAAATTGTTAGAATTTAGTTACTTAAATTCTAAGTGGGTTAGGTTGACTCATATATTCAATATTATAGTTTATTGTACTTTGATTTTTTATCTCGGCCAGATTATCCAAGGAAGGTGAGTGCTCAATTTAGTCTTCAAGGCATGAAATTAGCCAAGACTCCAGTAGGGGCACATTTCAAATCAAATAGTGAACAATATCCTAAGTCAGAAGAAGCCAAAAAATATATGAATAAGATCACATACTCAAGTTTGGTGAGAAGTCTAATGTAGGCAAAGATTTGTACTTGATCTGATTTAGCATACTCAATAAGCATTGTGAGCACATTTATGGCAAATCCAAGAAAAGAGCATTCACATGCTCTGAAGTGGGTAGTGAGATATGTCTCACACTCACTAGATATTTCTGCTATTCCCAGAAAAAGGAGAATACTAGATGAAATCATATCTGGCTATGTTTATCCGGATTTTGCCAGATGTAAAGATTCTTCATAATCTTTACCCGGTTATATTTTCACTACTTATGGATGTTCGATAGGTTTGAAAGCTTATCTAAAACGAGTAGTTGCATTATCCACAACTGAAGCAGAGTATATTTTAGCTTGTTAAGGTTTCAAAGAGGCTATTTAGCTTAAAGGGTTGGCATCTTGTCTAGGTTTGGACAATACAGAAATAATTATTTACTGTGACAATCAAAGTGCTATCCACTTATTTCAGCTTGTTAAGGTTTCAAAGAGGCTATTTGGCTTAAAGGGTTGGCACCTGGTCTAGGTTTGGACAATACATAAATAATCATTTACTGTGACAATCAAAGTGTTATTAACTTAATAAAAAATTCAGTTTTTATGACCGGGCAAATCATATAAATGTAAACTACCATTTAATAAGGGAGATTAAAGTTTCAAAGACTAGAACATAAAATAATCCACTGGAAGACCAAAAACACCGGAGAAGAGAAGCCCATCTAGGATTTTCCAAAATCGCCGAGCATCGACAAGGGGGAAAAGCAAAGTGATCTGTGTAATGCCTGTTGTTATCTTAGCTCTCTCTTCTTACTATTACTGAGAAATGATCTGCCTTCACCGTGGATGTAGGACACCTTTCCGAACCACGTAATCAAATGATCATGTAAACCGCAGCCAAACCCCCCTTCAATAACTAGCTAAATTTTTCTTCTTTGTTATTGTTTAAAAAAATTTTATTGTTGATGGTTGATAAATATTACAGAATTATTACAAGAAAATAAAAAAATATAAAATTACAATCTGTGGTTTCAAACATACATACAAGAAAACCAGCTGTACGTTAAATATAGAAAGACAAATGAGCAAGTTCAAATAACGGCGACCATTCCCTTCCCATGAAAATTTCTCCACCATTGAAGCCACCTCTCTGCAGCAAAACCTACAGGCCTATTTAACCCTCTTTTTTGCTTTCTGGAATCAATATCTTTGGCGATCCTTGGAGTTTGATTCTCTCTTTCGCTACCTTCTTCGAGTTTTCTCTCGCGAGCTCCGAGATAAAGAGAGAGAAAGAAGGAGACATGGGCGGTTGTGCGACTAAGCCGAGAACAAATGAGGCGGAGAATATCCCAGCTCCGGGGCCGGCTGAGGAGCCGACGAAGATCTTAGAGGAGACGAAGGTCGCAGAGGAAGAAGAAAAGAAGGAGGTTGACGTTGAAACAGCTGTGGATGATAAGGTATTTACTTTTTAAATCTATTTTTAGTTCCATTCTTACCAAAAAGTTAATATTTTTTCAAGACCAATTAATTATCCTAGAAATATGTACACTGCACTTAAAAAGGAAAAGAAAAATGAAACTGAAAATTAGGGTTCTAGATATTATGCTGAGTTTGTGATGGTGTAAAACGATGGATCAGAAGGAAGAAGAACAGAAAGAAGAGAAGGATGTGACAGTGGAGGTCTCGAGCGAAGAGGCAAAGGAAGAAGAGAAGCCGAAGGAGGAAGAAGAAGAAGAGAAGAAAGAAAAGGCATCTGAACCTGCAGTAGCAGCAGCAGAAGAGAAGGCCAACTAAACTGCATGCGAAGAGACAGAAGAAATGACGCCAGAATCTGCAGCATCAAAATAATTGTTAATTACTTATACTTTCTCATTATTCCATTCGTATTAGTGTCCTCTCCTTCTTGTTGGAATCTTCATTTTCTGCGATTCTTTCTAACCCTATATCATGGAATACTCTCTTTGTCCTCTTGAATCCCATCTACTCGTAAACTCAGTGATTTCAGAAGAAACCACGTCATTTTATTTTTTATTAATTTTAAAATGTCATTTGATTTCACTAGTATTTTTTATCAATTTAATTGGTTTTCATGAATTACGAAGAAAAATAAATAAATTTATATTTTTATTAAACTCATAACTTCAATATTTAATTAGGTTAACTAAACTTTTTCGTAACTTCAATGTTTTAACGATTATCTCTTCTTGATTTAGTTGTCAATTCAATATGCAAACACAATCAACAATTATAAAAGTTGAGAGAGAGATATAAACATCGGTTTGCTAACGCGGTTCGGCCAACCTTGCCTACGTCCGCGCTTCAAGGTACCTCCTTGAAGATCTTTCCCGCTCAAACCTTGAGCTTCACTCCGATTGACTTACGGGTGTCAACCAAACCTTTTGACTATTTTCTTGAAGGACCGTCACCCCTTTCACAAGGATAGTTCAAGTAGAACAATTACAATTTGTACGGTTATAAAAACCGTAATAATGGCCGAGTATTAGTTTAAACTCTTTCGCTTACACTTAGGGGTGGGCGGATCCGACCCAATCCGACGATCCGATCGGATTGGATCGGATTCGGTCGGATCGGGCAAAGGTAATCGGTGAGTTTTTTTTTATTTTGATCTGATGTTCGGATTGATTATCGGATCGGATCGCATATCGGATTGGGAGCGATCCGATCCGATCCGATAGTAAATCCGAACGTTTAAAACTTTAAACTTAACGAAATTCTCGATCCCCCGATCCCCCGAGTCCCCGACCCCCAAGTTCCGAAGAAATCCCGAGTCCCCGATGCCGAAACCCTAACCCCGTGGCCGCGACTGACGAAGCCAGCCCCCGACGGAACGGAACCCCTGCGAGTCTGCGACTAGTGCGACGAATCCTCGATCCCGGCGACTAACCCAACGAATCCTCGATCCCGCCGAAACCCTTAGCTCGATCCCGGCGATTAGGGGTGGGTGTTTTTCTTTGAATTTGATCCTTTTTTCTTTTTATCTATCAATTGTTTATTGGATGAATTGACTGGTGCTGTGAGCTTCAATTGCTGATCGGGTTGATTTCCGGTTTAATTTCCGATTTCGATTCTGCTCGGGTTGAATCCCATATGCTGAAGCTGAATTGCTGATTGCTGATTGTCCCTAATCTGTTATCTGCTCGTGTTGAATCCCATATTCAGATTGTCCCTAATCTGATCGGCTTGAATCACATATTCTGCTCGGGTTCCCTAATCTAGTTGCTAGTTACTAGTTGCTGTCTTGCTGATTGTCCGGATTTTTTTGCTGAAATTTTATTGAGGTTAGCTTATGAAGTTCATTTTCTTACTTTGATTGAGGTTGTGATTTTTATAATTATTTCTCTTGAATTTGGTTTGGTTGTTTAATTGCAGAATGGAAAGTACAGCGTCTGCAAATATCGACACAACGATAGAATCAACATCTACAATCCCTACGACAACAACTATGAATCCTACCGAACCTGCCCCAAATCCAAAAAAAAGAGCACTGAGGGCTGCATGTTGGGATCATTTCACATTGGTCGAAGGATGTGATCCGGAGGATCCGAGAGCTTGCTGCAACCACTGTGGCAAAAAGTATGCATGTCATACGAAGAAGGCTGGTAGTTCGAATATGACAAAGCATCTGAAGAGTTGCTCAAAGTATATGTTGGCCACAGATCAATTACAGAAGAAGTTGCCTTATACTACGCTCAAAGGGGAAGCAAGTTCGTCTTCTGTATCATCCTTTACGCAGGCAGAAGCGCGTGAAGTACTTGCCAGCATGATCATAACAGATGAACTACCGATCAGAATGGTAGAAAAGGAAGGATTCAGAAAGTGGTGTGCATATCTCCGACCCGAGTTTGTCCTACCTTCGCGCAGGTCAGTGTCAAGGGATATCGAGGTCATTTACAAGAAGAAAAAAAATCAGTTGAAGGAGTTTTTTAGTAAAAGTCACCAGAGTATGTGCCTTACTACAGATTGTTGGACTTCGGCACAGAACATCAATTATATTGTTTTGACAGGCCACTTTGTCGATGGAGATTGGAAATTGCACAAGAAAATTCTAAATTTTCGGCAGATTGATGACCACAGAGGAGAAACCATCGGCAAATTAATTGAGCAGTGTTTGCGTGATTGGGGGATTGAGAAGGTGTTCACCATTACGGTAGATAACGCCTCCTCCAACGATGTTGCCATTGCACATATTGTTAGGAGTTTGCGACATTGGAATGGATTGGTTTTGGATGGAGACTTCATTCACGTGCGATGCTTTGCTCATATCACCAATCTAATTGTGAATGATGGACTTAGAGAGCATCAAGCTTCTATTTGTCGAGTTCGGAGGGCAGTGAAGTACGTTAAATCTTCACCAGCACGGTTACTGAAGTTCAAGAGTTGCATTGACATGATGAAAATCACATTTAAGGGCAATGTGACTCTTGATGTGCCTACTCGATGGAACTCGACATATCTTATGTTGGAAAGGGCTGAGAAGTATGCAGCTGCATTTGACAAACTTGCAGAATCCGACACTCAGTTCCTAGCATATATGGGAGAAGAAGGGCCTCTAACAGACGAAGATTGGGTTGACATTAGACAATTTTCCAAATTCTTGGAAATTTTCTATGATTCGACGGTTGCAGTATCGGGTTCCCTCTATGTGACATCCAACATGTATGTTAGTGAGGTATGTCGAATGAAGCTTAATATTCAGTTTCACGTGGACAGTCCTAATCCATTATTGAGAATAATGGCTAATGGCATGATTGCCAAATTCGACAAGTATTGGGGCGATGTCGAAAAAATGAATAAAGTTATGTGGCTTGCAGTGGTTTTAGATCCTCGATGCAAATCAAACATGTTAAAGCTTTGTTTAACCATTCTGATGGGGGAGGAGCGGGGGCGTGAATATTATGACGAAGTTGATGTTCTTTTGCGCCGATTTTACAATGTGTATAAGGGTTCAAGTGACGAACCATCGAGTTTGTCCAACGTTAGTGCACCACTACTGAAGGATCCATTATTTTCTCGCTTATACTCCGGGTCATCTTTTGCCGAGTCCAGAATTAGTAGGTCGGAACTTGACGTTTACCTACACGATGCTGTTGAAGAACCATCCGAGACTCTAGACCTTTTGCTATGGTGGAAATTGAATTCTCATAAATTTCCAATTTTGAGTCGGATAGCGAAGGATGTATTGATCGTTCCAATTTCTACTGTGCCGTCGGAGTCAGCTTTTAGCTGTGGTGGTCGCGTTATCGACTCATTCCGCACTTCCCTGTTACCGAAAACAGTGGAGGCCCTTATATGCACCCAGAGTTGGCTCCGTTCTGAATCGGAGACTCCACTTTTGTCGGAGGTATTAGAAGACTACTCTACAATTGACGAAGGTATATTTCAACTATCCTTTATTTATCAACAATGTTATTTATTAATGTTATACAAATATTAATATAGGTGTCTTTTATGTGTTTTCGTTTTGTAGAAATTATGGAGAATGCAACCCGAGGAGACTTAGAGCCGATTATGGACCTCTAGTCGGTGGATTATCGTAGTTTTATTTTTGTATGCTTAGTTATAGAATTGTTTTCTTATTTTGGATTGTTTGGATTTTGTGGGATTATTTTGAATTGTTTGGATGTATTTTTGAATTGTTTGGATGTATTACGTACGGTTAATGTGGTTATGGTTATGGACCTATGATGGATGGTAAATTGTAAATTTGTAATGGATTGTTTTGGATTGTTTCGGGGATTGTTTGGATTGTTCATATTCAAGGATTGTTTCGGATTGTTTGTTTCGGATTGTTTGCATTGTTCATTGTTTCGGATTGTTTGTTTGGGATTGTTTGATTTAGATTATTATTGTTTTGGAATTCTGGATGTTTTGGATTGGATTAATTTCAAACAGGGAAGAACATTTTGTCGGATTGACCAATCCGATCCGATAACTCCTACCAGTAATCGGATCGGATCGGATCGGATCGTGATATTGTCACGATCCGATCAGATCAAATTTGGTGATCCGATCCGCCGCCCACCCCTACAGTTACACTTGTCCTCCCTTCATCTAAGATAAAGCTTCCAAACCATACACACTCAATGTAAACATATTGTTCTCAACATTAATACATTTTGAAGAGGTTTGTGTGAAGAGGAAATAGTTGAAATATCCCAAGCTATTTCTTGGGAGATTAGAGATGATTAATTTAAAAATCTTAGGCAAAGTTGAAAAGATTATGAATCTTCACTGATTCTTTTTCCTTTGTTCTACTTTTACCAGTGTTTGACTGTCATCCTCAAACTTAAAATTGGCATTGCCTCCAATATCAACCAAATAAAATTAAACCACACAAAAAGACAACCAAGACACTTGTAAAACAAGTACTCCAATGGGACAATATAACAACTTGTGCATAACAACTACCGGCGAAAATATATTTGCTTTCAACAATTGAAAGTGCAACTAGATTTTATTTTTTAGAGAACCAAGAAACTAATGATTCTCCAAGAAATTGACATGTTCCGCTAGAGTTCTTCCTATCTACTAAACTTCTGGCATAATTGGAGTCTGATTTGCCTAATAGACCAAAGGAAGCTCCCTTAGGGTACCAAAGAAAAGTGCTAAAAAGAATATTTGGTCTACTAGCGGTTAAGTAAAGAAGAGATCCAATCATATCACCATATTTTCTAATATCAATACTTTTCTCATTTTCATCCTTGTCTAAATTTGTAGTGGTGCTCATGCAAGTACTAAAGGCCTTTGATGTCTCCATCATAAATCTCTTGAGAAGATCTCTAGTGTATTTTTATTGACAAATGAATATTCCATGAGATGATTGTTTAATTTGCAATCTAAGAAAAAATCTTAATTCTTTCATCACACTGATTTCAAATTCACTTTCCATCTTAGAAGCAAAATTACCGCAAAGAGAATCATTAGTAGCTCCAAAAATATTGTCATCAATATAAACTTAAATAATTAGTAAGTCATTACCCTTATGTATGATAAACAAGGTTGAATCGATTTTTTTTCCATTTTAAAGTCTCTCGCCAAAAGAAAATTCTTCAATCTATCATACCATGTCCTAGGTGCTTGTTTAAGCTCATATAAAGATTGTTTAAGCTTGAAAATGTGTTCAAGTTTATTGTGAACCTCAAATCTTTGAGGTTCTTCGAACCACACTTCTTCCATAATAAATCCATTTAAAAATACACTTTTAACGTCTATTTGAAAAAGAGTAAAATTCATAAAACAAGCACAGACAAGAAGCATGCGAATAAATTTGATTCTATCTACCGGGGTAAAAGTCTCCTCAAAATCTGTACCCTCTTCTTGATTGTAACTTTTAGCAACCAATCTAGCTGTATTCTTGACCACCACTCCATTTTCATCCAAATTATTTTTGAATACCCATTTTTCTCCTATGATAAAGTGTTTGTTAGGCTTTGGGACAAGTTTCCACACATCATTTCTTTCAAGTTGGTTTAACTCCTCTTGCATGGCTACAATCCAATTTTCAACAATTTATAGCATCATCAAACTTGTTAGGATCTATTTGAAAATGATTGCAATATTAGCACAAAAATTCTTAAGAGATGTTGTAGTCTTAACACCTAAAGAAGGATCATCTAGGATATCATGCATCAAGTGACTCTTAATATATTTTCAATCTCTAAGGAGATCTTCATTATCCTTCTCGAAGGGAACCATTTTTAAAAAAAATCTTGAGGTTGAGTCGAAGAGATCCCTTCAATTAGTTTTCCACAAGATCTCCTAAGTTTAAGGATTTTAATTATTTTTCTATGCCATCATCTTAATCCCTTTTAACAAGAGGAGAAAGAGTTTCATCAAATGTGACATGCATCATTTCTTCTATAGTATTCTCTTGTTAAACATCCAAGAAATATTCCAAAATCAATTTTGGAATCAAATTTGCCTAAATTATCCTTGGTGTTTAGGATAAAACATTTACAGCCAACTCTTGTAAATTACATAGCATGTCGTTCTAACTGCTTCCACCTAAAAATATTTTAGAAGTAAATTTTCATTGAGCATGGTCCTAGCCTACTCTTGTAAAGACCAATTTCCCCTCTCAAGAGCACCATTTTTTTAGGAGTCCTAGGAAATGCAAAATTATGCTCAATTCAAAAATTGAGACAAAACTTCTCAAATTCTCATTTTTGAATTCTCCTCCATGATCACTTTGAATAGCCACAATGAAAAGATTTATCTTATTTTGCACTTTTTTAGAGAAGCTAAAGAATGTGTCAAAAGTCTCATCCTTCAACTTTAAAAAATAGACAAATTGTTTGTAGAGAAATCATCGATAATAACAAAAGACATAGTATTTACCTAGGTTTGCAATCTTTGAAAGACCAAAAATGTCCATATGCAAAAGTTGAAGTGGTTTAGTTGTAGAAACTAGATTTTTTGAAACAAACAAAGTATTTGCTTCAAAGGAAATTTAAAATTTTTGGAAGATTTGTAACTAAGTTATTATTAGAAATCTTAGCGATATTGTCCATACTAATATGTCCTAATCTTCTATGTCATTTTCATCAAAACAATAAATATTGTTCAAATCAATAGTATACACATTTTCATTTCTATATCCAATAAATAAATTTTTTTATTTGACAAATCTTCAATCATGCATTTTTTATTAAAAAATAAACATATATCTTTTATCACATAATTGACTAATTCTCAATAAATTATGCTTCAATCCATTAACAAGTAAAATATTTTCTATGATAGGAGAGGAAGTGAAATGGTTAACTATATCCTCAATGTCAATAATCTTCTATGTCCTTTTTCATCAAAACAACAAGTATTGTTCAAATCAATAGTATATACATTTTCATTTCTATATCCAATAAATAAATTTTTCTATTTGAAAAATCTTCAATCATGCATTTTTTTATTAAAAAATAAACATATAGTTTTTATCACATAATTGACTAATTCTCAATAAATTATGCTTCAATTCATTAACAAGTAAAATATTTTCTATGATAGGAGAGGAAGTGAAATGGTTACCTATATTCTCAATGTCAATAATCTCTCTTTTGATTTCTTTCAAAGGTTACACTATCTTTCATTGCATTGATCAATGTGAACTTGATGCAATCTTCTGTTATATGCCTTGAGTAGCCGCTATCAAGGTACTACAAATTACTTTTGGGAGAAACATCAACCTACAAAAAAAACAAGTCAAATAGTTCTCTTAGGCACCCAGATTCTTTTGGGTCCTTAAAGAGTTAGTATTGATTCCCTTGGGAACCCACATTTTAAAAATCATAGGTTTACCACCATCAGCCTTTAAAAGACAAGAGAACGATTTATGACCTTAACAATTACAAATATTGCATGTAGTTGGTTTAGCAAAAAAATTCTCACTCATAGGCCATGTTCTTTTTAAATGGTTCATATCCAATTCCGACGTTATCAAATGTCACTCTTTGAGTTTCTAGTAGCATATTCGTATTTTTGCTACAATTTGTAAAATTTAAGCACTATATCAGGCTAGGCATGACATACATTTTGCTTCTTTTTGGAAGGGTTATTCTCATTATAATGTCCTGCCCAACAATAGATCTCCAACTTTCATCTCATCATTTCATTACACTTTATTCTTATATTTTCCATGTCACAGGGTTCTTTGTGAGGGCACCTTGCAGAGATGATGAATGATACACCTTGCAGTCTGCCTTGTGGAATGACCATACTCATCATACTTTTTTCGTGCCTCACAACGTTCTATATGTATGTTCTATATTCGTAGATCTAGTGCGGAGACACCTTGCAGAGCCGAGGAATGATACACCTTGTGGTTTTCTTTTTGGAACGATCATCCTTATCATAATGCTCCGCCCCACAATATATCCACACATATGTTTTGTGTTCATAATTACATGAATTATCTTTTTCATAAAAGATATGCATGAGAAATAATTTTTTTCATTTCATAAAACTTGATGTGTTAACATGATGCTTACATTTCACTTCATTAATGCATAGTAACAATTAATATAAATAATGCATGGTAATGACACCTCGAGTCATCTAGATAATTTAAAAGCTTCTAAGCAAATATTCCACATACTTTGTGTATTCATAACATCACACTAATCAAAATTCAAGCATGTACAATGCATATTGACTCGATCCAACCAGTTTTAAAATATTTAAGTCGACTATACATTTAACATATTCAATATATTCTAACGGCGCATAAACAATTTTGAAGAAGAAAATAAATTCATTAAATGTCATTAAACTCTTTGTTATTACAAATTTCGGAAAACTATTTAGATTTTTACTTTTTGAATCCCAATTAAGCACAATTTCAGGATTCCATGACTTTTTCTACTAATATCCGCTTACCGAAATTCCAATGTCACTTTGTTTATTAAAATATCTATCCTAACTTTATAGCAAGACTTAACTTTTTAAATATCATTAAGATCTTTGTTATTAAAAATTTCTGAAAACTAACATTGACTGTTGTAACCTATTATTTAATTATTTTATTATACATTTTCTATTCTTAAATTATATATTTTTCTACAATAATAATTATTCATCTTATTTAAATGTGAAACCATAACATTGATGATAAAGTCATTATTAGAAATTTATAGGTATTACATTGCCCCCTAGTTATTTAAATTTTTTACTCGAAATTTACGTGACAATTATTACGTGATATTTATCTAAGATACCTTGTTGTTTTTACATAATTTGTTTCATAGAATGGCAGTTTTATAGGACCCTGACTGATAAAGATTCTTGTCCAATAACTTTCTCGACTTTGATACCAAGAACCTTATCAGTTTTTCCTTGATCATTATTGTCGGTTAAATGTAAAGCTTTGTTCTTCTGCTATATGTCCACTAAGCTCCACCTTCCTTCCAAAAATCCAATCATTAAATTCTATATTATTTTTCCTCTAATATAACACCTACTTCAAATCATTGGTTTTCTCCAAATCCATGACTTCAAGTTATAAATTAAATAAGGTTTTCACTATTGAGGTTTAGCAAAGTCACCTTAATTTCATATAACACTAAGACATCCCCGATATCTCAATCCAGTTGTTACCAACGCAGGTCATAATTTTTCTGTTGCATTTTATGTATTTATTTGAAACTAGGATTTACATATCATTTATATATATATATATATATTTATTACATAAACCACCTTATATTTGTATATTTACTAATCATAAACCAATTGGATCATTCTCATCTCCATTGTAAAAGACCATATTATTCCAATACCTAAAGTGTCCCTCGTATTAAGCTTTCGTTTACATAAGTACATTTATACTTGATTTACCAATACGTTTTTCACTTATTCATGAATCCTCAAAGCCACAGTGTTCCATTACACTCATAATACGTTACAAATTTCAATAATTCTACAAACTAGACTATCCTAAATTTTTTTTCAAGTGTTCAATCCTTCCAGAAAGGTCTCAAAACGTAAAAATTATTTTCTTGATTGTAGTCAATATCTCCATATTTGATAACATAGCTTCAAAACACTTAACACACACGTTAGACATTTAAATATCCTATTTTGATGGTATTTTCAATGACAAAATAAATTAATAATAATTATACATAGATAAAAAGCATCATAAAAATACTTAATTGACTATAATCATTATAAAAGTCAACAGTTTGCTGACAAAAAAATATTTTATATCCACTAACTTTTATATCAAAACTCTTGGAGTGACTTTTCTTCTCATGATTAATCTGTTGGCTAGGTGACAATAATTATTTTGTGGTTGAAGCTTGGAGAACCGAGTCACAATGAAATGCCTTTGGTACTTGTAGTGTTGGATGTACTATAGATTTTTGTAAGATTTGTTGTAGAGCCGGCAAACGAGCCCAGCTCGCTCGGCCGGCTCGTCTTTCTGTCGAGCTGAGCCAGGCTCGGACCGGAACAGTACCGAGCCTGGCTCGCTGAAGCCTCTCTGTCGAGCCCGAGCCGAGCTCGCCGAATGAGGCTCGCGAGCCCGACGAGCCAGGCTCGGCAGGCTCGCGAGCCCGACGAGGCTCGCCGTCCGTCGTCCTCGCCTCGCCTCGTCGTCAATCGTCGTCGCCAGATCTGGTCGTCGTCCTCGCCTCGTCGCCGCTCGTCGTCGACTCGTCGCTGTCCGTCTCGTCGTCGCTGGCGCTCCGTCGTCGTCGAGGGAGGGAGACGAAGAGAGAAAGAGGGAGGGAGAGAGTGAGAGGCACGGGAGGGAGAGGAAGAGAGAGAGAGGGATGGAGGGAGAGGAAGAGAGAGAGAGGGAGACTGGCAGAGCCCCCCTCTGACTGAGAGGGCTGCCAGTCGGGCCCCCCTGCCTCTCTCTCTCTCTCTCTCGCCAACGTGGGCTGCCTTGCAACGGTGTGATGACCTTTGCATTTCACCCATCAACGGGCAGAAATGCAACGGTCGGATGACCGTTTGTTAATAGGGTGGGGAGAAAAAAACGGGTATATTTGATTTTTTGGGTATAAATAGGGTTGATTTGGGTGTTGAAAATTACCAAAAATTTTCTTGAATTCTCTCAAGCTCTCAATTCCAATTCTCGGAACTACTTTCGCGTGTGTTGACGATTTATTCAAGCATTAAGAAATTACTCATCGAGGTATGTTTTATCGGTAATATATCGTTAATTAATCGTCAAACTTATTATTAACGTCGAACTAATATTTTTCTAATATTTTTTCAGGACTCGTATTTGTGGAATTAAAGATTTTTTGCCACGTACAAGTCAATATCGACCCGAGTAATTGGTGAACGGTATCAATTTATTTAGTATTTTTTATTAAGATGGATCCAAGAAACGTAGAATATGTTACAAATTCCGACGATGATATTCAAGAAATTGGCACAAATAATCCGGCATTTTCAATTGGACAAACATCTGCACAAGCATCCACGTCATCACTTCCCCGTCCCAAAAAAAATAAAACGTCCGATGTTTGGAAGCATTTTAACATTGTCGAAATGAATGTCGGGGGAAAAGTAGAAAATCGGGCACAATGTAAATATTGTGCCAAAAATTATGCTTACGAATCGACGACTAGTACGATTCGTAGACATTATCAACATTTTCACGCACATGAGCAAACGCCCGATAAAAGACAATTACAATTATCGGCTAGCGGTAACACTACTTTTTTATATTCACATGAACGATTGCGAGAAGGTGCTGCAAGATTTGTGGCTCAACACGAGGTCCCGCTATCGATGTTTGATAGCGAGGTACACGAAAAATTTATTAGGGAATATATTAACCCTAATTTTCGACGAATTCCTCGTAATACACTTAGAGGTGACATAATTAAATTGTATACGAAAATGAAAAATGAATTATTTTGTCTTTTTGCACAAGCACAACATATGTCAATTTGTATTACTTCCGATTTATGGAGTGCACCTAATGCACTCGGTTATATAGTTGTAACTTCGCATTTTATTGATAATAATTGGCAACTTCATAAACGAATTTTAGGATTTCGTAGTTGCGAATATCCACATAGTGGTATTACAATTTATCGATATATTTTAGCTATTTTACAAGAATATAATGTTAGAGATAGAATTTTTAGTATTACTTTAGATAATGCGTCCGCTAACGACGTATGCATTTCTCAATTTAAACGATTATTTCAAGTTGATAATTCTCAATCTTCTCTTTTACATATGCGATGTGTTTGTCATATTTTGAATTTAATAGTTAGAGATGGTATGAGTTTTATTTCTCCACATATTGATAGTATTAGAAGTGCAATTTCTTTTATTACAACGTCTAACTCCCGACAACAAGAGTACAAAGAATTTTGTAAAGCGGTTAATCTCCGACCGAAAAAATTAAAAACCGATGTATCGACTAGGTGGAATTCGACTTATTTAATGTTGGAACATGCAAAACCGTATTGGAATGTTATTTGTGATTATATTAGTCAAAAATCACAAACTATTATTTTAGATAGATGTAGTTGCGATATGGCTAATTTGTTTCTTGATTTTTTGAAACCGTTTTTTGAAGCGACAAAAGAATGTTCGGGAATTTATTATCCGACCACACATCTTGTGCTTCCTTGGTTTGTAAAATTAACCGGTGTTTTTTCGAGATATAAACAAATTAATGAATTTTTGGAAATAGTCAATAAAATGGAAACAAAATTTAAAAAATATTGGCTTGAAATTCCGTTTATTTTTTCGTTTGCTTTAATTATGCATCCGAGGTATAAAATAAAAGGTTGTAAATTAATGCTTGATAAAATTGCGCATAACTTAGGTTTTATTTCGGTTGCTACTCATCAATCATTAAAAACCGAACTTGCTACTTTATTTGCATCTTACCAAATAAAATATTGTGATACTCGATCATCATCTCAAGTCGGTAGTACTTATAGCGGTGGATCCGGGTTTGGAGGCCCACTAAATGACGATTTGGAATCGATAAACGAGGAAGTTGATGGCGACGTCTATCGGTTTGGCTCCGATCAAACGGAACTAGATACATATTTAGAGACGCGTTTCGAAATTCCTCGTGATACGACCTTCGATATCTTGAGTTGGTGGAAAAATAACTCGGGATTGTATCCGATACTTTCAAAATTGGCCCGTGATTTACTAACTCCTCCTGTTTCAACTGTAGCTTCCGAGTCGGCTTTTAGTGCGGGTGGACGCGTTTACGACGATCGACGAGGGAGTCTTGCACCGGATCTCGTGGAAGCACTCATATGCATGAAGGATTGGAGCGATGCCGTTACGAGAGAGCAACAACGAGATGATGAACTCGAGGAAGAATTCAAAAATTTAGAATTTGACGACTAATTTTTTTAATTACAATATAATTATTTTATTACAATGTTATGTAATTTTTCAATAAATGCTATGTAATTTTTTAAATTTTATAATGATTATTTTTCAATTTTCTCATTACGCTCGAATTGTTCGGTTCGTTTAAGCTCGGCTCGTTTTTGGCTCGATTAGGCTCGGGAGTTGGGCTCGCTCGGCTCGAGGCTCGGCTCGAATAGCTCGAGGCTCGATAGCTCGCTCGAGCCAAAAATTTTCGAAAAAAAGCTCGACAGGCTCGGCTCGATTAGGCTCGCCAGGCTCGACAGGCTCGGCTCGTTTGGCTCGCCAGGCTCGACGAGCCGGCTCGATTGCCAGCTCTAATTTGTTGTGCTTGAGGTCCTACACAATGATGTTAAAATATGAATGCAAATAAGACATTCACATTGATTTTGTAGAAAATCAAGAAGAGATTGATCAAAATGAGAGACCATAGAGTTGAGGAGAAGTAAACATAATTTAGGTTAATTGATTTTTTGTTGACTTGCTTGATATTGTTTTTGGGAGTATTATTTTTTGTTGCTTACCTTTAAGTTTTAACTTTATTTTGATGGATATTAGTTAGATATAAGTTGATTAATTACTTATGGCATTGTTTAATTTGGGTAGAGCTTTGAAGTAATTGCTAGGAGGTATAAGTAAGGTAATTTAATTTGGAAGAACATGTGTTTTGTATTTTTTTTAAGAGGAATTTTCAATTAACTGAACTAATTTGAAGTTTTTTTTAAAGATATCGTAAAGATGATAGGATTTAGGTCTTTTACAGATTTGGAACCAAAGACTGAACGGGTTTATTTCGACCCGTTAAAAAATCGACCCTAGTCATCACAAACCAACTTGCACTCATGTCTAGATAGAATAAAAAATAAATATATAATTATATTTTGCATAATGTGACTTGAATTATAATTTATGTTTTAATATTATTATTTAATATTCATGTTAATATAAAATAAAGCACAATTATGCTAATGCACTTAATGGTTGGCAAAAATTAATATCCTCAATTATTTATTTAATAAAGTACAATTGTATTTAAGTTACTAATAGCAAATGGCTCATGCTTGATCAAATTGTAAATAACTCTTGTTCTTAGTTTTTATGGTCATTTTATTATATCCATTTCCTAGTCATTTTGTCATATTTGATTCTAGATAATTCTAAAATTACTTTATTATTTTTCGTTGATTTGTCAAACATTAATTAATAAAATACATATAATAAATAAATATTTATATTTTAATACATAAATTATAATTTAATTAGACTAATTAATATTTGAAACTTCAATAAATAAAAAGAAAATGCAAAACAAGAAGATAACTCGATTGTTAAGGTTTTATTTACATATGCAATCTATTTCTCACTCGCTTATTTTTTTTTACAAAATTTGCCTCAACTTACCGTCCTTGAAGTAGATTTAAATATTAATTGATTTAAATATTAAGTTCTTTAAACTTAATTGATTTAAATATTTGATTTCTAACATCATTTGAAAATTAGTGGTGACATTCGAGCGAGCCAGCTCGACACTGTAGCAGTCCAAGCACGGCTCGTTTTGCTACAGTGTCGAGCAGAGCCTTGTTCGAGCCCGTACCGAGTCCGGCATGTCGGCTCAACCGATCAGACTCGCAAGCCAACTCGCGAGCTGGCTCAGTAGGCTCAGAATACCTGAATTGCGGTCGACACTTAATCGACATTTTAATTTATGTGGGTCAACCGCATAAGAAGATGTTGACCGCTATATGTTCCAGAATGTTTTAGGTGTCGACCACGTTTATATATGTCGACTGCAAAATATTTATCGTAAGTGAAAATGTCGACCGCAGATAGCAAAAAGTCTACCGATAGACGACAAAGTATTTTAAATTTGATTCTTAAAGATGACATGCAATTTGTATCACCGCATATTGATGCAATTAGATGTGCAATTTTGTTTTTTTTTTCGTCAAACGCCCGACAACAAGAGTATCGAGAATTTTGTAAAGCGGCTAACCTCAAACCTAGAAAACTAAAAATCGATGTTTCAAATCGGTGGAACTCAACATAACTAATGTTAGAAAATACTAGACTGTATTAGAACGTCATTTGTGATTTTATTAGTCAAAAGACACAATGTTTTACTTTAGATATTTGTAGTTGTGATATGACTAATTTATTTCTCGAATTTTTGCAACCAATTTTTGAAGCCACCAAAGAATGCTCGGGAATTTATTATCCGACTACGCATCTTGTGCTTCTGTGGTTCGTAAGATTGACTTATACTTTTGAAAGATATAAAAAAATTGATGCATTTAATGAAATTATAACTTCAATGGAATTTAAATTTCATAAATATTGGCTTCAAGTACCTTCTATTTTTTCATTTGCTAGTATTATGCATCCGAAATATAAAATCAAGAGCACGAAGTTGATGTTTGATAAAATTTCGGAGAACCTAGGTTGTGCCCCCGTATGCAGTCCAAACACATTGCGTAGTGACCTTGTTACTTTGTTTGGTGCTTACCAAACTAGATTTTCCGGTGCACGAATTCATACTTCGTCTGATGTGGCATCGACGTCGGGTGGTAATTATGGTTTCGGAAGACCACTAAGTGTCGACCGCATTGATACATGGGGTCGACCGCATAATTACATGGTGTCGACCGCAGATCCATTTAGTGTCGACAGACCCGACTGGCTCGGATCGACTAGCTCGTTTAGGCTCGAGGCTCTCGAGCCAAATTTTTTTGAAAAAAGCTCGACCGAACCGGCTCAAATAGGCTCGACACACTCAACTCGTTTGGATCGACAGGCTCGACGAGCCGACCGTTCTAGATTTGAGCCGGCTCGATTGCCAGCTCGGTTGAAAACAACACTACAGAAACAGTTATAAATGTCTTTTTTTTAGTGAGTTACTTGCTTTGATTGACTACTCCCCAGTCGCATTTTTAGTTAGATTTGACAATAAATAAATCATATTAATTAATTTCATGACTTTTCAGACGTTTTATTACAGAAAAACCGATGAACTTAGTTGAAACTATATTTGTAACTAAAAGTAAATGTTTAAGCTTAACAAACTAATTAAAAAAAAAAGATGAATATTGGTAGTGGAAAGGGGAGAGGTGTGGTTGGGTTGATGGCTGTCAAGCACTTTGACTAATAAACATGAAAAAGGAAAGAATGAACTCCTTGACCACGCCAATCTCCATTAAACCTTTCACCAGTTCTTGGCTATGGCTTCCACTTTCCCCTCCTGAATCTCTCCTTTTCTCTCCCTTTTCCTCTCAATTCTCCTCCATCTCCCTTCCTCTTCACCCTTTTTTCGGAAGCTTCTGCCGTTCCTCCCTCTCAGCTGCCGAGTCTTCTTTGATCTCCTCGGTCAACGAGGCTTCGTTTTTCGTTGGCTCCTTCGTCGTTCTTTCATAGAAGAACCTCCATCCGATGGCGGCGGCGTAGACGATCGATTTTTGACGGAGAAGGATTGCTTTTCTTGTTTCCATTCTTTCTGCGATTGGGAATTTCGTGCTGCCTGTTGGAACAATTGTTAGCCAGAAATGGAGCGACCGAGGCCTGCGATGTCAATGATATTGGTTTCTTCAGCTCTTCTATGGTTGATTCTGTTGTTTGATTTGGTCTCTGCCAACTTTGAAGGTCTGCACTGTCTATTTTCTGTGTCACTTTATTCTACTGTCCTTTCATTTTTGACATGAACTTCTAATATAACTTGTGCTACTATTTAATCTCTGTTATTTCCAGTTGCTCTGATAAAAACCCCCTGATAATAAGAACTTATGCACATATTGTCAGTTCGCTTTTTTGAAAGCTACATAGCTGAAACGATTTTTAGCTCCTCTTTTTTCACACCGACATAACTTTATTGCTTCTTACTCCTTTCACTTCATTACTTTCTTCGGAATTTAACTCCAAGGCCCCGCTGTGTGAATTAAGTACCCAAACGATCAGCTCTATATGTTGTTTATACTGGGCACTTAACTAGGAAAATGGATGTCATATGTATTCATTGCCGAAAATTTTTCTTTTTCATTAATCCTTTTCTTCTTCACGCTATGGTTTCGGTGTGTCTCAAATGACTTTGGCATGTCCCTTTATACTGCATGTTCGAACTAACAAGTTTTTCATTTAAGTAAGACAGGTGATGCCTTGAATGCATTGAAGACCAATTTAGTGGATCCTAATAATGTCCTCCAAAGTTGGGATCCCACGCTAGTCAATCCTTGCACATGGTTTCACGTTACATGCAGTCCTGATAATAGTGTCACGAGAGTGTAAGTTTCTATTTGTTACCCACTTCTTGGGAAGTCCTTGCAGCTGCTTATCTGATGGCTAGTATAAAGAGCTTTGGTCACAGTAAAATTTTCCTTTGGTCACAGGGATCTTGGAAATGCAAATCTGTCGGGCAATTTGGTTCCACAGCTTGGTCAACTGTCAAATTTGCAGTACTTGTAAGTTTGCTGATTACGAGGAATCAATAGTTTCTCATCTTAGTTTTTTGTCCAGGACACGATAGAATACAATTTCTTTCTCATTATGACGTTTATGTAATGACATTAAATGCCCTTATCCTTTTTTACTTTGCAATTATTTGCGTTCCTTCTTGTATTTTAGATTGAATACTTGAGGAGTTTCTACCTATTCTCGTGCCATAAATTTGCTATGGAAAAGTCACTTTATACGTTTGATAAGAATACGATAATTGATTGGTTTAAGGAATATAAACTTGCTAAATTATTTTATCATGAAGTCGAATCAGAGAGAATTATTCTCAATAAATATAATTTGAAAAAAAGGAAGTTACTTCAGATGATCAATTTGATTTTATTTTTTATTTTCTCCAATGCCAAATAACCAAGTAAATGAAGTGTTTGCTACTTTTTCTTCTAAAATTAGTTCTAATTTATTCAAAACATTGAATGGAGAAACTTTGGCAATCTTTTTATTACAGGGAGCTTTATAGCAATAATATCAGTGGAGGAATTCCAGAGCAGCTTGGAAACCTAGGAAACTTGGTGAGCTTGGATCTTTACCTGAACAATTTAACTGGTCCAATACCCAGCACACTGGGCAACCTTCAGAAGCTGCGTTTCTTGTATGAAGATGATAAATTTTCTCGCTTCTCCTTCATTTTTTCTCTACTGATGTTCAATTTTTTAAAGTTGAGTTTTAACATCACGGCCCTAACTTTACTGTTTCGTGTCTGCAATAGGCGACTCAACAACAACAGCTTGTCAGGAACTATTCCAGTATCCTTAACTAAGGTTTCCTCGCTTCAAGTTTTGTAAGTGTTCAGGAAGTTGTTTCTTTTTACACTTACTGAAAAAATTAATAGATTTGCTAAAACTATTTTGATGCAGAGATCTTTCAAGTAACCATCTGACTGGAGATATTCCCGTCAATGGTTCCTTTTCTATATTCACCCCAATCAGGTTCATTTTCTTGATACTGATCTGGAGTTTATTATTGAAATGATTTCTCTGTAACCATAAAATATGCATTGTCCAGTTTTGCAAGTAATCGTTTGAATAATCCTCCACCTTCACCACCACCTCCAGTTCCTCAATCACCATCAACCTCATCAGGTATTTTTAATTTGAATCTAGCTTGCAATGAAACTTGAATATGTTTGATATTGACCATTATTCTGTCATAGGGGCTGCCTATATTGTATTGAAACTTCATCGATAAAAGCTCAATTATTTATCTCTCTTTCTACTTTCTTCCTTCCACGATGTTTACTTTACATCGTCTCATCAACCAGTGAAAAACGTTAATTGCACTATGTTGATTTACTTGAAGGTAAACATAACTTAGCATTTGAATTCGCACATGCTCTTATTTCTTCCTTCCACTATGATTATCTTTTCTGTCTTTAATTGTATTTTGTGCTTCATATACCCCATAGA
This sequence comes from Begonia fuchsioides, assembly GCA_003255005.1. Lineage (NCBI taxonomy): Eukaryota > Viridiplantae > Streptophyta > Magnoliopsida > Cucurbitales > Begoniaceae > Begonia > Begonia fuchsioides. The sequence goes on from QAOC01045257.1 coordinate 161,263, forward strand.
TCACACCAAAAAAGAGTTAGAGAGAATTTCTTAGGAATATGCTTCATGATAATAATAGTTTTATTTCTAGTGTTAATGCATGAAAAAGAAAACTTTGCACAAAACCATTTTGTCCAAGCTTTTACATCTTCCCCATTCATGAATGTCAGCATTTTCTTTTCATCTTGTCCTACAAAGTATAGGTTACCCAATCGCTTACCAAACAAAAACAAAAGCACCACTCCGCCACATTTTTTTCAATGTCTTAAAATCATCACTTATTTTCCGAAAGTGAAAATACTTGCATTAGCCAACACCTCTTTCTACATGAATTGTCCGTGATTGAAATGAGAAAGATAGCAATTAGAATGATAAAATTGGAGGAAGCTCTAGAAAAAAATTTAGAGATTGTATGTTTAAGTGGAATAAGGCTGTGACCGTTGGTGTGTGGGTTTCTTATTTTCGAGTGTAAATACCATTTTACCCTTTTCCCCATCCTTTGTTTACCAAGACAGAGCTTACACGGTTATAACAGCATAAGAAATTAACAGTTTATATGATTTTACATAAATTTATGTTTTGGATATAGGGAATACTGCAACTGGAGCAATTGCTGGAGGAGTGGCTGCTGCTGCTGCCTTGCTTTTTGCTGTCCCTGCAATTGCACTTGCTTTGTGGCGTCGACGAAGACCACACGACCACTTCTTTGATGTTCCTGGTCGGATGCTTGTTTACCATCTAAATTATCACTTGATACGTTCCTAAAAAGTTGTCTCTTGTGGATATCCCCCACCAAAGAAGAATTCTATGAAACTGAGCAAAATTTCTAAAGTAGTAGCCCACTTGTTACCAAGAAGAGATAAGAATCATGTTCAATATCGTTGTTGGAATAGTTGACTCATTCTCATTTACTGCTTTATCAAAATACAAAATATAAATAGAGTACAAATAATTTTTATTATACTTTAAATGCAGCTGAGGAGGATCCAGAGGTTCATCTTGGCCAGCTCAAAAGGTTTTCTTTGCGGGAACTACAAGTCGCTACTGATTATTTCAGCAATAAGCACGTTTTGGGTAGAGGTGGCTTTGGCAAGGTGTACAAAGGCCGTTTGGCTGATGGTAGTCTAGTAGCAGTCAAAAGACTCAAAGAGGAACGAACACAAGGTGGAGAGCTGCAATTCCAAACTGAAGTAGAGATGATCAGCATGGCTGTGCATCGCAATCTCCTACGACTACGTGGTTTCTGCATGACACCAACCGAGCGGTTGCTTGTTTATCCTTACATGGCTAATGGGAGTGTAGCTTCATGTCTAAGAGGTATTACGAGTATTTTCGTTATTTACCATTATTATTTGATTGCATAATAAACCTATGGCCCCCTTTAGTTTTTAACACAATAATGTTGGTGATGGCTGTAATTATGTTAATGGTAATAATAAGTTTATCTTCTTAGCATACTTATTGTGCACATTGACGTGTTGAAGTTTTATTAGTGCAATAAATATAATAAATAATTATTTTAATTGAAATATTTTAAATATATTTTAATTAGACCAATCACAAATTCACACGTTAGCATGTACAATAAAAAAATACAATAGAAAGATAAACATAATGTTATTGTTTTTATTAATTGACTCCAACTAAGTACTTTTGATCAACGTTAATAGATGTTTACTGATTCAACGAATCCCAATTGACAGTATAACCACTCTCAATGTTTATTAAGTGATTGTATATTCTTGTAGAGCGCCCAAAAACACAGAAACCACTTCAGTGGTCTATACGCAAACACATTTCTCTTGGTGCGGCTAGGGGTCTTTCTTACTTGCATGATCATTGCGATCCCAAGATTATTCACCGAGATGTAAAAGCGGCAAATATTTTATTGGATGAAGAATTTGAAGCTGTTGTAGGAGATTTTGGGCTGGCTAAGCTCATGGACTATAAAGATACTCATGTCACAACTGCAGTGCGTGGTACTATTGGACACATAGCACCAGAATACCTTTCAACTGGAAAATCTTCAGAGAAGACAGATTGTTTCGGATATGGAGTGACCCTTCTTGAACTCATAACTGGACAAAGAGCTTTTGATCTTGCACGCCTTGCTAATGATGACGATGTCATGTTACTTGATTGGGTACGTAAGTTTGTTTGCAATGCCACTATAGAATTTGATGCTATTTCCTTAATTCTTCAGCTACTGTTTTTTAATGCTTGATTAAAACATTCTTGCCTTAATTTTTTGAAATGGCAAACTGCAAAGGTAGAAGGTCATTTTCTACTCTTTTGATTATACTGTTTCATCAATATGAAATTTACTTCATTTAAAATGTTAGCCGATGTTAGTATTCTAAATATTAACATAGGCGTGATTCTCACTTTTTTTCGGTTTTATGGGGCTCACCATTGTATGTTTGTTTCTTATTTTATGATTACAATCAATGCTTCTCGTGTCAACATCCCTTCCTTGGTTTCAGCTTAATCATTTCTTGATTAGCTTACATTTTTCTTACCCATACTGCTAAGTGATCGGACGTTTTGCACACAATCCTGTTACTTTTTTGGTTATGTAGCATAATATTCTGTCCCATTGATCTTAGCATAGGGATGTTACTTCAAATGGTTGGCTGATTAGGGAGATAGAAATAGAATATTTGGTATATATTGGTATATTGTGTAATATTCAGTTGCCTTGAGTTCTGTCTTCAAACCCTTTTTATAAAGCATAAACTAGATGAATTTGAAATGTTTAATTCCTGAATATGAATAAACTAGTAAATGAAATCCTTGATGGTTAACTTAGATTTATTACTTAACTTCAATAATTTAGATAAAGTATAAAATAATTGAAAAGATACATTAATTACAGCCCCTTGATTAAAAGCTTCTACAACCAGTTGCCCTAAATGAGGATCCGAAATTGCATGAGCAATAGGTCTTACATATAAAGGGTCCTGAATTCATGCTTCAAAACTTCCTTGCCAAGCTACATAAAATAGAGTTCTGGGAGTCCACAGAAAAATCATTGCTGACTGTCTGAAATAAGAAGCAAAAATATTTTGATATAGACTTATAGTAATGTTATCATGACTTTCGAAGTCATGCTTGTAGCAATACCAAACCAAATACCGCAAGTAGGGAGACCTGATGTAACCCTTGGAAAAATTTTGGAAATCTTAGGGGTAGAATGTCTTTAAATCCTCCTAGCCATAGTTCGAAGATTGACTAATCATCATTCAATCTTTATTGCGCTAAAACAATTGTTAAACAAAAATCTAAACTATATATGCTAAATTCCTGAACCAATAGTGTTCAACTTTTTCGTTGCTGTTTGTAATATGTAAATAATTTTTTTGGTCAATCCTCGCCATCATATTCATCTGTCTTAAATATTTGATTTTTATTATGAAAAATGTGGAACTCTGCAATTATGCAGGTGAAAGGGCTTTTGAAAGACAAGAAGCTGGAGACTCTCGTGGATCCGGACCTTGAAGGAAATTATGTGGAGGCAGAGGTGGAGGAGCTCATTCAAGTCGCACTTCTTTGCACCCAAAACTCTCCCATAGAACGCCCGAAAATGTCAGAGGTCGTGCGAATGCTCGAAGGCGACGGCTTGGCAGAAAGATGGGAAGAGTGGGAGAAAGAGGATCGGTTTGTTAACGACTTTAACCGGACTCAAATCCCCCACCCTAGCACAACTTGGATTGTTGACTCGACATCGAACATTCATCCCGATGAATTATCCGGGCCAAGGTGAAGCCTTTAACGCATATCTTATATTGTTTTTCCAGACCGAGAAGATGTTTTTCGTCATATTTGTGCATATGATTTATTTTTGTATACTTTTTTATGTTCGTTTTGCAATGCCTATACTGTGTTTCGTGTAATTTTAGAGGTTTGGTGTATGGGTTCGTCAAGATAAAATGTTACGAGCCATGTGCCAATGGACCAAGTGTATTTTTCATGTACCCTAGAAATAATACGTAAAGATTGGTTCTCGGTATCAACAACATATTTCCCTCTTCTTATTTTATTCATAGGCTCTTTTAAAAGTTGAGCTTTCGTTTGGATGATGTCATGGTATTCGTACTCTTTCAACTCTTCAAAGAATGAAGTCGTATAAATCCGGCGACAATTCAAGAAATTACCCAAAAATCATATCGCCAAATTCGAAGCCTTTTAATTGGCCAGCGTCACCAATTTTAGAATTTTCAGAACACCTTCTTCATTGTTCGCTGTGAATAGACTAGAAATGAAGAGATGTTCATCAAATGTCCAAAAAACAGCATCTAAAAGGAAAGATTTAGCAGATCCACCACACCCTCTCTTACAGACTAGAAAGCAAAGCTACTCCTCCTACGACAGCAAGGATTGATCCAATGGACATGGAGGCCAGAGAAGATCCTGTGTTGCCCGGGACTGGAGTTGGGGCCACCTCGTTCGTCTCCGGTGAAGACGCCGGCGAGGATGATGGGGACGTTGATGCTGCATACCAAGTTCCAAATTCAGCAAAATTTCTTAAAACAACATATTAAGATGTTTTGAGACATGAAATTTCAGAAATTCTTAGACAGAACATGCATTTCATTTCCAGAAATTTCTGAGAAATGAGACTTTCAGTTCAAAAAGAAAAGCGGAGGATGAGAGTCGGTTGACGTACCAGGAGCAACAGCAGGACCCAAAGACACTGCAAAAGCAGCAAAACGGCCATGTTAAACTCAAATATAGAGAACAATGTTCATGCAAATATCAAAAAATAAAAATAAAAATAAAAACAAGGGTTAAGTTTAGCTTAATTAATCGATTGACAAGAAAAAAAGTTGGTCACAATGGCATTCGGAGAGAGGCGGAGCAGAAAGCTTGCAGGCAGCAGGCAGAGACAGGGCTCTGGTGAGATTGAGAGAAATGCCCAGCTGATCGCTGTTCTTAAAGGCCTCGCACAAGCACTCCGGCTTCGTCTTAAGCACACCCCCTAGCCCTTTGCAGCACTTTCCTTCCGGCTTTCTCGCCGTGCTTTCGTTGGAGACGAAGGAGAGGCAGTCCGCCATGTTCACAAACAGACTCGAGCAGTCCACCGCCGGCGACGGCGCCTGGTCGGAATGTGCCAGACCCAGAAACCAGAAGGCCAAAGCGCAGACAACGAGGGAGGATTTGGAAGGGGCCATCTTTGAGAGGGAGTGAGAAACGGGGAGAGGGTAAGGCAGGTGAGGTTGAGTGGTGCTTTTAATGGGTCATGAGAGAGAGAGAGAGATGGGAAATGGCAAATGGAGGGTGGAATCGGCGGAGTGTAAACGTGTAGCGAGGAGAGGTGTCTGATGTGCATGCGTTTTAAGGGAAGAGCCTTTCATGTCTTTATTCCCATTATTTATTTATTTATTTTTATTAAATTCTGACCAATTTTGTCTTTATTTTCATTTTACGAAAAATATATTCATCGCCAACGTTTCTGATTTTTAGATTCGAAATTCGTACTATATTTCCAAAGAATCAATCCCTAGAAATGCTAAATAATAATAAATTATTCAATCAAGCCATAAGTATAATTTTCAAATTATGAGGCATTAATTGATTAAATAAAATATATTTAATTTAATTTTTACAAATATTTATAATAGGGGTTTAAATTTAAGTTCTTGAAAAACGACAAACACTTCTTGCCGTTTGTAGCCGTTGGCTTATTACGTCTCGAAACTGCACAGCCATTGACTGCGGGTTGACCCAGTCCCAAAACTGCTCAAAAAGGCCAAGAATCTGGTGAAACCAAATTGAATGAATTTAAAAGTTCATGCCATCTAATTGCTGTTTCAAATTTAAGCTCGTTCATATGTTTTATTTGCAATGCCATCTAATTGCGCTTTGTTCTTGCTATTTATTCATCATGCTTAATATTACCGAGTTTTTCTTCAATGTAAAGGTCCATTTCAACGAACGGACCAGAAAAATTACTTAATAATATAGTTGAGCGTGTTTTTAGAGGCTAGATCGGGATAAAGAATAAAATGGAGAAGATAAGTACTTCTGACGAGCGATCAAGCACGATTCGTAGTATTATCTTATTGTTTTGGGTTTATAGAAGTGCTCTTAGCGATAGCCAACTTCTCTACAATTAGTTTTTCTCTCAAAATAAGATGAAAAGATTATGGTTTTGGGATCATTTACTATATTGGGGAAATTAATGTGGTAGCTAAGTCTAAAAGTTGACCCATATATATCTTTTTCCATGAATAAGAGAAATCAAAGACATGTCTTGAAGTTCAACGAGATGGGTAAATCTTGATGAAAAGAGAACTGCAAAAAAAACCTTATGCCATTATCAACTCCACACCAAGGCTAACATTTACCTTTTTTCAACTCCTCTGAATGTAGCTTAATTTATGTAACAGGTAAACATAGCTCGTAAAGCATGGCTACACAGTTTAATTAAGAATTGTCTTCCACATATCACAATGCATTGAGTTTCTTTTTAACTGCCCATAAGCTTAATGAATCAACTCTACGTTTATTTTAAGTCTATTATATAAATATATTTCTCAACATAAATGTGTATATAAATTATGTCAAAAAGAGAATATCAATTGAAGAGATTATCATTTTTTCTTACAATGAAAAACAATACGAGAAAACCAAGTCCAATTCTTTTTTGTACATGATCTTAAAATTCAAAAATCAGCACGTCTTAGTTAAGAGATCAATGCTAATGTGATGATGGCTACTGCAGTAGCGTTAACACATTCTCTTATATCTAAATCCTTAAATTTCAATATGCTTAATCGGACTACTACTTTTTCTTGTTTTTAGTCTAAAAACAACTAATGTACCATCAAAATATATCTTAATAGCTTAGTAATAGAATCAACGATTGTAAGTCTTAAAATGAAGCTCATCATTGATACTCCATGTGAAGTAGCCTCAAGCATGTTACAAACTCAACTTTCATAGCATATATAACAATGCAATCTTGTTTACTACTCATCGAGAAACATAAATTTATATCATGAAGTTGACTTGCCCAAAATTAACACAGCCAATAAGTCGGAATTTGGAAAACTTTACTTCCAAACGTGTAAGAATTGGTTCCTTGAAGATATTTTTACAACTTTCTTCGTAGTGATGAAGTGATCTTTAGATAGATTACTCTAATATACATTTAACATCATCATGACATGCATTCAAGTCTTGTGCAGACGTAAGTATACATTAGGCTTCAAAAAGCAAAGCATCATAATGTTTTCATTTTCTCCCTCTCAATATCGTTATTCGCCAACTACTTCTCTTAGATTGGTGACCCTTCATCATTGGAACTTGACTAGGTGCATACTCTTTCATTTGATATCCCTAAATTTTTTCATATACGTTTCTTGTAACGAGCCTGAAGTTTCTTGTACTCTATCTCGATGAATGTTAATACCAGTACATGAGATACATCAACTATGTCCTTTATATATTCATGATTAATATACATCTACAAACGAAACTAAAAAAAATAAATTTTACTCCAACTGCATTCTCGTATATACATTGATATATGATATTTTGTTCAAAACTAAATGAAGAAATAACATCATGGAAGGTTAAATATAGTGATGGAAGGTTTACTTTAGTCTTTATGTCGATTTCTTTAAGCTTGCATATTAATGGTCACCATCACTATGTGAGAATTTTTCAGGTTGTTTTATGTAACATCTTCTTTTATCTCTTCATTTAGAAAAATCATTTTTACATCTATTTGCCGCCGCTTAAAATCAAAATGTACAAGTAATGCTAAACTGATGAAAATAGAATCTTTCTCAAATACAACAGAAAAAGTCACATTGTAATTCGTTCATTCTCTTCGATTAAATTATTAAAAACGAGTCTCACTTTTATATCTTTTGATGTTGCTTGATGAATATTCACAAGCAACTCGACCAAACTAAAAAAAACTCAACCAACTCAAAACCAAACTAAAATCTTTCAGTTTGGATTAAAAAATTGATTTTGGAGTTTGAGTCAATTTTTTATTTCAAACCCCAGACTAAAAATTAAATGAGTTGGTTTCGATCAAACTAAACCAAACCGACCCATACTCATCCCTATGCACGATCCACCGAGAAAACCAAACAATTTATCATAATTATGACATCCATTTTTGATGATTTAAATTGTATAAGACTCGTGTGACAACTTGTAACAGATGGAGGGCGTAGAGGTGGGCAATCTACATCGCCCAAAAGTTTAGACGGAAGATAGTTTATAATGAGTTATATGTACCTAATTAGCACAACACGTTTTGGCCATAGGTCAAGAATAAAGCCTTGTGGTTTTCGGTCACAAGCGGATAATATTGTACTGTACTGGTAAGCTCGAAAGCTCTACAAATGATATCAAAGCGAATCCTCCTTGTGTGCAGTGGTAAGGACGTCAAGTTCATTAAGGAGCTATTGTAACAACTTGCAAGTATGAAAGGTGTGAAGGTGTAAAATCTCATATCCTCCGTGCCAAACTAGCACGATCCGTTTTGAACATAACGCAAGAATAAATCTGTGGGGCCTCCGCCCAACTCATATTGAAATCTTTTTGTAAATAGACATATTTTTATGCTTCAAAATGACTTTTCACATAGTTGAAAATCAATTTTTAAACCTCTACAGCAGTCAAAACATGCTTTAAGAATCTAAATGAAATCTTGAAACCAAATTGTAGATTACAATCAGATTAACCCGTACATATTAGTTGGAGAATGCATAGAGACATCATATGATAAATGTAATTATATTCTCAATTAATCCGTAACAATTACACACATTTATACTAAGAGAAACTTCTAAAATGTGAACTTGTCAAATATAATCTCTTTTTCCCATTTTTCTTTTTTATATTATTTTCCTTTTTTTCTTTTGCTACGGACAAGTGATGCTTTTAGTTTTTTTTTTTTTTTGTTAACTAAGAATAGAGAACCATGAAAAGAAAGTCGAGAGAGATGTTTGTTTAGATAATAGAAACTAGTTTCACAGAAAGTGTTACTTCCGTTTCTGAATGTGCTCTTAGCCGCCCAAGCCAAAAAATGGAAAATAGTAGGTTTAGTGTTTCCATCACTAGAGGATGCCAAAGGAAGACGAAGGTTCAGGAATTTTAGTTTCAGTCGAGCAACACGTGAAGTTAAAAAATGTTTTTACAATAGCGTACAAAAAGCCACAAAATCGAAAAACAAGGTGAAGAAACAATTGTGGTTACCTTTTTTTTAACTGAAGAGAGACAGTGAGAATGAAAAACGAAAACAATGAACCAGATTGTGAGCCATTTGAAGAGAGTGATGCAGAATTAAAGAGAAACAAACACATATCTGAGAATCACACCCTAGAAGACCTGCCACACAATTTTTCCACTATAGGAAAAATTGCATCTTATCCCACAGTGTCAAGCTATCAGCTTATGGAATATAGACTTAGCATACTTGAGGTACAGCTACAGTGTCTTATGCTGCAGCAAGCGATTAAGTACTATTCGAAGCACTCCAACGAAATTCAAAGAACTCCAAGCTCCCGTTACTAGCTTTTGTATGCTTTAATTTTATTTTGTTGACATTGGATACAATGACAAGTTTAAGCTGCACGACATAGTTATAATGAACTTAATGATTTCTATTATATTCTTAGAAAATCATATACAAAGTAGTTGAATTACTTGAGTGCTAGATTTATTTTAAATTCAACAAGATATTTTTATTTATTAAAAATATTATCTCAAGTGAGAATTAATTAAATTCGTATTTATGTATTCAAATTTTATTGTTCTTGTCATAAGATTGGAAGAATGTGAAAGAAGAACCAAATGAGTAGGCAACGCAAGTCAATACGAGTTGCAACCTTATAGAATCAATATGTATTCAACAATTAAGGTTGAGTCCCTTGTCATGCATTAGGTCTCGACACTGAGCCCAACATCCACACTCGTAACTCAGAACACGACGCAACCCTCTAGACACTCAACTCGAACAATCAAAGAACACTAATCCAACAAATAAATTATGACCTGCTAAGCTTACATTTAAATCTATAAAAATCTTTATAAGAAACTTCAAAATGCATTATTAAATAAAAACGTTGCATCCATTATAAAAATGAAGATATTGCAAAGGAAAATTTCCAGATTCTTAGTTTGACTTTTGTAAATATAAAAACTATTTGCACGTCAATGAAACACACGCTAATTTGACCATATGCTTCCTATTTCAAGTTTCATGCATTCTTACATAGTTTCGCTGAGGTCATGTTGTAAGATTAAAGTGTTCATCTTGTTTCAAATTATGTTATCGTGGATTAATAAGCATGCAAATTAAACAAATTTCATATTTAATAGGAAGAAGAATTGCTACAAACACTCACCCCACATGCGGCTTTCTTTTGACCCACATATGGAATTATTACACTTCGTCCATATTTTAATATCAAAATCAATATTAATTTCTATCATTTTTACCTCTCCAACTTGCTTCTAATTTATTGCAGAACATATTTTTCGAATTTCTCCGGCGCTGCCGGTCTTCACTTCAATATTACTCATCTTCACCATAGATTTTCCGAACTCAACACTGAATGTCAGCCCAAGCAACCCTCGAATGCCTAAGAATCGTTGAACAAGGACCTGCGTCGTGGGATCGGTCCAAAGCCTTTGATCGGACTCGAGAACTCCTTGGCCGCTCCTCAAATTCGAGAAGAAAGAATTATCGAACCGGTTTTGGCTTCCCGTGTCGAGGGCGACTCTTCTTGAACCATCTCCATTTTGAGGGCAGAGAGCTTGGAGTTGAGGAAGGAACGTAGAGGCAATGGATGGATCAGAAGTTGCTGAGGTCGTATTGAACAATCTGTAGCGGAAGAACTGGCAAGCTGAAGTTCCTATCGTGTGTCCTCCTAAGATCAACAAAATGTAAACATTTAAATAAACAAACATATATTAATGATTATACTATACAGTATAAGTATGTATGATTATTAGGAACACTTACCAACGAGGGTGACTAGATCTTGAGCGTTCAAGCCTTTGTCTGCAAACTTCTGTTTTTGCACGTCCACTAAGTCTCTAAATCCAGGCAGATTGGAGGTCTCAGACGCCAAGGAAATTCTTCCATCTCTTCGTCCAGTAGGAACAAACCAAGTTAAACCACCCGTCTGCAAAGAAAAAAAGAGGGTAATAAATACAACCTTCCATCTTCAAATCGAATGAAACAGGACTGTAAAATTAGAAATGAAGACTGTAAATTACCAAGACGACGGAATCCCTAGCAGCGAGAGCAAGAATGTCAGCGCAAGAGACGATGCCAGGGCATGCAGTCTCGAGCCGGGACTTGGCATCGTCGATAACTTCGTAGCCTCTGAGCAGGCGATTTGGCGCACCAGTTTTTTCGGCGTTGGAGCCGTCGATGAGAATGGAGCCGTCACAACCTTGGACGAAGCAGTCATGGAAGTGCATTCTCAGCAAACCAGGTGCAATGGTTGGATCAGAACGAAAGTGGGACTGGACAGTTGCTTGAACTATAGATTCTACGCTCGGACATGTACTTGAATAGAAACCCACTCTTGTTCTTTGGCCATGGACCGTGTTAGAGGAAGCCACAGCCAAGATGAGCAAGAGGTTTAGAAAGAGAGAACTTCTCGGGAAACTGTTGAACAACTCCATGAAAACTACGAGAGTCAGAGAGAGGAAATCTCCTAGGGTTTAAGGTTTAAGGCTTTGAAGCAGAAAGTCAGTGGCAAGAAGATGAACACTAGCTCAAAGTGATGATTGGCAAAGCAAGTGAGGGGAAGCCTTTATAAGCTACTTATGAGATAGAAGTAAACATAATCGGCTAGCGAGAGAGAGAGAGAATGTGAAAAAAAGAAGTGGAAATATGAGTTGGGTGCAATAGTTATCTTATTCTTCTTTTGTCTGCGCTCATCCTCTAAACGTTGCGTTGAAACTTTTGTAGGCTCCGATTCCGCGTGGAAGACTTGGTCTTACTCCACCAACTAAATGATTAAGCAATCGGGCAAAAAAAGAGTACGAATAATTTGAAAATTCTAATCTAAATTAGCAAAGAAATCTACTCAAACCCTTCACGATCAAACGTTAATCCAGTCCTTGGATACAAGACGACGTGAAAAATCACCGTTTGATCGAGTTTTGGGCGGTGAACAAAGCTTTGGTTTGTTCATGAATGAATTGGAACTTAGAAAATTACTTATAGTTTTCGGTCTCTTAAGATTAATGATCGGGATATAATTAAGGGAACATCATATAAACCTAATGTCTGTGGAAGGTGCTTCAAAAATCAAAGTCTCATGGGGAAGTTGGTGAAATGCAGAGATTCCCTGTCCACACGCTGGCATGCAATCGAAAAGTCTCCCATGAACACACGATCCAAATTCAAATCGGGTCCACTTTGACGCTCTTATTTCCACTTCTGATATATCTTTGAATACTGTTTACGATTGGTAAATAAGAGTGTCTCTCCGCGTTTATGATTGTCTATCATTTTAGAGTATCCTACACAAATAGTTGACGAAAATTATATCTTTCATATTGCATCTCCGTACTTTGTTGAAAGATAAAGAAGAAGAAACTGAAATTCCACCGCACACTCCATTATTTTAGCGCATCTACGTTAATTACGTGCTTGACTGCCTTAAATTGCAAATGACAATCAAGTGGCTTAAAATTTCATTGATTGTTGACAGCTTGAAGTTACACGGAATTTCCATGTTAAATATAAAAAGAAAGGCAAAAGTAATTTTAAAAAGCTCTCTTTCCTTGGATCAGCACGAAACACACTATGAATTAGACGTATCCGAGTATAAAATAATAACGAGCCGCCTTGGTTTTTGGTGTGTAGTTGACCCTCAAAGTAAACCGGCAAAGGCTAGCTAAATAAATAAATAAATAAAAGAGTCTTTAAATGGTCTAATCAAAGTTCTTCTTTTATGAGATTCACGAGGCGTGAGTTAATCTCCACTAATCCAAGAAGAAGTTTCCAGGATGGGGTTTTATTACTTGTTGTAAAGTCAAAATCCAGCTGAAATCAATCCAAAACTAGACAAACCTACAACTACAGCTTGTAGGGGGCTGCTTCCGAATTCAAGAAACTACAGCTTGTGAGTGTTGCTTTTCGAATTCGATTGTTAAATCGATTGGTCAAAAAGGTTAAATAACCACTAATTAAGGAAGATCAAGCTGTTGCGTTCAAGTTTGCAAACCCTAAGCTAGGAGAAAGATATCTTCACTCCAACTTTTTCAGATTTACCACTACCTAATGTGAAGATTATTGAGTTGATTTTCAAATTTTAAGTATTCATAAAACACTTTAGACAAAATAAAACTTGGTTTTAAGTATTCATTTCACTACGATTTCATCACCAAAAGCTTCAATTACCATGAAAAATGTGTCGACTGAGTGATTGTGCCGACATCCAAATACAACCAATTCACCATTTGATTCTTTTTTTTTTTAAATTACACGGGGATACAAGAGACTGTATAGAAACACCTTATCGAGGATAAATATTTATAGACAAGTACGTAATGGGTGTAAAGTAGTGCAATTCCATAGCACTTAAAAAAAAAGAATCGGAGGACAATGTTCAACGAATAAGGACTCATTTGAAAACAACACAAAAACTTTTGTATAATACTCAAGAGTGAAGTCATGTAGATCAACTTTTGATCTAAAGAAAGTTGAGTTTCGTAAACCAAAGAGAGAAATTAGAAAAACATAAAAGAATTTACTCTCAAAATAGAGGAGCTTGTTCGACCAGTTTTAGTAGCAGCTCATGTTAGTAGAGATCTAGCATGATATATATGTTTGTAGTGTTCCACATTTTCGACCATGAATTGCACGTCGCCTCCATTGCTTCTAACAGACTACATATAGTTTTTATTGTTGTATTTTTTTTGTAACAATATGTTTAATGTATAAACCGTGTGTCTTATTGTAACGTAAAATTTCATATTACTTTTGGGATGATCATTTAGGCCATGGTTGCTAAAAATTAGACTTGGGGATCGGTTTCGGCATAGATGCATGATTTTTAGTTTGAAAGTCCTAAGTGAGAGTGTTGAATCCCATAAAGATATCTTGACAAAGACTCTTCGAGCTGCAAGTGGTAGCAGTTGATGCTCTTTTTGTGCTGGATTGACGACTAACAAAGGTGTTTTGATAGGACTCATCGTCTTCTTTGATCCTCATCATCTTCGACCCTCCTACTTTACATGCATTATCGTACTCGTACCATGATGACCGACCACATATGTTGCATGGTTATTGGAGTAATATAACTAGAATACATACTAAGGTATGCCTCACGGTAATAGAATGGATGTACATAGTTATTAACGCGTATCGCATGGACTCTATGCACAGAGTAACACGAACACACCATAGTGGAGCTGAAACCTCCTCTAGACCACCAGCAACCAAATCTGGCTTCGCATTCCCACCGTCCGATCCACCATCGCCTCCACCGCCACTGCTCTCTCCTGGAAGTCCACCGCTTCCGCCGCCGCTGACAAAGGAAGTAGTAGAGCTGGAACTGCCCCGAAAACGACACCATAGTGTAGGCAAGATGGTGCGATGAGTCCTGAGAGAAGCAGAAGAGGTAGAACCAAGAACAATAGGACCATGGACGCACGGATAACCGGAGATGGAGCAGACGCGACCAGCCAATGGAGGTCTCTGACGGAATTGAGTTTGAGAAACTCTGGACAAGTGAGAATGGACGGGTTCAGAAGCGTTGAATAATAAAACAATTGGCGTCGCAACAGGCAACGCGGAATCCATTAGAGATGGCAAACGAGCTGAGCCGGCCAAGTCGAGCTTGAAAAAGTTTAGCTCGTCGAGCCTGTTGAGCCTAACAAGCCCAGCCTAACGAGCCTGCCGAGCCTAACGAGCCGAGCTTAACGAGCTTTTATTAAAAAAAATTTAACTCGAGCCGGCTCGCGAGCCACGAGCCTAACGAGCTGAGCCTAACGAGCCTGTCGAGCCTAACGAGTCTTAACGAGCCTAGCCTAATGAGCCAAATATACATAAATAATTTTATCTTATATAAATAATTATAATTTATTTATTGTAACGCCTCATTTTATTTTAATTAATTTTTTTCAAACTTAAAACTGAATGATATAAAATGATCATAAGTTTATTTTTATCGTTCAATTCGTGCTTTATGTACTTAGACGTTACTTATAAGATACAAACGAAATTTAATGTCACACAACACCAATCAATCTCATATTATTGGGTCGGTGCACTGTGTGATGTGTTAGCTTTAAAAGTGTGTTTAAAACAATCAATTATTTTTTATGATAACTACGTAAGATGAGCGTGAAAGATAAAATAAACACATTACAATGCTTATATTAGACTTATCTATTCATGAGAAATACCATCTTTGAAGGGTACAATTAAAGTCTAACAATTTGTTTAAGTGCTGCAGAATTTTCATATATATATGCAGTTTGTATCGACCATTAGCTTGTTTGTGTCGACCCTTAGCTTAGTTTGTGTCGACCCATAGTGTTTGTGTCGTTCCTTAGGAAAATCCGGAAGCTCAGCCTTCACTGATTGTGTCGACCCCTATTCAAAACAAAGGGGAGTCATTGCAAATGTATCGACCTTCTTATAAATCTTGTGTCGACCCAAAAGGCAGTTTCGCCTTGAGCGTGCAACTATGTCGACCCATTTAATAAGGTTATGTCGACCCCATAAATGACATTGTGTCGTCCCTACCAATATCCTTGTGTCGACCTTTTCTGCATTTTACATGTCGACCCAACCCATTTTATGTCGACCCATCCAAACATTGTGTTGACCCCAACAATTTCCAGAGATGAATCATTTAGTGTTTGTGTCGACCCCAACAGTTTTTGTGTCGACCCTAGTTTTTTCAGAGAAGGGTTCTTCAAGGATTATGTCGACCGCACAAATATTGTGTCGACCCCAACATTTTTCAGAGAAGATTTTGTGTCGACCCCAACAACATTGTGTCGACCCAATTCAGCAGATCAGCACCAACGGTCAGAATATTCTCAACGACTATATTCTTGATGTGTCTACTGGCTAGTACTTGTGTCGACCCCAACAGGATTTGTGTCAACCCAACTGGACAGATCAGCAACAAATCTATAAATAGATGAAGCGATCTCATCTGAAGTAACGATTTTTCACAAGAGAAAATTATGCTGAAGTGCTGCCAATTTTATTTCTCAAACTTTTACTCTCTCAAATCCTAGTACCTAAACGTGTATATCTTTCTTGAGATTGAGTGAGTCGGTTTTTAATAACCATACAAATTGTTATAGTTCTCTTTGAGCGATTATTGTAAAAGGAGTGACGCTCCTTCAAGAAAATAGTCATTGTAAAAGGGGTGGCGCTCCTTCAAGAAAAGAGTCAAAAGGTTTGGTTGACACCCGTAAGTCAATCAGAGTAAAGCTCAAGATTTGAGCGAGAAAGATCTTCAAGGAGGTACCTTGAAGCGCGGACGTAGGCAAGGTTGGCCGAACCGCGTTACCAATCCGATGTCACTTTCTTTCTCTAAACTCTTATTTATTTGTTTAAGTATTCTGCACTAGAGTTTAGAAATAACTAAACAATTCGCACGAACTTGACTTAGTAAACAAAAAATTTTAGTCCACCTCTAACATCACATTAGTACATGAAAATTTGTTTACGATGTCACAATGATCTAAATATGGTCTCGATTGTCAAAATTAAAAGATTGTTTGATTTAAGATAAATCAAAACGATTGAATTGATGTCGGGTGAGATGGATGAACAATGTCCGCAATATATACACAACTTTTCTATTTAAAAAAGGTTAAAACCGAAGAATTAAAGTAAGCTTATTACAGTTGGTTTGTCAATTAAAAGAAACAAACGACGTCGTACCGATCCACACTTTCGATAAAACTATTTCGGTGATATCCAATTGGTGCTGGCGCCTCTCTCAGTTGTTTTCCCTCGAATAAAACATCCTGCGTACCAAAATGAAAAAATAAACCATTTTTCATATTTTTAAATAAATAAATTTGCGATACCTAAGAGTCATGTCCCAAGATTGTAACGTACGAAATCAAATTATAAACCTAGAATTGTGTTCATTTAATTAAAGATAAATGAAATTAAGAAGGGTTAGAACATGACTTACCGAAGCAAAATGATTAACATGGCGATGGTGATCTTCGTCAGCACGAATCACGCTAATAACATCACTAAGCATCGCATCTTTCGGAAGCCTCCAATAGTCAATAGCGATGGCTGGGGCCGGAGTATTCTCGATAGTGCCAGCATCGATAGCGTCCCAATACTCGCTATACGACCTGGCGGCTTCTTCCTCCAAGTAGCCGGTGATTCAATGAGCCAGCTTAGGGGACATCAAATAAAGCGCAAAGTAGAGGTTGAAGAAGCCAACTTGGACAGCGAAAACTAGAAGCTTCTCGTGCCATTTGGGCTTCACGACTTCGATCATGGTCATGAGGTGCATTCGCTCGTTCTCGGCTTCTTCGAGGAGGGCCTTGATCCAACCCCCGCTGTGCTCGAACCGGCGGAGGGACTTGAGGTGGAAGATGAAAGAAGAAATACCATGAAGCAATTCCATGGCCAGCCCGACCCATTTCTTGATCTTGGGCCTGGAAATCCCCCAGTAGCTGGAAGCAACTGGCTTAGTCTCCTCCTTCTCCGACTCTACCGTCGCCGACGAGCTCATCGTCCTCCTCCACCTAATTCCTCCGGCGAACCCCCACCCGGCGGCGTCCGACGACGCTAGGGAAACGCTGACGCTGCGAGCTGCATAGCTTTCTCCCCCGTTATCAGACCTCGCAGCAACGTCCTTGCGGCGACCCGGTTCATCTCTGGTTTGAATCGAGGATTTGTAGTGTATTGAAGCTTTCTCTCTGATTCGAAACGCTGAATACCGACCCGAGTTTTTCTATTTATAGATGCTTGGCGAAGGAAAAAGGTCCCTAGAAATGCAACGCATCACGTGCCTTATTTTTGTAAACTACATCATTGTCCCTGTGCAGCTGAATAACACATGGTAACAATTGACTGTTAACATTGCTAATGGCTAGGGACCTCATTAAGGGTGGGTAGAACCAAATTTGGACTGCAGTTAATTGTCAGTTTTCGTCTAGTCTAGGTCTATTTTGCCTCCTCGTAGAATTACAAAGAGATCATATGCCCAAAACAATACAAAGCTAAGTAAAATTCGACAAAAAGTGGATAATACCTAATTTAATTGATGAAAACGGAAAACCTAAACAAATTATAATACATATAATTTTAAAGTTGTATCAGAAGTGGACTGTAGTTTACGATTTTTGTTTCGTTATACAAAACGCATGTTACCGATTTCAAATGCTAGAACCATGGGCACCAATCTCGATCCGGGTTTGAAATTGAAACCGGACCGAATTGAAACAAGTTAACCTCTAACCTCACTAATTACTCAAGTGCAAATTCGAAAATTTCAATTTCATTTGATAAAATATTGATGTTTAAGTTGATATTCCCAAACTTTTCAGACAAATGTTTATTTGTGAATTCCAAATTAAATAAGAACAATCAATATATGCACTGCAATTGTTATCTTTAAGCAATAGAACTTTAATTACAAGAAAACATATCTTAACTGCAAGTTATTTTCACTCCAATTCAAAACCCAAATTTAAATTTTTTTAAAAGTGAAAACCTTATTCCTCAAAAATGAAAAAGGACGTCATTTCTAAAGACTTCTGAAAAAGAAATTTCTAATCAGAAAAATTAAAGATAAACTACTTTAATTTGACATGAAAAATCCAAAGTTCTTAAAGTTATAACTTGGATTCTTGAAATAATTTTCAGAAATTCAAAATTTAATTTGGAAACAAACTCTTGAATTTACAAAAAAAGTGGAATATTTGGTGTTCTTGGTGGCGAAGATATGTATACATGAAAAAGAGAGCCCAAACGTAGGCCAGTTCGCATATTTATAAAAAAAATATTTGGGATTTGTTTTGGTCTGAATTTAGTTTTATTTTTTGTGTTTTTTGCTCAATCATAATTGATAGCACTCAATCGAAACCAGCGGTTTTCTGAATATTAACTTAAAAAATAATATATCAATTTAAAGTAAAAATATTATTTTAAAAAAATAAATTAAACCGACTTTGCCCTAATACATCAATTTTGACCGCCAGTTAACTGTCGGTTTATGTCTATTTTGCCTCCTCGTGGTTTTGGAGATTCACAATCTCAATTTCAATTTTGGGTATTCAAAAACCGTAGAATCGTAACGAGAAAGTAACCAACACAAAACTAGTTTAAATTCGACAAAAAATGGATAAATTTTGGCCAAAATCTAAAATCTAGCTCCAAACCTAATTTAATTGCTGAAAATCTAAACCAATATTGATGTTTAAGTAGAGGTGGCATTCGAGCCTATTCGAGCGAGCCGAGCCCGAAATTGTTTGGCTCTTCAAGCCTGTCGAGCTTTTCGAGCCGAGTCTATCGAGCCTATTCAAGCCGAGCCTGTCGAGCTATTTTCAAAAATTTAAGCTCGATCTGAGCCCGAGCCGAGCCTATTCGAGCCGAGCCAAACGAGCTAAATAATTTTTAATATATGTATCTTGTATATATTTTTTAACAAGTTGTTTTCGTTGTTATAAGATTGAAAATGTGATAAATGTAGAAATATATTGTAAATATTTTATTGGAATAAATCTAAAAAAAAAATTATTAAAAAATTTCATAGCTACCGTTATACAAATAATTTTGACATTTGCATCACCACAACTTAGATACATCTTAACTAGGTTGACACCTATCTAATTGTCAATCATATGTAAAATATTAAAAATTTAAATGTATAAATAAATTACAAAAAATTACACTTTCAAAAAAAAAATTAGTTCTCGAACTCTAAATGTTTGAATTCTTCGGTGATGGCATCCTCGCGTTGTTGGTCTCTCTTCGCGGCGTTGAACCAATCATTCATGCATATCAAAACTTTCACGAGATCCGGTGCGAGACTTAGAAAGAAGTGTTAGTAAATCTCGTGTCATCTTAGAAAGAAGTGAAAATTGGCTCTCGTTGGTTTTTCACAACCTCAATATATCAAAATAATCATCCGGTAGAATTTTATGTCGCATTTCTAAATAATCATCGAGTTCATTTTTTTCTAAACCATAAAATAAAACATTGCTATCTATTTTCGCATGTATGTTTTCCATGAATTGTAGGCGATGTTCATGAGAAGTAACACGACTAGAGCTTGAAGGGATATGAGAGGAACGAGTAAAATCAGAATATTTACTTTGATAAGTCGAAAATAACATAAAAAGATCAATTTTTTCATTGGTTAGGACTTGATTGAGTACCAAGACATAAATTACTAGAAATTGTATCGAGCATTAATGTTATTCCTACTATTTTAAAATGGGGATGCATTACACATGTAAATGAAAAAAAATATTAGATACGTCAAACCAATATTTTTTAAATTTAGTTTCCATACTATCAATTATATCATAAAATTTATTTATTTGTTTATATTTTTCAAAAGTACCAGTTAAATTCACAAAAAATGGAAGAACACGATGCGTAGTGAGATAATAAATTCTCGAACATTCTTTAGTAGCCTCAAAGAATGGTGCTAAACATTCCATGAATAAATTGACAATATCACAACTACTTTGATCTAAAGTTAAGCAATTTATTTTTTCACTAATAAATGCACAAATAACAAACCAATACGATTTAGCATTATCTAACATCAAATAAGTTGAATTTCACCTAGTAAAGACATCTGTTTTTAATTTTCTAGGTTTCATATTAAATGCTTTACAAAATTCTTTATATTCTTGTTGTCGGGCATTAAATTGCATGTCATCTTTAACAATTAAATTTAAAATATGACATACTCATCGCATGTGAAAAAGAGATGTTTGAATAGCATCTGATGAAATAATCTTTTAAATTGAGCTACACAAACATCGTTAGCTGAAACATTATCTAAAGTGATACTAAAAATTCTATCTTTAATTGAATATTCTTGTAAAATACCGACAATATATCGATAAATCGTAAAGCCACTATGTGGATATTCACAGCTACAGAAATCTAATATTCTTTTATTTAGTTGTCATTTCTCATCAATAAAATGAGAGTGACGACTATATATCCGAGTGAATTATGTGCACTCCATAAATCGAAAGTTATGCAAATTGACATAGAAATAACATTTGCAAATAAACTGATTAATTCGTACATTTTAATAATGTCACTTCTTAGTGTACTACGAGGAACTCGTTCAAAATTAAGATTAATATATTATTGAATAAATTTTTTGTATACCTCGCTATCGGACATTGATAGGGGTACCTCGTGTTGTGCTACAAATTTTACAACACATTCTCTTAATCTATCATGTGAATATATAAAATTACCATCACCACTAGCATTTATTTGGAGTTGTGTTTGTGAATTACCTCTTGATTGCTCGTTAAAATGACATTTTTTATAATGCATACCGATAGTGCTAGTAGTCGAATCGTAAGTGTAGTCTTTGAGACAATATTTACATTGTGCCATAGTTTCTAATTTTTCGCCTACACTAATTTGTTTTAATTTGAAGTGTTTCCAAACATCCGACGTTTTACTTTTTTTTTATTTAGGTGAACAAGTGGATGCTTGTGCCGATGATTGACCAATTGAAAATGCGAGATTAGTTCGCATTATTTCTTCAAGATCATCATCGATAAAAGTATCTAAGTTAAATAATCTATGATCCATATCGATAAAATACTAAACTTTGCACACAAAAATTTAATAAATTGATACCGTTCACTAATGAGTAGTAAGTGGTAAAAATTTTCAAATCGAGTTCAAATCCACAAATACGAGTCCTACAAAAAAATAAAATCGTTAGTTACCAATTTACTTGAAACTAATTTTAAATATTAACAAAAAATTAATCGTGACATACCTTGATTAATTGCGTGCAAACAAATAGAACAAGCGTAATTAAATAGTTGAGAAATTGAGTGATTGAGATTAAGTAAGAATTGAGAATAAGGAGAGAATAATTGGTGGAAAATGTTGAAGAAAGAGAGGGGGGGAGGATTTATAGAAAAAATGAAAAGAATGGAGGAAGATGGGGGAGGGGGAGGCCGGGCGGGAGAGAAGAGGGGGGGGGGAGGGTGTACGGTCATATGACTGTTGGATCATCAGGACTAAGAGTGGCAACATCGACGACAAAAAGGCGACCGACGATAATGGGAGAGCTGCGAAGGCGGCGACGGCGACGTTCGACGATCTTCTATAACAATGTTCGGCGCGTTCGGCCACAATCCCGACGATTTGCCGACTCCCAAACATCGACGTTCTTCTCCCGAGCAGTGACAGTGACCGACAAGGACCCTCGTCGTCGATTGATCAATCGACGGCGAAATCGTCGTCCGAAAAGCCCAGGCGACCAACGGTGGAAGGCGAGCTTCCGAGCCGGCTCGCTCGAGCCCGCGAGCCAGGCTTGCTCGAGCCAGCGAGCTTGATTTTCGAGCTCGCTTACCTGGCTGGCTCGCTCGCTCGGCTCCAGCTCTATGTTTAAGTAGATATTCCCAAACTCGCTCACTCGGCTCCAGCTCTATGTTTAAGTAGATATTCCCAAACTTTTAAACAATATTTATTTGTGAATTCCAAATTAAATAAGAGCGATCAATATTTGCACTGCAATTGTTACCTTTAAGCAATACAACTTTAATTATTATGCACAAGAAAATATATCTTAATTGTAAGCTATTTTCACTTCGCTTCGAAACCCAAATTTAAAATTTTTAAACAGTGAAAACCTTAATCCTCAAAAAAGAAAAAAAAAACGTCATTTCTAAAAACTCATAACTTTGATTCTGAAAATGAAAATTCCAATCAGAAAAATTAAAGATAACTATTTTAATTTGACATGAAAAAACCAAAATTCTAAAAATAATTTCCAGAAATTAAAATTTGAATTGGGAAACCAATTCTTGAATTTACGAAAAGGTGGAATATTTGGTGTTCTTGGTGGCGAAGAGATGATGATAATATATACTTGAAAAAGAGAGACCAAAGTCCAAACAGGCCCGTTCCCGTATTTTTAAAAAATAAATATTTTGAATTTGTTTTAGTTTTGAATTTGGTTTTAATTTTTTAAGTTTTTGCTCAATCGTAATTGATAATACTCAATCGAAACCCAGTCTTTTTAATATTACCTTAGAAAGTAATATATCAATATATTTATTATTTTAGTTTTTTGAAATAAAAATATTATTTTAAAAAACATAAATCAAACGGACCTACCGAAATGGAAAGTTTCTATCCATTTCTAGAATCTAGATTCTATTTTAGATCGGTTTTTGGTTCTGCTACTGTAATCGAAAAACTGATCAGTTTAGTTCATTGCATATCGTCTATGACGAAGACAATGACGAAGCCAATTAAGAATTGACAACCATCCCTCAAGCGGACCTCTACGAGCCGTTGGAAAACACAAAAATTGCGACTATAAAGATGACCATAGTGGTTGGTGCTGACGAAAACAAAGAATCGACAACACTTCTTCGGCCTCGAGCTTGATCGTCGGTGCCAGGGAGGAGAGGGGAAAGATCGGTGCTCGATGGCTCAAGATTTTTGAGCCCGGCGAACCTGACTTGCTTGCTCGAGCTCTCGAGCCTGATATCTAGGCTCGAGTTGTAATCGTCTTCTGAGCTCGAGCTTGACTTGGATTGCTATATCTAGGCTCGAGTTGTAATCGTCTTCTGAGCTCGAGCTTGACTTGGATCGCTATAGAATTGAGCGATTCGAGCGAGCCAGCGAACTAGATCGCTCGAATGTCGATCCTATACGAAAGTGAATTTCCAAAACTAAAAAAATTAAAAAAAATAAATATATCCATAATGTAATTACATACTAACCCTAGTATAAAGTGGCCTTTTGTTTTACTTTGGCCGCACGAGCGAGGCTGCGAAGTATCATTTCCACCATTTTTAATTGCGGAAAAGCCCCAGCAGCATCTGCCACCACCTTCGATACTTCCCCTCAGCCCTCAGTGTGAAAAAACAACAGAAACGAGAGTTACAGCGGAATTAGAGAAGAAACCCCAAGCTGGTACAAACACCTAAAGTCAACTAAGGCAAGCGCTCCCTAATTTGGCTCTATTTGTTTATTTTTCCTTTTTTCTTCATCTGTTCCCCAGTCGTAACGCTTCTGCTTCCAGATCACGACTTCATGTTCGATAGCGATTCCTTTTGAGTTTTCTTGTCGCAGGAAAACTCCGAAATTGAAAAATCGTATTGTTTTATTCGAGAATCGGGGAATTCGTTGATCGGTACGAGCATTAGGAGAAACCCTTTTGGAATTTCTTCAACTTCAAACATTTACATGGACTTGTTGGAGTGTTTCTTAAGTTGGGTATACAGGTTTGGATGATCAGCTTTCTTTTCTTTCTTTTGAAGACTTTGCAGGTCACGTAGGACCCTTGAAACTCTTGGTCGTCCGCTGCGGGGGACTTGCGGGGGACTTTCTGGACGAACCGATTTTCGATAAGTTGAATGTTTACGTGAAGAGGGAAGAAGGTCAAGTAGGGGTCTAATTTCATGGATCAATTTTGTTGCTTCCATTCTTTATGTTCTCAGGTATTAACACTCTGATCTGCTTATTGATTTCTGCGCAGCATGTTCTATGTTGTCATATGATCAAGGATCTACTTCATTATTTACTTAAGTGAGGGGCATTATCTTCCTCTGCAGAGCTTTATCTTTATAAAAACGTTAATCTGAATCAGCTTTGATGAAATTCATCAACTATTATAACTATAGAGACTGATTGTTCGGGTTTTGGTTTTAGGTTGTGGGGGGAAAGCCATCGTGCCAGTCCGGAAAGGGCAGGGGCAGTCTAATTCCCATCAAGTATGGCTTCAGCCTAGCTAAAGGGAAAGCAAACCATCCAATGGAAGATTATCATGTTGCTAAGTTTATTCCATTTCATGGACATGAGCTCGGCCTTTTTGCTATCTTCGATGGACATCTTGGAGACACAGTACCTGGCTATTTACAAAAGCATCTGTTTCATAATATCTTGAAGGATGTAAGTTGGAGTGGTTGATTTTGGATGTGGTTTATTAGTCTAGAATTGTATATTTGTGATGATTTGTAGGAGGCATTTTGGACTAACCCTCGAAGATCTATTTCGGAAGCCTATGAGAGGACAGACCAAGCCATTCTTTCTCACTCTCCTGACCTAGGAAGAGGGGGTTCCACTGCAGTTACTGCTATTCTGATAAATGGTCGTAAGCTATGGGTAGCAAATGTCGGAGATTCACGAGCTGTTCTTTCGAGAAGGGGTCAGGCCGAGCAGATGACTGTTGATCATGAACCGAATACTGACAGGGATAGCATCGAAGATAGAGGTGGCTTTGTCTCAAATTTGCCAGGTTAGAGATACATTCACATTTGATTTCAAATTAGTCGTATTACCTCCATATAGCTCTTTTACTTGTTTCGATTGTTAATGCTTGAAAATGCTCAATTGAGTTGAATAAATGTCTTATACTCTGTCATAAGATTTGGTTCGCATAGAAGTCAGTGTCTATGAAATCAAGAAATCATCAAATCAAAGCAATCTTAATTATTTTAGCAGAGGATAAACAACTAGGTTTCTATGAGTTTTATAATTCAGGGGATGTTGCAAGAGTTAACGGACAGCTGGCTGTTTCTCGAGCCTTTGGTGACAAGAACCTCAAAATGCACTTGCGATCTGATCCTGATGTAAACTATGCCGATATTAATGAAGAGACCGATCTTCTTATTTTAGCCAGCGATGGCATATGGAAGGTGACAGCCCTCTCTCTCTCTCTCTCTCTCTCTCTCTCTCTCTCTCTCTCTCTCTCTCTCTCTCTCGAACTCACAAAGAAAACATTTCATGTGTTTCAATTAAAGCTGCCTTTGGCAGATTTGTTACTAATATGAAGTAGGGGTATTCAAAACTGTACCCGACTATGAAACTAGATCAGAAAAGAAATATTTGATCATGTTCTAGTTGGTTCTACACTCATGTTGGTTCTTTAATAGTCTTCAATTATATAAGACTAATTGAGTTGGCCTGGTTCCGAATCTAATATAGTAAAATATCATTAAAACTGGATTGGACCATGGAGTAATTATTAATTAAATTTTGTAATTTTTTTGTTATTAAATTTTAATTTTATTATTAAAAATTTTAGTTAAGTTTGATATTGGTTCCTTTACAGTCTTCCATTATGTAAGACCTATTGAGTTGGTCCGGTTTCGGGTCTAATGTAGTAAAACATCATTAAAACCAGACGGGACAATTGATTAATAATTAATTAAAATATTTTTTTTTTAAATTTTAATTTCATTATTAAAAATTTTAGTTACTTTGATATAGATACTGTTTCCATTTGTAAATTTCAGAACTTTTTTTTTTTAATTTTAATTTGTTTAAATTATCTTTTGTTAAAAAAAAGTATATAATGGGAAAGATGAGGAACATATCAAGACCGGCTGAAATATATAGTCTGGTTTTGGTCTGTAAATTTTAGAACTAAATTTTTACTGTGCGATCTTAATTTTTAAAATCTTGGACCAATCCTGACCACAAACACTCCTACTGTGAAGTACTTTAGGAGGTTTTTAGAGGGCATATGTATAATTTGGATGAAAACTCAGGTGATGTCAAATCAAGAAGCGGTAGATATCGGGAAAAAGACAAAAGATCCGGAGAAGGCAGCCAAGCAGCTGGTGATGGAGGCGCTGAAACGCGAAAGCAAAGACGATATCTCCATCGTCGTGGTTCGGTTTTGCAGCTAAGATAGAACCTGGCTCTCTGTCTCTGGCTTTTAAGTTCGTGTCTGAAAGTTGGCAGAAGTTGATTTGTAGTTCTATGTTTTTGAAGATACTTATACAACAACTGCATAGACTGGCGGTGTCTAAGGTGTAAGCCTTGAGTTAATGCAATATTGGAAGACTAAACAATAAATTATCTCCCTATTTTCTTCTATTTATTTATTTGATTTAAATTCTAAGTTTTTTTTAGTTCTATGGAAGTTTGGTTTGAAGAGATAAATTCAGATTGTTGGAGGTACGACTTGAACCTATTTTTCTTTATCAAACAATTATATTATAAAATATAATAATAACTTGTTAATAATACTTCTAGTATTATGCAGGATCAATTTAGGCGATTGTGTTCTTAGTCTAATGAAATAAAATCATTAAACTTTCACGTCAACGTTAAGAAGTTAAAAATTAAAATTTATTATTAAATTTTAATTTCATAGTTAAAAATTTTACGTAGTTTGATATAGTTACATAATTTATTATACTTTCTTTAATTATATTATTTTGAATCTTAGATTTCAAAACTTTTTCTCAAATTTTAAATTATTTATGTTACTTTTTTTTGGAAGAAAACATATTTATTGGTATAGACCAAAATGGGACAAAGATTTGAGCGAATATATGGTTTGATTCTTATTTTCTAATGTCTTGTTATGATTTGTAATTTCATAACAAAATTTTTATTGTATAGTGTTAATTTTTTGAAAATCGGACCATTCTGAAGCATGAACACCTTGTCGGCTTCCTTTGGACGAGAAAAGTGGACCTAAGTTTGAGTTTGATTAATGACTTGGTATTTTGGTATGATTTTTTCTGTAATTCGTACTCGCTTGCAGAAATCGGGATTGATTTTTGTCCGTCCATTTCCGTTTGTCCATCGGTTTGTGGGTGATATGCCGAACTAAACTTCAAAAATGTGTAGATTTCGGGGCAATTTTTATAACATCATTTTTCATACCTTTCAAGTAGATTTCAGGGCAATTTTTCAGGGTGTCTTTTTTGAACCTTCATGATCACCACTCTGCTTCTCATGGAAAAGTTTTAAAATTTCAGGAATAGCAGCCGATCACCTTCCCTTGATCAAAGAAGAGTCCA
This sequence comes from Begonia fuchsioides, assembly GCA_003255005.1. NCBI lineage: Eukaryota > Viridiplantae > Streptophyta > Magnoliopsida > Cucurbitales > Begoniaceae > Begonia > Begonia fuchsioides. The sequence goes on from QAOC01045257.1 coordinate 189,217, forward strand.
GCATGGCATACATTAACTTCCTTCTTATATGTGCCTTTCTCAGACCTTCCCGATGTTAATATGGTATTTTTATACAACTCAAGCACTGTCTTCATCAACTTCCTTCTTTAATAGCTCCATCAAAGGAAGCGCAATACTCTCACATCCGGACAAAAATTTCCTGTAATAACCTGAAAGGACTAAAAATCCTCTCGACTCCATTGTTGCATGGGTTATCCACCCATGGACAACCCTAATCTTCTCCGGATCAGCTGAAATGCCTCTTCCAGAAATAATGTAACCCAAGTACTCCAATCGAGGTTGAGCAAACGAGCACTTCTTTGCTGGTCCGCAAATAGCTTATTGTTCTCAATACTACCAACGCCAACTTTAGGTGCTCTGTGTAATTCCTACATAGAACTATAAACAAGAATATAATAACAAAACCAAAAAAAAACCTTCTAAAGGTGTTGATTAAATACCTTTTTCATCAAAGATTGAAAGGTAAAAAGAGCATTAGTTAATCCAAAAGGCATTACTAAGAGTTAGTAACGCCTTCATGGGTGCGAAAACCTGCTTTTTCACATCTTTCTCCTCAAGCTTTCAAGCTATGGTTTCAAACTGGGTGCGATATTCCTCCACCGTGCCCTGTTGTTTAAAAGATAATTGATGATTGCACCAAGATCCTCCTCTGAAATTTCCAAACCTCTATAACAATCTACGTTTCAGCTCCGGCCACGAATGGAACGGCCAGCGAACACTCTCCCATTCAAACCAAAACAATGCAACTCCTTCTAGGCAGACTATGGCCGCCTCATGTCTTTCACCTTGAGACAGACGATTGATGGTAAAATACCTTTCGGCTAAGTATGTCTGTAAGGATTTGAAATTTTAAATCCTGAATTTTAAGGAAAATTTTTCGCGTTTATTGACTAGTCGTAGGTTGGATTTTTTACCAGTAATTTGTTAGGTTTCGTTACTTGTAACGTTGAATATTCTATGTCAATGATTTGAATTTAGATCGAACCGTTGATTTACGTTTCGTAAATTTTAGACGGTGAGGATTAAGTCAATTTTTCTGGTTAGGTGGAAACATAGTTATTTTGGATAATTGACGAGAAAGCCGAGAATATTGAATTGGAAATTTAATAGTTATCCGATCGATTTTGATAATATAATTATATATTATTATATTATATTATTTAATTATAATATAATATAATATATATTATTTATATTATATGTAATAAGAAAAGAAGAGGACTTACGTGTACGAGACCACCGCCTGGAAATCGAGAGAGGGAAACCGTGAGAGTGGTTCAGCGATTTTCGTCGATTCTTCATCGTTTTCGACGATTCAAGTGTCTTTACGTCCGTTTCGACTAGAGGAAGAAGTCTCTTAAAGCGGTTTCGAAGGTAAGCCCTTATTTTGTGAAAAATTTGAGAAAAACCAAAAGTTAGAGTTTTGGTTTCGGTTTTTCAAATCCTAGTTTTTCTCGCGATTTTTGGTGTGGATGTGTTCATCTCGTCGAGATGAACGTTTTGGTATAGAAATCGGCTGGAACGGAGTCCGGAATCAAAGCCGGCAACGATTGAGATGAACGTTTTGGTATAGAAATCGGCTGGAACGGAGTCCGGAATATCCGTTGCCGGCAGGGTGCGGGCGCGTGAGATCCATGCGCGCCGCCGGGTCAACCAGTCCGAACCGGCCCGGTTCAAATCAAATTGAACTAAATTAATTCAAAACTGAATCGGACCGAATCGAATCAGACCGAACCGAAATGAAACGTGTCAACGTTGACCGTTGACTGGGTCAACAGTTGACTGGTTCGGTCCGAACCGAGCCGCGGCACCAGGGACCGTTTTGGCCTGTTTTTCTGTCTTTTCGCTCAGTTTTCATTTTTCTTCTCTTATACACTGTATATGGGATTTTACAGAGGAGTTTAACGATATTGAAACGAGCCCGGTGCGAGAGAAACATGATTCCCTAATTCGACGTAAAATCGAGCTTTAATATTCTCGATTCCGACCTAATTTTTCAAGGAATTGAAAGGTAAGGGTTTTTATATTACTACTAATTTTACATGTTTATTGCATTTATATTATTATTGCAATTTATTGTTATTGAACATATGCATATGCATTGCACATTCATCATTGAGCATTGTACACAAATGGTTAATAGAGACGGCTAAGCCTGCCCTTGGGTTTCGAATCCCTAAACCGGATCCGGGTCTTTATGGTTGCCACCACCTTGAGAATGAAGTCTTCACTGTGGAGTTACACATTATTTGCACTGTATCTCATTGTGCATTTACTTTATGGTTGTCACCACCTTAAAGTAGATGTATACTCATTATTTATATTTCACCTCATCGTACATTTACATATTTACGAATTGTTCAAAATCATGTTTTAACATGTTATTTATTTATAATTTATTAATACAAATAAAACCCCTACTGAGAGTAGTCACTCACCCCTTTGGCTACAAATTTTGTTTTCAGGATTATTTCCGGATAAGGTCTAGTAAGGTTTATATTGGAGTTTCAATTCTCTAATTTGTATTTGAGAATTTTGAACGATGTATTATTTAAAATTGTAAAACTTCCCGTGTATATTATTTGGTTGAAACAATTTATGTATGCTATCCGACTATCTGGATTAAATGTTTGGGCTTGCCTGAAATTTTAAGACTTCCGCTGTTCGATTTCAATTGATTACCCGAGCCTAGGGCTTAGTGGTCGGGTTCCCTCGGGAATTGAGCCATTGAGCTCGACATCTGTCTAAGACCTGTTTCGGGTCGTGATAGAAAAAGTTGTATTAGAGCCCAAGATCCAAATTGAGTTGGATTTATTAAATGTTGGATAACATAATTTGATTAATATATTATTTAATTTCCTAAATCATTATTTTAACAAAAAAATTTGGAAATTTTAGGAGATTAAATTTGCCTCCCAGACGAGCTAACCGCCGAAGCATCCCGGCGGTTGATTCTACTAATTCTATGAGTGAGCCTCAACCTATGGACCATCTAGCTGCTATTAGAAGTGCACTGGAAAATTTGGCACCGCGGGATGTGACACCCGATCCACATACTAGGCAGCTAAAATATTTTAACCAACTGAGTCATATGAACACACCATCTTTCAACGGGTTGGATGACTCTGGAGAAGATGAAGAGTGACTTATTCTAATGGAGAAAAATATGGATGTTCTCCATGTACCTGCAGAATTTTGGGTACCTTTAGTTACTTATTATTTTGCGGGTATTGCTGAGAGGTGGTGACGGTCTGTTAAATTTGACTATCATAATGAATTTATGCTGTGGGATCAGTTTGAAGCTTTATTTGTTGATCAGTTTTGTAATGTGGAGCATCGCCAAGAAATGAAGACTGCTTTTTATGAATTGGAGCAGGGCGAGATGACAGTACAGGAGTATTATTCGAAGTTTCTGCAAATCGTGAGTTATGTTCCTTGTTTGTCTATGGATGAAAAAGTCGTGAGATTTCGAGTGGGGCTGAAACCTAGAATCAAATCTCGGTTAGCCGCCTTAAGCTTCACTTCTCTAACGCTTCTTGTGGCCTCGGCGAAGCGAGTTGAAACCGATCAAAAAGAAAAACTTGCTACTAATAAGAAGAAGGAAGATAGGGGCCATAAAAGTGGTGGAAAAATTTTGAGAAATGATTTTAATGAAAGTCAAAGTAGTAAAAGCAATTCTTCTAGTGGTCCTTATTCTAATAAGCCTCGAAGCAACTATATTTGTCATACATGTGAGAAACATGGCCATTGGCGAAAGGACTGTTACTTTAGTAAACAGAGTCAGCAGGGAGATGCTTTGGTTCAACAGCCGATGCAGACATCTTCTAGTTTCCGTGGTAACTTCCAGGGAACAGGTCAGCGCCCTCAGTTTGGGCAATCGTCTCATATGCCTGCTCAACTATATGGATCCCAACCTCAACAATATCAGCCTCAGTACCAACACCAGTATCAGCCAACCGATGTCAGACCGCATCTGCCCCATCAGCAGATGTCAGATAGCTCAGTCCCTTTTACTTCGAGGGATAAACACAAGGGTAAAGCCAAGATTACCGGTCAAATGTATGTTGTAGCTGATCCGGAAACTTCTGAACAACCTGGGCGGGGAGCGATTGATGGTACACTAATTCTCTCTTAACACTTTTGTGCATGCCTTATTTGATACTGGAGCATCACATTCTTTTATTTCAAAAATTATTGTGCGGGCCTTGGAATTGAAATATGAGAAGCTAGAAAACCCTATAGAGTTAAGTACTCCCCTTCATTCTAGCTACCTAGTGGATAGGTGGGTTCAAACGACTATAGTCATTATAAACGGACTGCAGTTAACATCTGGTTTTATTATTATTCTCATGAACCAGTTTGATATTATTCTTGGTATGGATTGACTGAGTTGTTATAAAGCTCAGATTGATTGTCACCTTCGACGGGTGACGTTGACTTTAGATGATAAGACAATATTTGTGCATAAGTGTAACCCTCATACTATTCTCAATAATCCTATTCTGCGAGCCTGTTTTGGTGGGAGGAAGAAATTAGAATGTTACGGGAATTTATTTGCTATTGGTAGTGAATCCAATGATGTGATGCCAGATTTAGACTTATTGATTGTCCAAGATTTTTTTGATGTTTTTCCTGATGATTTGCCAGGATTACCGCCAGATCGTGAAATTGAATTTGGTATTAATCTTGTGCCCAAAACAGCTCCAATTTCGATTCCTCCATATCGTATGGCTCCAGCTGAATTAAAAGAATTAAGAATTCAATTGGAAGACTTATTACAAAAAGATTTTATTCAGAATAGCAGTTCTCCTTGGGGCGCACCAGTACTTTTTGTTAAGAAAAGTGATGGTTCCCTCTACTTATGCATCGATTATCGAAAGTTGAATCAAGCTACAATTAAGAATAAATATTCATTGCCAAGAATTAATGATCTTTTCGACCAATTGGGTGGTTGTGAATATTTTTCCAAGATTGATTTAAGATCTGGGTATCATCAGGTAAAGATCAAAGAAAATGATATTTCTAAAACAGCCTTCAGAACTCGCTATGGCCATTTTGAATTCACGGTCTTACCATTTGGGTTGACCAATGCACCCGCATTATTTTTATGGATCTGATGAATCAGGTGTTTCGACCATACTTTGATAAATTTGTCGTGGTCTTTATCGATGATATTTTAATTTATTCAAAGTCACAGGAAGAGCACATGAGACATTTGGAAATCGTGCTAGAAACATTGCGTGAACATCAATTATATGCCAAATTATCCAAATGTGAATTTTGGAAAAATGAAGTTAAATTCTTGGGACATATCATTTCTCGTGATGGGATATCTGTGAATCCCGAGAAAATTGAGGCGGTGGTAGAATGGGAACCACCTAAGAACGTTTCTGAAGTTCAAAGTTTCCTTGGGTTGGCTGGCTACTATCGTCGGTTTGTGAAAAAAATTTCATCTATAGCTAGGCCATTAACTCAACTAACCAAGAAGGAGGTGAAATTTATTTGGAGCAACGAATGTCAAATGGCTTTTGATGAATTGAAAGAGCACTTGACTTCAGCTCCTATCCTTGCAGTACCTAATGAGAGTTTACCATATAATGTATATACCGATGCTTAGGAGTCGGTTTGAGATGCTTACTTATGCAACAAGGTAGAGTTATTGCTTATGCCTCTCGACAATTAAAGGCTCATGAGCGGAATTACCCTGTGCATGATTTGGAATTAGCCGCCATCGTCTTTGCTCTCAAGATTTGGCGGAGTTATTTGTATGGTGCTAAATTTGAAGTATTCTCTTACCACAAAAGTTTGAAATATTTATTTACTCAACGTGACTTGAATATTCGTCAGAGACGTTGGATGGAATTTATCGGAGATTATGATTTCTCTTTGGAGTATCACCCTGGAAAAGCAAATGTAGTAGCCGATGCCCTAAGTCGATATCCTCGAGGTTCTCTTTCGTGCCTCATTCTAGAGGATTGGAAGAGATGTTTAACTCTCGAAGATTTTGAGTTTCAACTCCATGATTATGGGCATTCTGCTAGGTTATTCAATGTGGTAGCTACTCCTAGTCTTCTGCAACGTGTGAAAAGAATGCAGAAATTAGATGACAAATTAACAGAAAAATTTGATCAAATTCAAGCTGGTGAAGAATTTAATGATTGGAGTATTGGGCAAGATAATTGATTATACTTCAAGAGTCGTATCATAGTACCAAATGATTCTGATCTAAGACAATTTCTTCTTTCTGAACACCACAAGTCCAGATTTGCCATACATCCTGGGTCTACCAAGATGTATCAGGACTTGAGGCGACAATATTGGTGGTCAGGAATGAAACGCGAAGTGGCAGAATACGTGTCACGTTGCGCGGTATGCCAACAGGTTAAAGCTGAACACCAAAAACCTGCGGGATTGTTGCAACCCTTGCCCATTCCGGATTGAAAGTGGGATCATATAACCATGGACTTTGTCACAGGTTTACCGAAGACCCCACAAAAGTTTGACTCTATATGGGTCATTGTGGACCACTTAACAAAGGCTGCACACTTTATTCTGGTCCGCATGAAATTCCCCATATCCAAACTTTGTAGCCTCTACATTGAGAGTGTAGTTCGTCTACACGGAGTACCCTTGAGCATTGTGAGGGACCGTGACCCCAGGTTCACTTCGAATTTTTGGAAAGGATTGCAGAATGCTCTAGGTACAGAATTGAACTTGAGTACAACTCATCATCCTCAAACAGATGGACAATCTGAGCGTATGATCCAGACTCTAGAAGATATGCTTAGATCATGTATATTAGATTTTGGAGGCACTTGGGTTACTCATTTACCATCGGTCGAATTTGTCTACAATAACAGCTACCAGCTAGCATCGGAGTTGCTTCGTATGAAGCTTTATATGGAAGACCTTGTCGATCTCCACTTTGTTGGGCCGAGACTAAAGACTTCTTTGGGCCCTGACCTGGTTCGTGAGATGAGCGAGCAGGTTAAGCTTATACGGCAGAGGCTGGTCACAGTACAAAGCCGGCAGAAGAGCTATGCAGACCTTAAGCGCCGTGAGGTGGAGTTTGATGTAGGGGATTATGTATTTTTGAAAGTTCGACCAAGGCGTGGGATTAGCCGATTTGGAGTGAAGGGTAAATTAGCTCCGAGGTACATTGGTCCTTTCCTGTTTGTTAAACGAGTGGGCGCAGTAGCTTACAAGCTTGAACTTCCTGCCCAGCTCGGGTATGTGCAAGATGTATTTCACATTTCTATGCTGATGAAGTGCATTTCAGACCCTTCACACGTGGTCCCTTGGACTGACGTACCTATCGAGGAGAGCGTGACGTATGAAGAAGAGCCTGAACAAATCATTGATCGGGAAGTGAGTGTGATACGAAGAAGAGAAGTTCCCGTGGTTCGTGTATTGTGGCAGAACCATGCAGAAAACGAGGCAACTTGGGAACTTGAGTCTGATATGATAGAAAAATACTCTCGTTTATTTACATCTTTTTATTAAGTTTGTATTGAATTTCGGGACGAAATTCTTTTAAGGGGGTTATGATGTAAGGACTCGAAATTTTAAATCCCAAATTTCAAGGAAAATTTTTCGCGTTTGTTGACTAGTCGTATGTTGGATTTTTGACCAGTAATTTGTCGGGTTTCGTTACTTGTAACGTTGAATATTCTCAGTCAATGATTTGAATTTCGATCGAACCGTTGATTTATGTTTCATAAATTTTGGACGGTGAGGATTAAGTCAATTTTTCCGGTTATGTGGAAATATAGTTATTTCAGATAATTGACGAGAAAGCCGAGAAGATTGAATTGGAAATTTAATAGTTATCCGATCGATTTTGATAATATAATTTTATATTATTATATTATATTATTTAATTATAATATAGTATAATATATATTATTTATATTATATGTAATAAGAAGAGAAGAGGACTTACCTGTACGAGACCACCGCCTGGAAATCGAGAGGGAAACCGTGAGAGAGGTTGAGCGATTTTCGTCGATTCTTCATCGTTTTCGACGATTCAAGTGTCTTTACGTCCGTCTCCACTTGAGGAAGAAGTCTGTTAAAGCGGTTTTGAAGGTAAGCCATTATTTTGTGAGAAATCTCAGAAAAATTAAGAGTTGGGGTTTTGGTTTCGGTTTTTCAAATCTTAGTTTTTCTCGCGTTTTTGGTGTGGATGTATTCATCTTGTCGATAGGAATGTTTTGGTATGGAAATCGGTCGGAACGGAGTCCAGAATCGGCGCCGGCGACGATCGCGTGAGATCCACGCGCGCCGTCGGGTCAACCAATTCGATTCGAATAAAATTGATTCCATTCGAACCAAACTAAATTAATTCAAAACCGAATCGAATCAGACCGAACCGAAATGAACCGAGTCGCGGCACCCGGGGCCGTTTTGGCCCGTTTTTCTGTCTTTTCGCTCGGTTTTCATTTCTCTTCTCTTATACAATGTATATGGGATTTTACAGAGGAGTTTAACGATATTGAAACGAGCCCGGTGCGGGAGAAACATGATTCCCTAATTCGACGTAAAATCGAGATTTAATATTCTCGATTCCGACCTAATTTTTCAAGGAATTAAAAGGTATGAGTTTTTATATTACTACTAATTTTACATGTTTATTGTATTTATATTATTATTGCAATTTATTGTTATTGAACATATGCATATGCATTGCACATTCATCACTGAGCATTGTACACAAATGGTTAATAGGGACAACTAAGCCTGTCATTGAGTTTCGAATCCCTAAACCGGATCCGGGTCTTTATGGTTGCCACCACCTTGAGAGTGGAGTCTCCACTGTGGAGTTACACATTATTTGCACTGCATCTCATTGTGCATTTACTTTATGGTTGCCACCACCTTAGAGTGGATGTATACTCATTATTTATATTTCACCTCATCGTACATTTACATATTTTTGAATTGTTCAAAATCATGTTTAAACATGTTTTAACATGTTGTTATTTATTTATAATTTATTAATAAAAATAAAACTTCTACTGAGAGTAGTCACTCACCCATTTAGCTACAAATTTTGTTTTCAGGATTATTTTCGGATAAGGTCTAGTAAGGTTTATATTGGAGTTTCAATTCTCTAATTTGTATTTGAGAATTTTGAACGATGTATTATTTAAAATTGTAAAACTTTCCGTGTATATTATTTGGTTGAAACATTTTATGTATGCTATCCGACTATTTGGATTAAATGTTTGGGCTTGCCTGAAATTTTAAGACTTCCGCTAGCACATTAAAGGCGGAGGAGGCTGAAATGGAGTTCCAACGGATGGATTCTCAAAAGGAGCTTTTGAAGGAGGTACAACAACAACAAAATAGGGGCATTAAGAGACGAACAAAAACGTTCGTCATGCCTGCCGAACCTAACGAGCTTTTTAAAAAAATATTTCAACCTGAATCGACTCGCGAACATCAAACCTAACGAGTTGAGCATAAAGAGACATAACGAGTTGGCTTAAGGAGCCAATAAATACATATATTTAGTATATTTTTTGTAAATATTTTATAGGTTGTTCTCAATATTATAGGATAAAAAAAATATAAAATTCGTTGTCGAAATGTAAAAAAAAAATCAATTGGGTGTCTAATTAAATTTTGCTTGATAATCAAAATTTTAATATAATTCAAAAATTGATTTCTAAGACGGATAAAATACATATGTATTCGTTTCATTCAAATATTGACAATCGTATCACTACGTATTAGATATTTCTCAACTAGGTTGACACTCATCTAAATCTCAAGAACATGAAAATTGTCAAAATTATAATGTAACAAAAAATATAAAAATATACAATTGAAAATGGAATTGGAAATCTAATCACCGACATAATTACAAAATCATTAGCAAAAACATTATCAAGAGTAATACTAAAAATTCTATCTGTAATTACATATCTTGTAAAATACAAACAATATATCTATGGATAGTTTTACTATTATGATAATATTCATAACGATGAAATCTTAATATGCGTTAGTTTAATTGTCGAAAGTTAACAATAAAATGCAAAGTTACAACAATACAACCTAAAGAACTAGGTGCACTTCATAAATCTGATGCAATACAAATAGACATATTAAAAATCTAAGATTATCTCCTACAATTTTCTTAATAAAATCATTAATATCAGTGACAATATTAAAATATTTTGAATTCATAATTGTAAATTTTACTCCTACGTTTAGAAAAAAGGAATTGATACCGCATGTTTTATGTTACGAGCTAATTTTTGACAAAAAAGTTTTCGAACATAGACTTTCATTAAGGTTTGGTTTTAGAGTTGTTACACCAATTTTCTAGGAAGCATCTCTCTGCTCAGTAACTCTTCCTTTGCGATTTCGTTAGACTCTTCATTTCTCCCTTTTTTCGGATGATTCAAAATAGTTGACTATTACTATACAGAAGCTACTACTTTTCCTACTTGTTCTTGAAGTAGCATTACTTCATGCTCGATGTTCCCTATTTTCTTAAGTTCTTCTTTCATTCCCCTTCTTTTAGCCAATCCATCATATACTCTTTCTTAGCTTCAAACTAGTGTGCATTCTCCTTTGTGGATCTCACTACTCTCGTACCAAATTGTTATGAGCTAGTCAAGTCGTTAAGAATTCTTTTTTTTTTTATTCAAGAATGATAGTACTTCAGTACAACAGTTAGCATTTGAGGGCTCCCTAACTGCTACTATTTCGTGCTACTTTTCTACCCCCTCCCTTTCACTTCTCGAACTTATATCATCTAACTCCTCGACTGGTTAACTACCCTAACCACCTACATTCTAATTCTTCTAACATAGGTAAACCGTAAAGGAGGCCTATCAAAGAAGAAGAACCAATTATATTTATACCCCCCTTCCGACGCAGATCTAGCAACTTCTATCTCGGCTCCACCCACACAAAATAATCTTGATCGGCAAAAAACATTCTCGACATTTTGTGTGTTTAAGGTAAATAAGGTTCTCTTTTTTTCATAGAGTTTGAAAAAGTACTAAAATTGTTTATTTCTATGTACTCTCATTGACAAATTTGAAAGAATTTAGTACTTGGCCTACATGTCTAAAGAACATCCTCCTTCGTCTCCACCTTAGATCAATCAATTTCATCTGCTTTATAGTTCTGATGGTATTTTGAGTGGGAAGAACTCGTTTTTTTAAGAATTTAACTTCTTTAAAGTACTATTTGTAAAAATTAAATTGGAATAAAACTAGTTGGCTTCTTCATACATGTTTTTGTTGAAGGGTATGATTAAACTATGTCTTCTCTTTAATGTGGCAAAGAAAAGCTCACTACACTGACTCATAAAATATTGAATAAAACTAGTTGGCTTCTTCATACATGTTTCTGTTAAAGGGTATGATTAAACTATGTCTTCTCTTTAATGTAGCAAAGAAAAGCTCAGTACACTGACTCATAAAATATGTCTTGTTATTTTTTATTGTTGTCCTTATTTTGTTTTTCTTTAAGAGTTAATTCTATTTGTCCACATTTGGAGAAAAACTTAAAAGCGGTGTTCTTACCATTGCATGCATGACGTAACAATATTTGAATGGTAAAAGACATTTAAACTCCAATGTGTGGAAGATTTTACAAATCAAACTTTAAGGTATGAGTTAAGACCACATACCTAACCCTTTAGACCAATGATCAGGGGTGGAAGGTCAAGAAGGAGGGTGTTATGCTTGGATTTAGAGCTGACATTCGAGCGAGCCGGCTCGTCGGCTCATTTTGCTACAGTGCCGAGCCGAGCTTGGCTAGAGCCAAAGCTCGAGCCCGTACCGAGCCCGGCATGTCGGCTCGCTCGAGCTAGCTCGTGGACTAGGCAACACCGAGCCAACCGATTGGGGTCGCAAACCAGCTCGGGAGCTGGCTCGGTAGGCTCGGAATACCTGGATTGCGGTCGACACTTAATGTAACAGTGGTCGACACTTAATCGATCGGTAGACAAAAAAGTGTCGACCACAGATAGCAAAGAGTCAACCGGTAGACGACAAAGTGTCGACCGACGTTGTAAAAAGGGTCGACCGGTATAATGTAACAGCTAGAATTTCCATATTCAACGGTAACATCCGGTCGACCTTGAAAATACTGCAGGTCGACCTGGGGTAGCTGTTATGAGGGAATTCTATAAATTGTAGGAGTTAATCGAGAATTTCTTACTCGAAACTCTCTGTGCAAATCGCTGTAAAAACATCACTCTCAAAAGCCTTCTAGCTGTTGATCGTTTTACTCTTCCATTTACAATCATCAACAAATCGGTGAACGGTATCAAAGTAGAATTTTTTTTTAAAATACTTTATTGTTTGTTATGGATTCACCATCGAAATACGTAGAATTTGAAACGTTTCCGTCTTCCGACGATGAGGTAAAAGAAGTTGCACCTATGAATCCGGCATTTTCAATCGGATTGACACACACATCTGCACAAGCATCTACGTCTTCCCCTCGATCCAAGAAATCGAAAACGTCGGAAGTATGAAAATATTTTGAAATTGTAGAAGTGAACGTATGAACGAAAATAGAAAATATGGCATAATGCAATTATTGTGTCAAACATTATGCTTATGAATCCACCACTAGCACAATGAATCGACATTACAAAAAATATCACGAGCACTTGCACTCGAAAGATCGTATGCAATTGCAATTAAACATTCTTGGTACTGGAAATTTCATTTATTCGCATGATAGAATGCGAGAAGGTGCTGCAAAATATGTAGCACAACGAGAGTTACTTCTCTCAATGTTTGATCACGAGAGAACCATAACATTTATACAACAATACATTAATCCAAGTTTTAAGCGAATTCCTCGCAGTACATTGCGAGACGACATAATAAAATTGTATGAGAAAATGAAAAATGACTTGCTTATTTTATTTTCGCATGCGCTCACGATGTCAATATGTATTACTTCTGATTTGTGGAGCGCACCCAATGCACTCGGCTATATTGTTGTGACTTCGTATTTCATTGATGCGAATTAACAACTTAATAAACGCATTTTACGTTTTCGAAGTTTTGAATACCCTCATAGTGGTATTACAATTTATCGATACATTGTTGGTATTCTACAAGAATACAATATAAGAGATAGAATTTTTAGTATTACGTTAGATAATGCTTCCGCTAATGATGTTTGTGTTAATCAATTTAAAAAATATTTTCATTTCGATAGTACTTAGTCTTCCCTTTTTCATATGCGGTGTGTTTGCCATATTTTAAATTTGATTGTTAAAGATGACATGCAATTTGTATCGCCACATATTGATGCAATTAGAAGTGCAATTTTATTTATTTCTTCGTCAAACGCCCGACAACAAGAGTATCGAGAATTTTGTAAAGCGGCTAACCTCAAACCTAGAAAACTAAAAACCGATGTTTCAACTCGGTGGAACTCAACAATATCTAATGTTAGAAAATGCTAGATCGTATTGGAACGTCATTTATGATTTCATTAGTCAAAAGACACAATGTTTTACTTTGGATATTTGTAGTTATGATATGGCTAATCTATTTCTCGAATTTTTGCAACCATTTTTTGAAGCCACCAAAGAATGCTCAGGAATTTATTATCTGACTACGCATTTTGTGCTTCCGTGGTTCATAAAATTGACTTCTACTTTTGAAAAATATAAAAAAATTGATGCATTTAACGAAATTGTAACTTCAATGGAAATTAAATTTCATAAATATTGGCTTCAAGTACCTTCTATTTTTTCATTTGCTAGTATTATGCATCCGAAATATAAAATCAATGACACGAAATTGATGCTTGATAAAATTTCAGAGAATCTAGGTTTCGCCCCTGTATGTAGTCCAAACACATTGCGTAGCGACCTTGCTACTTTGTTTGGCACTTACCAAACTAGATTTTCCGGTGCACGAACTCGGACTTCGTCCGATGTGACATCGACGTCGGGTGGTAGTTCTGATTTCGAAGACCACTAAATGCTATGGATGCCATTGACGCCCAACTAGAATGCGATGTGCATTCATATGCTTTCGATGAGAGTGAACTTGACGTGTATTTGGAGTCTCGAGTTCAAATTTCTCTAGACGAGGCATTCGACGTATTGGGTTGGTAGAAATCCAACGCAGCCATGTATTCAGTGCTCTCGAACATGACACGAGATTTACTAACACCACTTGTCTCAACTATAGCTTCAGAGTCAGCTTTTAGTTCAGGTGGACGCATGTACGAGGATCGACGAGGAAGTCTGACACTGGAGCTCGTGGAACCACTCATTTTCATGAAGGACTAGAGCGACGCAGTCACGAGGAACCAATAACAAGAGGACGCACTTGCAGAGTAGTTCAAGAACTTGAAATTTGAAGACTAGCTGCGACGTTGTACATTAGGAGTTCAATAATTTTTTAATTTCTTGTACGCGTGTACATTTGTGATTTCTTGTAAACGTTAAAAATTGTAATCAATGCTAATGTCGACAATGGTAATGTAAGAAACTTTCCATTCTTCAATGAGAAGGTCATTTTCCTTAAATAAGAGTAAGTGTTGACCGCATTGATACATGGTGTCGACCGCATAGCTACATGGTGTCGACCGCAGATCCACTTGGTGTCGACAGATGAATACAGTGTCAACCGCATATATACAAAGGTGTCGACCGCACCTTAGCCAGGACGTTGGAGGTGTCGACTGTATAGTAAGGTGTCGACCACATCTCATTCCAAAGCATTTTCTGGTGTTGACCACGTACTAAGGTGTCGACCGCAACTCATTCCAGAGCGTTATATGGTATCGACCACATACTAAGGTGTCGACCGCTGCTCATTCCAGAGCGTTTTATGGTGTCGATCACACTGTAAAGGGTCGACCGCAGATTAATACAGAGCATTTTATGGTGTCAACCACATACTAAGGTGTCGACCGCCGCTCATTCCAGAGCGTTTTATGGTGTCGACTGCAAACTAAAGCGTCGACAGCAAATTAATACAGAGCGTTTTATGGTGTCGACCGCATATGAGTTATCTACCGTCAGTTCAAGGTGTCGACCGCATCGTAACTAGGTATCGACCACGGGCCCCATTAAATCCCAGACCGGTGCCCTAAAATCATATTTTTCCGACAGTTTTCGACGACTTCCGATGCCCCACTCCAATTTCTTCGTGTTTTCGCCCTTGTCTGTGCCAAATCGTCAACTGTAGAGGTAACTATCACTTCTACTCCTCCATTTTATCTATTCGTTTGAAATGACATCGACATCGCGTACACAAAAGTGTAAATTGTCCAAAAAATCCAAGGTTTCCTCCGTTTCGATTCCGGAGGAACCTATTGTAGGGCCCTTGTTCGATTCTAATTTGTACCTTGATTTAGAATATCAACAAAAAAATTTATCTGATTTCCAATGCAAGTCCATTATTCCAAGCCACTCCAGCAATCAACAACCAGCCGGATCGAGGTATTTTTGCACGACCACCATGAATTTTTGGAGAATTCATTTGAGAGAGTCCACCGACGGCGTGACACGATGGATGCCTGCATCGCAACATTGGATCGGCAGTTCGACGAAGCACAAAACCGACACTAGGCTGAAGTTTTTACCAACTCGCCGGAGGCGGAGGCCACACCCACAGCTGCTCCATCTCCATTGGATGATCCCCCTGTGGAGTAGGTTCATTCTTCTGTAATCTTTTTGAACAATTGGAAGACTTTTTGTAACTTATTTCACTTTTTATTTGGCATAATAAATGATTTCGGTGTTTATATTTCGATTTGTACAATGCATGATTATTAATTGTTAACTCTTTCATGAATTGATTTCAAATCGGATGCTATATATGTTGAATGCTATTGATTCGATGTTTCGATGCTATTTTTTTCGAGTTTCTTTGAGATATTGATTCGATGCTATTGTTTTCGTGTTTCTTTGGCATAATGGAGGCGATACATACAAACGTTATCATGCAAATTTTTTTTTGGATTGAAGAAAACATTAAGCATAAATTTTTCATCAAAAATTAAAATTACATAATACGAAAACAGAATTTCTATGTTGGGCTCGTTTGGCTCGACTCGTTTAGGCTCGATAGGCTCGATTGGCTCAGATCGGCTAGCTCGTTTAGGCTCGAGGCTCTCGAGCCGGCTTGAGCCAAATTTTTTTGAAAAAAGCTCGACTGAGCCGGCTCGAATAGGCTCGACATGCTCGGCTCGTTTGGCTAGGCAAGCTCGACGAGCCAGCCGTCCCGGGCTCGAGCTGGCTCGATTGCCAGCTCTACTTGGATTTAGGGTTGGGGGTCTAAGAGGGATTCAATCCTAGCTAGAAGATGTGTATAGTGAGAGTATATGAGTTTGACTACGTGAAGCTCTATTCGTTTGATTACGAAGTCAGGGTGGTCAAACTTCCCTTCAAAAATACAATAATTATATGTTGTCTACAAGTAGTAAACTGTGGAAGAGAAGATGATTCGATTGGTCAAAGCCTTTTTGGAGTTTTTATTTTTTGCTTCTCTAATTGACCACTTGAAGGCGCCGACAAGAGAGGAAATGTGACAGGTGAAACTAAATTTACTCTCAATGGCCAGCCAGACATGGGAGGAGAAAAAGCAAGTGAAGAAGAGATGCAAAGTGGATTCTGGATGGACATCACCGAAAGAGCATAAGTTTTCAATTCTTAGGAAGTTCAATTTATCTTTGGTGTTGAGGCGGTCAAAGGCAGCCAACCAAAGAATAAATAAGTGTTTGGGAGTGGGGCAAGATGCTCACATGACCTTGTAGCAAGACTTGATGGTAGTCGAAGGCCTGAAAAAATCGTAGATTACTAAGAGACCTTTGTTTTTTGTTAAGTCTTGAAAAAGACTTAATTATTTCTATCAAATTTGTGAAAATTGTTAAACCTTAAGTAATAAATTGAGAGATTTTGTGCTGAAATCTGTACTTGGTGCTGCAGCTCACGCTACAGCACAGAATCTGCGGGCAGTTAATGAAATAACGTTAATTTCGGCAATTTCGAGAATTATGGTATTTGTTCGATTGGTTTCCTTTTATGCAGGGATTATGCTGGATAAGAATGGAAAGCGAGAGCTGAAAAGAGATAAGATCGGAGGAATTTAAATGGCAAAATTGGCGGATTGGAGAGACAAGAAAATCCCCACAAATCAAGGGATTCTTAATTCGATTTTGGAAAGAGAAGAAAATTCTCACAAATCAAGGGATTCCTAATTCGGTTTTGGAAAGAGAAGCTAGCTGCCACAATTTTAAATAGAGAGCCAAATTCCGAAGAATTAATTCAGATCAGGAGATAGACTGAGACGCAGAATTTGTATGGTTATCCGTTCTTGAATCGGCTCCGATTATCCGTTTCAATTTGTACGGCGTGGCTGCGTCTCCATCTATCTCCCGCTCTCTTCGGGATGAATTAGTATCGTAGCTAGACAAGCACCAGATGGATTCAATTGGTCATGGTCGGTCGACATGTTGCAGAATTTCCAAGGGATCTTACACGAGGATGAGAGGTTGGAAATTGAGACAACACATGGAGTATGGTTGGATAGGCTTGGAGGGGAGTAATGAGCCGAGGCATGAAGACAATTTTGTAACCAGTCGTCATTGACTAGGGCCCGGTCAAGCTTAGTCCATCCTTTTCGTTAGATCAAGTGTAGAAGCATCCGGTAGTTGAGAGATTCGTAAGTCTTAGCTTGGAGCAGTAGTCTTTAAAATCACTCATTTCTCTATTAGTAACTCTGACTTGACTCTTTCGGTCTTCAAAAGATAAAACTGCATTAAAGTCTCCTATAATAAGCCAAAATTTAGGGGAGGGAGGTGTTGGAATTATCAAGGTTGGACCATAGACTCCTTTGGTTTGTGACTGAGTGGAAACCATAAACAAAGGAGACACAGAAAGATAGGGAGCTAATTTTACAAGTTATGATCGTGTGAATAACTTGAGGTTGAAATTTTGTGAGTGTCACCTCAACCTTGGTCGGGTTCCAAAGTATTGCAATGCGGCTGTTTGGGTGGAAGTCGAAATTAGTGGTGAATTTCCAATCATGGAGCCTCTTTTCAACAAACTTTAAGATAATCTCGGAGACTGTTTTAGTTTCAAGCAATCTAATTACTTCAATTCTAGAAGTCCTGATGAGGTACGCAACCTCATCCTACTTTAGGGGCGAGTTGAAGCCCCAAACATTCAAAGTAAAGATTAGCATGGGGCTAGACCGGAAGGGGGCTCTCGATAAAGTTCTTTAATATTTTTGGAAACGGTTCTATTTTGAGTTTTGATCTCTCGGGTATTGACCACTTTCGTCTTGTACTCCTTGTTTATTGTATTAGCTATTTTAATATAGCACAAATATTACTCTAGTACATTATGTGAGATTGGATATTCCACTAAAACGATTCTTACAATCAACAAAAAAATCAAGTAATCATGGTCTTCACATGACAGATTGTCACAAAAAATATATTTGTCACCTCTTTAAGTAAGTTGTTTGACAAAAAAGGATTGGCAATTGATTTTGGGATATTTACCACAAATGTGAAAGTCTACTATTTTTGGGTTTGTATTCCAAATACGTACATGATAGAAAGGGGAGTTCCACTTTAATATAGCACAAATATTACTCTAGGACATTATGTGAGAATGGATACTCCACTAAAACGATTGTTACAATCAACAAAAAATTAAGTAGTCATGGTCTTCACATGACAGATTGTCAAAAAAATATACTTGTCACCGCGTTAAGTAAGTTGTTCGGCAAAAAGGCTTGACAATTGATTTTAGGATATTTACCACAAATGTGAAAGTCTACTATTTTTGGTTTTGTGTCCCAAATACGTACATGATAGAAAGGGGAGTTCTACTTTAATATAGCACAAATCTTACTCTAGTACATTATGTGAGATTGGATACTCCATTAAAACCAGTCTTAAAATCAACAAAAAATAAGTAGTCATGGTCTTCACATGACAGATTGCCACAAAAAATATATTTGTCACTTCTTTAAGTTTGATTTCGAGATGTTCAGCACAAATGTGAAAGTCTACTATGAGAATCAAAGCGAAATCTAATTTTTGATGACGATGAAACACATCAACATAAAGTTTTATTACATTGGAGAGGTTATAGCACAAGGTGAACTAAATGTCAAAATTCAATAGATATATTAACAAAGGTTCTAAGTATTACTAAATTACACGTTTAAACTTAGTAAATGTCAAATACAAATATAATTTTTTATCTTGAAGCATGGGGCGCGACTCATCCTAGGATTTGGTAGAAACACACCAAAAGAGAAAAAAGGACTTTGTAGTTTTTGCATCACTTGTCGACAATTTGATCAAGGTGTAAATAAAAAATGTATCATAATATAGACTCATAATGTCATTATTTACACCCTCTAAAATAAGCATCTATGCAACCAACTATAGATTCCCTTCATGGTTAGAATTTCATTAAATTTGTAGACTAAAAATTGAAAGTTTTTCTATCATGAAAAATCAATTATTTTTATTCTGAGAAAAGTTTATGATGTTCATTATACAATATATCATAAGGTTAATATGATTTATTCATCAATAAACAAACTACAATTGACTAGATCATACACATCAGTGTTTGCTGCGAGTCAAATCAATGATATCAAATATGATTAATGTTTGGTTTATCTTCTTAGAATATCATCTTAATTTACTTTCTGACGTGTTGAGTTTTGACTAGTCAAATTAAAGTATTTTTAATATATTATAATTAAAAATATTTATTTATTTTTGTTGTACTAATTATAACTCGACATGCTATCATACGAATAAAGAAAACATGTTAAGAAAGTAATCATAGTATTACTCATCAATATCTTAGTGCATCAACTACATAGTTACAAAATGTGGTTGCAAATTTCAAATTTTTATACCTACGAGACTGATACTTTCCATCCTCAGTTGCTTAAATATTATATGTGTAGACAGTTGAAGTGTGTTATAATTGAAGATAAAGTAAAAGGAGACATACCATAATAAGACAAATAGAAGTGGTTCAAACAAACTATGTAGAAGACCCATGGACTTATAACCTAAAAGTCAACTTCAACGCCTAGCTGCGACGTGTGTTATAGGCACGAATTAGAGACGACAGCCGAGCGAGCCGGCTCGAGGCTCGCTCGCTCGGCTCGACACTGTAGCGAGCTCGAGCCAGGCTCGACTTGCTACAGTGTCGAGCCGGGCCAGGATCGAGCCCAGAAGTCGAGCCCGGCTCGAGCCCGACGACGAGGCTCGGTGGCTCGAGCAAGCTAGGCTCGTAGGCTCAAATGGCTCGAGCTAGGCTCGAGCCAGGCTCGCCAGGCTCGAACGTGAGCCGAATCTGGCTAGTCTCCTCCCCGAAACCCCGACGCTCGAATTTTACCTCGTCGGTGGATCAATCGATGACGACAGGCCTCCTCGGTCTCTGTTGCTGCTCGGGAGAGGGACAATGATGTTTAGGAGGCTGCAAATCGCCGGGATGATTGCAGGATCCACCGAGGCTTGAATTTTTCTCCTGAAACGTCGCCGCCACCGTCCGTCGTTGTGGTCTTCTCCCTGCGTCGTCGACGTCGACTGTTCTTCATCGGCATCGAAGTTTGGAGTCGGAATCCCGACTTCGACGAGAGAAAGCCCCTCGCCCGAGAGTCACGAGAGCGATTCCGAGGCTCGGTCGCTCGGGGCTCTCTCTCTATCTCTCTCTCTCTCTCTCTTTCTCTCTCTCTCTCTCCATCTCGCCCTCCCTCTCTCCTCACACTTGCTCCACACGTGACATCAGGCAACGGTCCTGATGACCGTTGCGTGATGGATCGAACGGTCATATGACCGTTTTCAGATCAAACGGTCATATGACCGTTAGCGGGCCGGCCTCCCCCCTCCTTCATCCCTTCTCCTATAAATTCCCTCTCCTTCTTCAATAATTTTCACTGGGGCTCTCTCTCTCAAATCTCAATACTTTCAATTCTATTTCTTACTCAATTTCAATTCTTAATTACTCCATTTCTCAATTATTCAATTAAGCTCGTTCCATTTGGTTGCACGCACTTAACAAGGTATGTTACGAATATTTTTTTTCACGTTTATAATTCTTATAAAGTAAATTGGTAACAAACAAATAATTTTTTGTAGGAATCGTACTGACGGAACTGAATTCAATTTCAAAATTTTTACCACGTACTTGTCGTTGGTGAACGGTATCAATTTATTAAATTTGTGTGTGCAAAAGTTTATAATTTTATTTAAATGGATCCTAG